>CM028381.1:114279222-114434362 GCA_013146195.2 Codonopsis lanceolata | reverse complement strand
CGCAACATTTACCTTCTCACAAGTCGAGTGTATATCCTATTCACATAATAAACTACTAACAATAATATATATGTTATCATGCTCTAATATTATTCATTACATTAAACATATCTTTATAGAATATACAAACATCATACCAAACCAATAAGTGTCAACATAACAATTCATGTTTCATATATATTCATATATACATATACATACATATACATGCTATTACATGGCCCTTTTATGGCCCTTTATAACCACACAAACCCAGATTCGATATATATATATATATATATATATATATATATATATATATATATATATATATATATATATGTACCGTCTTATTCATATATAGACTAACAAGAACCCACAATACAACGCGTAACGTGATTACCTACCCTGCAATTCACAAAACAAACCATATCATATATCGATCTCACATCAGTATTATCTCTCGATCAAACAAATAACCAATAATACTCAATACACCATGTAATGTATGTATGGATGCACATGAGCTACCGATAAAACGCTGCACTCATAATAACAATAATGGTAGCAACGATATAATATATATATATATATATATATATACGAGAATATACCTTCCTATTTCGATAGGTTTCAAAACTCGCAATGACCAACCGCCACGCACACGACCTCAAACTCTAGGCCGACCATCACCATCTCTCTTGGAGCGGATTGTTGACTAGTACTCCTGCATCGATTAACTCTCATCCTTGGGCAATCTTTACGAACATGATCGCCGCCACAAGCAAAGCATTTTCCGATTTACCCCAACACCTATTCTCTGCATGTCCTTCGTTTTTTACAAAGTTGCATACCAACTTGTCACCCCGTCTCAACCTTTCGCCTAGAGTAAAATATCATCCTAATAGTCTCTGAGGTTCTCTCTCGAGCATGATCCTCGATATCCAACTCCATCGCATACGCACGATCCACGCCCCTCGTAACCCGTGAAGTCGTAATGGAACGAGTTGTCTACGATATTTCATTCTCTGATGCCTTTCATAAACCTCTCGGTCTTCCTAGCCTCATCTAGTACTAAGTAATTACATTAACGAGTCAACTCCGCAAATTTGTTGAATACCGAGCCACGGTCCATATCTCCTTGTTCTAACGATAGGATTTCCATCTCTTCTTCTTTCCCGACTCATCGCTTAGGAATAAACCGTACTCATAAACTCCATGACAAAGTTCTCCCACACTCGAGGCACTCCATGTTGTCTCCAAGTGATCTCGTAATTCAAGCCACCAATGCTCTGGCCACACCATCCAATCTAAACACCGCTAATGTCACCATCTCTTCTGATGTACAACCTAAAACTACAAAGATCTTCTCCATGCTTTCTAGCCAACGCTCCGCCTTAGCAAAGATCGGTTTCCATCAAAACCTTCCGGTTTCAACTTAAAAAATTTCTCAAGAACGGTGAAATTGCTTTCCATTCAATCATCGGTTTAGGAGTCACACACGGCTCACTAACGTTCTCTTCTTTTCCGTCACCACGAGCTGTACTCGAAAGAGGTATACTAGAACTAGATCCATGCCAAGTTCCTGACATAATACGCCTACAAAGAACACTCAGCGTTAATAACTCAACAATAAACCAAACCCAAACTAGGCCAAGGAACCTATCCTGACGAAATAGCTAACCTATAGCTCGATACAGTGTGGCTCGACCGGAGTGTGGCGCAATGCGACTCCAATGCTGTCCAAGGTGTGTGCCACCAAGACAAGCTAAAGACGACAAGCACCTACTAAGCATAATGGTGTGAGTCAAGAGTTGAGCCAACAAGCTCAAAACAGAATATAAGGACCATAACGGCAAAACGGAATAACAAAACTAAAACTCATGAAGCAAATCATAGTGGAACCCAAGCCTTTAAATCCTAAACCAAAGAACACGAGGCCGAGAGAAACTATCTCTCGACAAATCTACGACGCTGTGACACAACATCAGCAAGACGGCAAAAACCATCGGCAACCAAAGGCCGGCAAAGTAACAAGATCCCCACCTGATAAACAACCACTCAACTGCTATAACATGCCGAAGGGACAAATCAACTAAAAAAATAAGAGATTAAATACTAGACAACTAAACCAAAATCTCACGACTAAAGTTGACGGAGATAGAAATAACCATAACGCAATACTAGAATACGCGAGCTAAAACCTTGCTCTGAAGACGACAAAATAACTTCTAAATAAATACAATAGCTCGACCAAACAAGTCGGCTCCAAAAATAAACGATAATAAAATACTAACATAACTACCCAAGTAAAGTTTACATAACTTTACATCCGCATCTCACAAGATGAATAAATACAATAATAAATCCAAGCTATCGCCGGGAAGACCACCTGCTAGAAATCACTAGTCAGCAACCGTAACGCGTACTAACGAGCTCACTACACAAACTAAGGAAAACAAACACACGAAATGAGTCATAATGACCCAGTAAGCTACTAATGCAACTGTATGACATAGCATGGCATGGCATGGCATAATGCACTAGTATAAATACAATCGTGGCATCATAATAATAATGTAACAACAATAATCATGTACAACCAAAATATGGGCCCAGCCCTCAATAATAAAACCATGGGTCCAACCTTCAAATGATCACAACATGGGTCCAACCCTCAATGATCACAAATTTGCACTTAGCACGTTATTCACATAAGTGCGAGTATTAAACATCACAATAGGATATGTTATGGGCCCGGCCGCTACGTAGCTCCTACAACAAAAACATTGTTAACCCAATATCGTGACTACGATGCTCGTGACTTCGCATCGATATACCGAACTCCGCTGGCTAATAGCACCCGACGCACGTATTGTTACGCAAAGGCTACTTCCCCATCAAGGCCAAC
This sequence comes from Codonopsis lanceolata, assembly GCA_013146195.2. Taxonomy (NCBI): domain Eukaryota; kingdom Viridiplantae; phylum Streptophyta; class Magnoliopsida; order Asterales; family Campanulaceae; genus Codonopsis; species Codonopsis lanceolata. The sequence continues at coordinate 114,431,472 of CM028381.1, read as the reverse complement.
AATGGAGGGGTGTGTGAGGTCCCAGGTACGGCGATCCATAGCGAATACGAATCTGATGATTCGTATAGGCGATGTATCATCCCACCCTGACATAAAAATCATACCAAATAATGCCAGCTGGACTCAATGCAATGAACAAGTAGATATTTACTCGTCAAGACCAAATAAGGATTGGATTCGACAAGAGCGAACCCGTCCGACCAAATGCTCAAGTATGTATTTACTCAATATAAACAAATAAGGAATGAATTCGACAAGAGCGAACTCATCCGACCAAATAGGTTATTATTCTCTACCATAAATCAAGTCAAGGCAAATACATTGCTCACAGCCAATTAATCTTAAAAGATCTCAAGTCACCAATTAAATCAAGAATAGTATAAACCCACCAAGAATCATATTATGAGGTCTATAATGGACCTCTACTTGAAATCAAACCAAAGATTACACCGTAGTCATAACCCACAAGTACGTTCATGTGCAACCGATCAATTTTCCCCAAAAGTGAGAAATCACTCAATAATTATTTTTCAACCATACTCGAGACCATAGGTTGGTCTCTAATGTACCGTGCTCTCCCAAGCACGCTCTAAATAAATCCCCTAATAAGTCTCTATAACGTAGGTGTCTCAATTGGACACAAATCGAGATGCTCGGGTGCTCACCATCATAACCAACCAAACCAAAACATCGTAGGGTTTCAACCAAAGGCTCATTATCATATTATTGATCTTACAACGACTCCGTTGAGTCTTAATTCTACCTTTCATTCTTTATGTGTTTCATAAACCCACAATTAAACATTTCATTCATATAAACAACAAAATCCCAAAATCCATTCGGGCTTGATTCCCAAGCCTAGAAATCCAAGAACTCATCATAATTATAGTCAAATGAAACCCAAATGTCGTAGGATTTCAACCCGAGTTCATGAACACATTATTGAACTTATTACGACTCCGTTAAGTCTAAATACTAAATTTCATTCTTGACACATTTCATCAATCTCAACATTAACACCCACTTTAATTAACAACAATTTCTCCAATAATTCGGGCTTGATTCTCAAGCCCTAAAATTCACAACAAAACCCAACATAAATCATAACACATTTCTTTCAACACATAATACCATTCAAATCATTTCATTCATGCTATTGACAAGTTCATATTTCCAAAAATCCCCAAAATGGGCATACATAGCATATCAAGTGTTCATTGCCCACAAATAGCACATAGGTTGTTTTCCTTAGGGCCAATGAACCAAAATAAAAAGAAGGTAACTTACCTAGCTCGGATGAAAACTCCAAAGAACGCAAATCCGATCGGTGAATTTGTTCTACTCGTCGAGGGTTTCACGAATCTGAAGTTTGAAGGCAATCCGACGGTTGGATCGTCATGGATTGAAGGGAGAAGGAGGCTAGGGCTTGAAATCTCCAAGAACCCTTTCTCTCTCTCTAAAACGTATGGTGGAGGAGGAGAAATGAAGAGAATTTCTGAATTCTCTAATGGGTTTGGGTATTTATACCCCCAAATATAAAGAGGGCACAATAGTCATTTCCCTAGTACAATTAGTAGAGATTAGGAGTAATCACTCACTAATCTAACCTTAATTAACTTCCAACTAATGTTAGGACATGTTTAGGGCTAAGTATGGGAGGTTAGGAAGGGTTTAGAGGGGGTTTGATTAGGGTAGGATAGACATTTCTCGTCAAAACACAAAACATGGCAAAACAGGGTCGGGGCACCTTGCGATCGCAAGGTCCCCTCGAGCTACCGCAAGCCTCCAAATTCCTCCATGCACAAATTCTGATGACCTTGCGGGGGCAAGGTCCTTCCCCCTTGCGACCGCAAGCCTCCTAGACCAAAAAGGGCTTAGAATTCAACCCCAAACGACCTCAAACACATAACCAAACCTAACAAGGTTCAAACCTCATCCAAAGTAGGTCTATAACTCCCATATAACACCCACAAACAACTCCCGAAACAACTCGGAGCGAAACCGGGAAGAGGTGCAACAACGTGCAACCGAATCGACGAATGAAAGCAATTGAACGAGCAATGAAAGGAGACTTTTAAGGCAAGTCTAAGGGCTAATGAAGAAGCTTGAATACTCCTAGAAAGTTTAATAACAACTAGGGAAATAAGAACTCCAAAAGAGAGACGATTACGCGACTCAATCCCCGAACTACGCGATAGAGACGAATGCTATCTCCAAAGCTTTCAAATCATCAATAGACTTAAGGAACACCTCCAACTTGAAGTATAATAAATCTAAACATGTTAATAAACCATCATATAAAGGTCTAGGACCACACCGAGGTCACGAACGCAAAATGCGAGCAAACTCTCAATCGCGTCGCATTCCGACTATCGTCGAGTCACGACTTGTAACTTTAGCAAGTCAACAACTATATGACATCTCTTAATAGTGTTTTGGTCTTAATGTGGTCTCTCATACACATATATACAATATCATTAACCAATCATACACCCCACAAAAGAAGAATTGCGAGTATGGCACGCAAACCGAGCTAACGAAGGAGCGGGGTGTTACAATACATATACATGCCCATTATGTTAACAGAGACTTTTCTATGATACCCATCCTATCGACATGATTATGAAATGTCTTTGGAGGTAATCCTTATGTTAACGGATACGCTATCATTATGTCGGTGCTAATATGTTCTTTATATACACTTTTTGTTTCTGCACTTCTTCTTTAACAACCAAGTACTTCAATTCCATATGCTTAGCTCCTTTAGAGTACTTGTCGTTCTTTGAGAAGAAAGCCGCTGCAAAGTTATCACAATAAATTCTCAGTGGCTTAGCTATACTGTCGACAATTCCAAGCCCTGAGATAAAGTTCCGCAACCACAATCCATGAACCGTGGCCTTAAAGCGCCACAAATTTAGCTTCCATAGTAAATGTAGCAGTGACAGACTGTTTTATACTCTTCCAGCTAGAAGGAACAAATAACCAAATGTTGACTTTTTGGTGTCAACACATCCGGCATAATCTAAATCTAAATAACCAATTACATAGAGGTGATCAGACCTCCTGTATGTGAGCATGTGATCTTTGGTGCCTTGTAAGTACCGAAGAACTTTCTTTGCGGCCTTCCAGTGGTCTATTCTAGGATTACTTTGATATTGACCCAACATTCCAACAGTAAAGCTGATATCAGGTCGAGTACAAGTCTGTGCATATATTAGGCTCCCAACCACTAAAGCATACAAAATAGAATCCATTACCTTCCGTTCCAAACCATTCTCGGGACATTGCATTAGACTGAACTTGTCCCCTTTTTGTATTGGAACTATCCCAGCCGAATAATTCTCCATTTTGAATCTCTCTAGAACTTTATCAATATAGGCCTTTTGAGACAATCCTAACAATCCATGTGATCGGTCACATAATATTTCTATTCCCATCACATAGGATACCTAACCTAATCTTTCATGTCAAAGTTCTTAGAGAGAAATTCCTTTACGTTATGTAATATTCCAACATCATTTGCAACAAGCACTATGTCATCGACATACAAGACCATTAGTATGAACTTTCTCCCACTAACATTCATGTAGATACACCGATCAATGGTGTTCTCCGTGAAGCCATAAGATGTAATGATATTATTAAATTTAAGATACCATTGATGGGAGGCCTGTTTCGGTCTATATATTGACTTCTTTAATTTACACACTAAATTTTCTTTTCCTGTGGTCACAAACCTTTCTTGTTGGTCCATATAAACTTCCTCTTCCAACTCACCATTTAGAAAAATGGTTTTAACATCTAATTGGTGAAGCTCTAAATCATAATGAGCTACTAAAGCCAAAACAATTCTTAAAGAGTCCTTATTTGATACTGGGGAGAAGGTCTCTTTATAGTCAATGACATCCTTCTGTGTATAACCCTTAGCTACAAATCTGGCCTTATACCTTTCGATGTTACCTTTTGAGTCATGCTTGGTCTTAAAGACCTATTTACAACCGACTCTTTTAGAACCTTCAGGTAACTCTAGTGAGTCCCAAACCTCATTGTCATCATACATCGACTTAATTTCTTCTTTAAGGGCATTGATCCACTTTCTTGAATTGTTATTATTCACCGTTTGACTAAATGAGATTGGATCCTTATTAATGCTCAAGTCGCATTCATGCTCAAGACTATACACCACATAGTCATTAGGAATAGCTGATCTTTTCTGCCTTACAGATCGTCTTAAAGCTACTTCCTGTTGCGGTTCATTAATATTTTGCTAAGCTGCGACTGGTTCATCTATAATATTCTCATTTTGTGGGTTTTGAACATTAACTTGTTGTTTTGGTATGTTGTTTGATTGTGATATAACAATAGGAACAACAACTTCAGCAGGAATATCGGGTAATGACATTTCTACCTGAATTTCCTAAATGTCAATTTCACGTGATTTCCCATTCCCACTGATTGAGCCATTTTCTATGAACCAAGTATTTCCTGACTCAACAATTCTCGTACTATGGTTAGAACAGTAGAACCTATACCCTTTAGACTTTTTAGGATAGCTAATAAAATATCCACTCACTGTCCTAGTATCAAGTTTCTTTTCATGTGGATTATATACTCTTACTTCCACTGCGCAACCCCAAACATGAAGATGCCTCAAACTGGGTTTCCTACCTGTCCATAATTCATAAGTTGTTTTAGGGACAGTTTTACTAGGAACCCTATTGAGGAGATACACATCGGTCTTTAATACATGCATCCACATTGATAGGGGTAAGGGGAAATCATTTAACATACTCCTAACCATATCCATTAATGTACGATTTCGTCTCTCAACAACACCATTCCGTTGAGGAGTCCCTGGGCATTGTATACTGTGCACAAATGCCATGACTTTCAAGGAACTTTACAAATAGACCTGGACATTATCCCTTTTTCAGTAAATTTTCCGTAATACTCACTACCTCTATCTGATCTCACTCTTTTCACTTTCTTATCTAACTGCCTTTCCACTTCATTTATGAACACCTCGAGGATGTTCACAAAATGAGACTTTTCATGCAGTGGATAACCATAACCATAACATGAGTAGTCATCAATAAAGGTAATGAAATACTGTTCGCCGCTCCAACTTGGATCGTCAAAAGGACCACAAATATCAGTGCATATCAGCCCTAAGAGCTAAGTGCTTCTTGTGGCTGATTTCGTTACTGTGGTTTTAGTTTGCTTTCCTTTAATGCCATCCACAGATACGTTCCAGTCACTAAAATCCAATTGACGAAGAATTTCACTTTTCATCAACCTCAATAACCTATCTTTGGAAATGTGACCCAATCTTTGATGCCATAAGTAAGCTGAACTTTCATTTGGTGTACTACGTTTAATGCCTACATTTCTTTCAACATGAAACAAAGATTCAGCAAAATCGTTATTGAGATTTACACGATAAAGTGAGTCATTCAACTTTCCTGACCCACAAAAACAGTTATCTTTGTACAACAAAAAACTGCCCTTACAAATTTCAAAACGATACCCTATTACATCCAGCTTCCCTACTAAAACAAGATTTCGGGCACATTTAGGTACATAGAGACATCTTTCCAGGTTTAAGTGACACCCAGTGTCCAAAAGCAACCTATAAGTCTTTATGCCTTCTATCCGTGCCTTCATCCTGTTTCCCATAAACAAATACTGTTCATTTCCGTTTATGGGTTGGATCGTACTCCCTGTATAACATGAGACACATGAGCAGTTGCACCAGAATCTAACCACCAGGTATTATTAGGTACTTCAATAAGATTCGATTCAAAATATACAGAAACATAATATGTACCTTTCTTCTCGAACCCTTCCTTTCGTTTGGGACAATCGGCCTTTATGTGTCCTTCTTTGTTACAAAAGAAACACCTAATTATCTTTTTCTTGATTTGGCCCTCAGTAACCTTTATTGGGGCTTTATCACTTTTCTTACCTTTGTCCATTTTACCTGGTTTGAACTTGCTGCTGCTAGCATCATTATAGACTATGAGGTGGATGGAATGATCTTTTATTTTCTTTAATCTCCTTTCCTCCTGCACTAACATGGCCTTTAACTCTTTAAAGTTCCATTTATCTATCATGGTGTTGTAGTTCACCTAGAATTGGCCAAAATCAGCAGGAAGGAATTCATTATGAACTGTACTAGAAAGCTATCACTCACATCCATTCCCATAGTCTTCAACTTTGCTGCTAAGTTGGACATTGCTATTACATGGTCATGAATTGGCTTTGACCAATCAAACTTCTTTGTAGTCAATTCGCTCTTGAGATTGCCTACAATGGATTTATCTGCAAGATCCGACTGAGAATAATCTTTAACCTTTAGCATGAAATCTCTAGCATCTTCAGCCTTTGGCATCGATGGCTTAATATTTTCAGCCATAGTCATTTTCATAAGGTTCAAGCTTTGCTTGTTAGACCGCTCCCAAGCCCCATAGATGGACTTGTCATCTTCTGAGCTAGTCTCAGTAATGGTTGCGGGTTTTTCATCTGATAGTATAGCTATGTCCAAATCCATAACGCCTAGAGTAAATTGGATTTGTTCAGACCAATCAGTATGGTTTAGCCTGTTGAACTTAACAACCGAACTTCCTGATGCGAAAAGACTTAACGAGGCTGCAAAACATTTATACATGCTCAACCATTAGTGCTTTGAGTTGACTTTAATAAATTCAGAAATTGTCATGAACTTTAAGCCTTAAACACATAAACAATTTAATCGATGTCATACGATAGAAACTTTAATGGATAATGATAACATACAATAGTCAAATAAGTTTTCTATCTTTGGATAAACATCTTATTTAACCAAGGTCCAATGATTAGTCTCTTTAACGTTATAGACTACTTGCAATTAGGGGTGTGCACGGGCCCTAAGCCCGCGGGAATTGTTAATGCCCAGAATAGGCCCATATGGTAGCAGACATCATTTTAAAAAGCCTAGTACCGTAGACAAGCCCACGAGCATCAGTGAACGGGCATTGGACGGGCACGGGCGGACACAGGCTTAGATAGGCTCTCCGACAGCAAGGGGTGCTACGGCGAATGGCTATGGCGTTGATTGCTCCCCCCTTTAGTTCATTCGATTGTTTATAATGTAACAGAACTATGAAGAACCAAAATTCAACTAATACAAAGTATTTTCATTATTTCATTAGCTCCCAAACAAAACTACATATGATCAAAAACCTTGAAATCATTCATTTGACTTGCAAACTCAATACACAAATGACAATTAATCCCTAATCAAACATCATGAACACCTAAAATTTAAAACCGAGATGTTATTTTCAATAAAGAAGCAAGAAAACAAACTCAAATTAGAACAAACTTACATGAACACCAGATAACAAGATCTGCAATGTCTTGCAAAGAGAAAAATAATATCGAGAGGGTAGCGTGCCTAGTGGTGAAGTGAGAACTGGGAACGAGAAGTCACAATTCTACCGAAGGGTCACGATTCCGTCAAGGTACTGAAGAACCAAAGGTAGCAGACTAGCAGTCAATTTGATTTAGGGTTTCACACTTTCACTTTCCCTTTTGAGTTTTTACCTTTTGTATTGGACCTATTGATATATCACTAATTCATTTCACTATATTGACTAATCTGGATAGTGGATTCCGTTAGTGTACAATATAATAGACTAATACTAAGAGATACTAATAGAGTAATGGTATAATTATAATATATTTAAAATTTAAAAACTTAATGTGATGATGAGTCGGGCCGGGCTTAGATGGGCATTAGAACTTGAAGGCCCGGGTGTGCCCGAGCCCGTGGGCATCTAACATCTCTAAAGCCCAGCACTATGTATCAGCCCATGGGCACGAACACTTTGGGCAGAGAAACGTATAGGCTCAAATGGATGCTCACCCCTACTTGCAATGGTCCGTCTTTGGACGACATACTAACAATTAGTGTATAAACTCAATTGTTCAATCAACTTTCTCGTCATTTTTAAAAGGTATATCTCTACTCATGAACAACTGACATAAAAATTAATTTAATGTGTTAGACACTCCATTCAGCCAGACCACTTTGGTGACTAACAAGCTATTAATGCCTTAACAGTAAATTATACTTTTATATTTCAAGCCTTTAATAGAACATTAAAATTTTATTTGGAAAATAAAAACATAATATCCAATTTGTTCTGCAAATTTTCGGCATAGCTTGAAATTCAACATAACCGGTGTTAAACATCCAATTAATTTTACGCAAAACCTTTACTGTACAAAAACTTTAAATTTCACTCTTAAATAGTACAAGAGCAACAAATATATTACATGTATAATTACTGTTCAAACTTTACAGTTTAAAATATAATACACTTTAATTGGAGAAATTATGTGTTCGCAACCTTAAGCTCTGATACCACATGTTATACTTTTATACATGCATGAGTTTCAAACATAAATCATTTTCTAGAAACTCATGATACGTTAATAAAACCCAAAATCTTGGAACACATAATTCTCACGATTTAATATACATATACATGTAATAGAAACTAACCTGGATCCATGATATTGTTTCGCAACTGTTATGAAAATCGGAATTTTTGACCTTGCCTTTCTCTTTTATTTCTCCGAATGGCGAGGAGAACCTTTCTTTCCCTTTAATTTTCTGTCTGAAGACACTCTTTCCTTTTTTTGGCTTCACTTCATTCTCTCTATATTAGCCGCCTCACAGCAGCCCCATTTATATAGGGAGAGAGCACTTGATTGTCTTGGCTTCTTCTCATGAAAGAAAGCCTAGTTTTATCTTCTTCATGTTCTCACCGTTTCAAAGGAATGATGAGTTGATAATCATCATTGATTTCGGTCAATGATGTTCATCTTCAAAAGGAAATGATATATATACATATGTACAACTATTTAAGGCATAGGAAGAGGGAGTACCACTTTAAAACTCCCAAACTTTAACATAATTTTATTCTCACAACCATCAAAGTGGGACACTTTATTGTTAAAACTCTATTTACCATTAATTCATATGTGTCACATTACGGAATAAATCCGACACCTGCTCTCTCTTCCATCCCAAAATCCAATCTACACATAAGAAAGGACAACTCTACCATATTGCCCTTTTATGCATGCATAAATTTAGTGCAATCTGTAGATTACGATGAAGAAGTCGTGGAAAAGTTTTTAAATTAAAGACTCTAGGTGATTTACCATAAGCCGTTATAGTCCATGCCTAAATTGATTTTCCCAGCTATAAACAATTAACAAATACTTCCTTTATCCCCGAAAGTAACAATGTCTGATCTACCATCGTCTCTTCTTATTAATAGTTCATATGATTCGATATGCCTTATGTACTTCACTTTAGCTCTTCTTAAAAGAGAGTCTTTACAGACGAGATCACATTTTTAAGTTGGAACACGCTTGACTGACACTTTTCCAGGGAAGTAACCAATTCAAGGAAGGAATACCAAACAACACGACACATCGATAAAATAATGAATTTAAAAGCCTTCCTACTATAACGAAAGGGAGAGCAGAGTGAGCTTAACTGCTCTTCTAGCTCTTCCTATGGATTTTAGGCCCATGTTTTCCCTTTTTAGATGTCTTACGCCTAATGGCGGACTATTTTTGTTTGTCTCTAAAAAGTTCCAACTCTATATTTTAACTAATAAACTTCTATTAATATTTTTTTAAAAAAACTTAATTTTCAAGAGCATGACATTTATCAAACGCCAAAAATAATACAATCTTTCTCCAAATGTGAAAGTTGATTCAGTAGCTCATTGATCATGTGTTTATGATATATTGATATCTAACATTCTCAATTTTGACTTCCATCCATTATCACAGATAACTAATATGTTAAAAAAAAAGAAAGATTGCCTCGGTCTATCAACAATTCTGTCAGGTGAAAGGGTTGCAGAGAGAAGAAAGCAATGAGCTGAAGAAAATGGGTCAAGTTGAATTTGACCCACCATTCTCTTCACATACTACTTTTAATTTATAAATGGTCATTCTTGATCATTATAGAAGTTCCAAATAAACGCATTACGATTTCAAAACCCGAAAAAGAACTCGAAATTTGAGAACGAAATCGGGAGAAAGGGGATAGAAAGAAATCAAATTGAAGAACAAAAAGATTACCTCAACTGTTGTGAAAGAGAAATGGCGGAGTAAATCAAATGGTTTAGGGTACCAAGGAGAGCCGAGACCCATCTTGATGATTGAGTCGAGTCCCTCCCAGGCAAAAAATCAATTTAGGAGGGTGAAGAGAGAGAGAGAGAGAGCTTACAACAGTAAGAATTTTTAACGGCGACCGAGAGAAGTTAGGGAGAAAGTAATGAAGGAGAAGGAGGCGACTTGCTAGGTGTGGCCGCCTGGGTCTTATGTGAGGAGAGAGATGGAACGTGGGTTCGATTGGGGATGGAGAATAGGGATAACCGCTGCTCGCACATATGAGGGCAGAAATAAATAACGACCGCTGGATCACAGTAAAAGAGTAAATCCTAACCCCTTTTTATCCCTAAGTCAATTGTGAGCGTGTTTCCCAAGCTATTTCATAATATAGATAGATGACAATACCCATATTTTAATTAATTATGAGGGTATTTTGCTAATTAATTAAATCATACAAAAAACTTAAACTTATATTCTCACATCTAATAAACGTGTTTTGGTTTCAAACCACCCATATTTTAATTAATTATGTATGTATACACTAGATCTTCATGCCTGTGACTATGACACGATACCGGTATATCTGATTTCGTCAATTGAAATGACAGTGCCTAAATAAAGGTGCGATTTAGAAAAATGTTACAATTGAAGGATACATTGCTTCAAGTAAAAGTTGAGGGATTGTTGTTTTATAAGGGGTGACTGTTTAGAAGATTAATCACAGAGTGTGACTTTGTAATATGAAGATAAAACATAGAGAGAAAAAAAAAGTGACTGCTCATAATATTAATTGTAGGGGGTGACTTGTAATAGGGAAAGAAAAAATAGGGAGTTAAAAATTGATAACTACTCACACATATGAATGTGAGGATGAATATCAACCGTTAAATTTCTTGCTCCTCTCTTTTTTAAAAGGAACAAACACACACCACCATTCTCCCTCCTCTCCAATTTATCTTCCCTCTTTGTCGAACACACTCACACACAACGCATGCCTTCCCTTTTTACTCCCCCCCTCACGACAAAACTCATAATCTACCTCTCTCAACATTTTTATCCATCACGTGCACACACACACATACATAAGACCAATGCTAGGTACAATATAATTTATGTCTAAAGACCAATCCACCGCGGTTCAAAAGACCAAATTGTATTCAGTATTGGCATTTTAGAGTTTTAAAATTTTTTTGTTAAGTTTTTCATCCAAAAAACAGGATGGATTGATGAACGTGAAAATAAAGTCAAGTATAATCACTAAATTGAGGGAAAAAAAAAGAGTAGAGTGAGCTTAATGAAAAAAGTTGGAAAATAGAGTGACTAAATTGCTATTTAAGCCTTTTATTATATTATTATTAATGAGATACTAAAAGTGTCATTATCATTAAAAAGTTTTACTTTCAAACGGGGGCTCTTTATTCGAAACAGATAGAGGAAGTATCAAACATCTAGTAGTGATAATAGCAGTTGCATGCAAAAGACTATTCATGAACAAAATTGTAGGTTTAACACTATTTCTACCACTAAGCATTGGTGAATGTCAAATGTCTTTTAGTGAAAGACAACTTTGTCTTTCACTAAGGCTCGGTGGTAACAATAAGTGGTGGAAGTAGTGGTCCTTTGACTTGTTCCAAATTTTTTGTTTGATCCTAACATTTTAAAAAAATTAGTTTGGTATTACATGTTGCCTTTTATTGTTAGATTCTTCCTCTCCCCCTTAACGTTACAATTGTCGTCTAATTATGCTTAGAAAATTCCAAAATACCCCAAATGTCGTCTTTGCAACGAAATAACAAAGCCCATCGTTTTAGTCCCTCGAAGACCTTCAATGGGAGAGACGAGGAACACGAAAAAGAGAGAACGATTTGGGGCTTTTGTTTGCTAGAAGAGAGAGAGATGACTGATATTCACCACCACCAACAACAAAAACAACAAAGGTAAAGGAAGGAAAAATCAGAACTCAACACTAACCTCTGGACGATAGATGTCCAGTGTAAGAACCTCTATTTGTGAATTGTTCTCGAACCCGGAATGTCTCTCACCAATGGAAATCTCATCAAGCATTGGAACGTTCTTAAGAGTCAAATTTATTGTCGGAATCAAATAATTGAATGACATAAGGTTTGCATCTGAGTTCTTAATGGTTTCCACACCCAAACAAAAAAACTATTTCCAAGTACTTCAACATGAGGGACTTACCAGTAACACTTACATTTACCAAACTTCCCGAGCCATGAACATATAATAATTGAAGAAGGGGACAATCTGATAAAACTTTCTTCAAAGCTTTTTCATCCATATTTACACACTTCAAAAAGAGAGACTTAAGAAACTTAAACCCAAGATATGTACAGGGTTTCAACCTTTCCTTTTATCTAAAAGTTTATGCGAAAGAGTATCAACGCGAAGGTTGGCGAACAATCTCGCCGTATTCCAACAAGTCCACCTCAATCCGCTGCACTCTTTTTGATACAACAAACTTAATCTATCTATCAATAGCACTTTTTCGAACTCTTATCCAAATCGAAACAAATCCTAAACTCATCTATTGTTGGGCCATTATATTGTAGAATGATGTGATTCACCCAGTTGATATACCCTATTGGCTAAAACGATGGTAGTTATCATAAAGAACAAAAGTCGGCTTCATTGATGAGTGGTGCCGCCTTATTGGCTGAATAATCTATGCTTCGTCATTGGCCGATGATGTTGACGCTGCTTGACGGTTTGAAGCTGGAGCTTTAGTCATTTTTGAATTCAATTGAAATGGCTTAGAATTTTAGAGAGAATAAGAGGTTTAAAATTGGGGTTTTAAAGAGAGAAAGAGAGTGGAGTGGTTTAAGAGAGATAAAGTTGAGGGTTTGGAAGGGAAAGTGAAAGAGAGAGAAAACGAGGGAAGGAGAGAGTTCAGATTAGATGATAGAGGGATGAACAACATCATGTATTTGTTTAGCATTTCGCCCAGGTAAGGGTACATTGGTTATTCTTAGAAATATTTGTTGATAGTTGTAACGTTAACGGAGAGAGAGAGAATCTAAGTTATGGGTTTTATTTATCCCAAACATCAATTGAATTGATCTCGTATCAACGCCGTACCTATGTCGCGAGCACATATACTAATCTATATTATAATAAAGCTCATTCTCACACATGTGCAATTGACTAAAACTATTTAGAGGTTGAGATTAAATTATCTTTAAAAATTTAATGGTTGAGATTCATTTTCACATTCACATGTGTGAGAGTAATTATCCACTTTTAACACTCTATTTTCTCTTACACTGTTACAAAGTTACCCCTTATAATTAATATTATGAGCAGTCATACCATGTGATTAATTTTATAAACCATTACCCGTTACAAAACATTAATCTTGCATTAATATAATCTCACAATAGAACTCAATTATCACTTGAAGTAATATACCCTTCAACTATAATATTTTTTAAAATCACACTTTCTATTTAAATATTGATATTTCAATTGACGAAATTAAATATATTGACGTCATGTTATAACCTATAGGTAAGAGCACGAAAATCTAGTATATCTAGAAACGAGAACGGAGTAATATTTAGAACAATGCTTTAAGCTTTTAACAATCAACATCATTACATTTCCATGTACTTTCCACGAAGTTTAATCAAACCTCTAGCAATGATAACTGTGCTACCACTGTTGCACGTGAAGTCTGATACTAATACGTTTATACGGAGTGGGTTTTTAACAAATTTTTGTACTCCGTTTGTTTTTTAAAAATTGTTGTACATTCTCCTTCCAAAAATAAACAATATTTTTATTTATAAAAATTATTCTTAAACAATTGATGTTATAGGATTTCAAGATAAATTTATACACATTTTTGCCAAAATTATTTTTATTAATAGAGGTTGCTCTAATTAAATGTTGTGTTGATTATAAAAGAGACGTTAAGAGAAAAGATAAAAATAAGGGTTAATTTCACCATTGGTCCATATATTTTGTAAAAATCCGTTAGCAGTCCCTGTACAAAATAAATGTATGTCATTGATCAAAGTACGCAGATTTTGTTCGTCGGAAGTCTCTAGCCTAACTCTGTTACGTGAGCTATTGTTAAGTCAACATGTCCCCACTCACGTGCTTTAAATTAAGGGCAACCTGATCATTTCCATTTACAAGAAGGGTTCGGTTTGGGCAATATCATCAAAATAGGTGTTTTGTGTAACATCATTAAAACAAGGGGTGCATAAGAAAATTGTAAACACCCTCATTGAAGCCGTGTCCATCACCATTCTCTTCGTCTGTCTCCACCGACTTAGACCATCTCCAAGGGAAGCTTCAAAACTCTAAATTTGAAGAAAAATTCTACTATTCATATCTCCAACAGCTGCTTCATTTCTGCTTCATATTTGAAGTTTCTGATTCTGAACTTCAAATCCAGAGCATACTATTCATACTTCATTTTACCTCTCCTTTTTTTTTTTTTTTTGGTTTAAGTAATTATTTTGTGTTTTATGTTTTCATTATTATTGTTAGTTTAGTTGTTTAGTTTAAATACAATTTTGAGATGTTTTGGTTTAAATAATACAAAAAATTAATTCAATTATTTTATTTATATTGTTAGTTATTAGTTATATATAATATTAAAATTATTTATGATAAAGTTTATATATATTAGACATTAATAAATAAATTTAATTTAATATTAAATCAATAATATATTTGTTTTGCTAAAATACATTAATGCAAATTAAATAAAATAAAGCATATACTTGGAATACAAATTAAATGAAATAATGAAGAATATACTTGGAATATTCCTTTTAGAGTAAACTTTGAAGTAGAACTGTTAGAGATAATGTAAGAAATTTGGTGCATAAATTGCACCAGTTTAAAGATTTGATGCAGTTTTAACTTCAAACTGTTGGAGATGATCTTAATCGCCCTCCTTGCCGCTTCCCTTTCCTGCCACCGTCGCCGCCACCCAAAACTTCCAAGATCCGATAGTCTTTGTTTGTACCCCTCTAACACCATCACTAATAAACCACCGCCCGCATAACACTTTCATCAACATCGCTAAGTTTCTTGACCTCGACACCATAGTCAACCCTCCAATAATGGCAACAAGCAAGAGTACCAATTGATTAGTGAATCTGACGTACCAGTTTGTAATTGAACCTGGGTTCGACAAACGGGGTAGTTTGACATGTTACTCAACCATTGATCCTCACAGCTAGCATGGAACACGTGATTGCAGGTCGGAAGGGTTCGACAAAAGTCACCTTCCTTGAAATGCTCGAAACAAATCGAGCAGTTCTTTGCTATCACCGACGACTTGGGTGAATATTTGAAAGAAGGAGGTATTTCTGTAATTGGTCAAAGGAGAAAGCGTCGGAGGAGGAAGTTGGTGAAGTGGGGTTGGAAAGACGGCGGCGGCGGTGGAGGAAGGAATTGAGGAGGGGGATGTGGAGGAAGGCGATAGTAGCGACGCCAAGGTAGAAGATGAAAATGGAAATGATAAAGCCCATAATGATAGATTTGAGACATAGGGAGAGTGGTTTTGGTTTGGACTTGGCTGCAGTGGGGAAGGGATTTGGGGGTCGGCATGGTGGTGGAAAATTGTTTTGGTGGTGGTGGTGGCGGTGGAGCTTGTGGGTTGGCATGTGCGATATGTGTAAATTAGTGCAGTCAAAACGGGCCTGCGGGTCTGAAAAGCCCGCTGTGAAATGGGGCGGAGCGGAAAATCCCGCGAACATAATGGTCCTGGAAATTCTAGCCCAAACTGTCTCGCGTAGGGCCGTGGGCAAAACGAGTAAGCCTGCAAATATACACCAATTAGGCAAAAATTCAGACACCAATTATACGTAAAAAATTAAAAACCAGTAAACCACTATACCAATTGAACCAAAATTTTGAATTACTGATACATTATTACAGACTATACTAATACCATGATACCAATTAGGCAATTATATTATACCAATATACCAATAATATTATACCAATATACATATACTACCAATATACCAATATACACCAATATTAAATATACCATAGTAATTAGTAAGCATAGTCCATAGCAGAGCTTAAATTGTCAAACAAAACAGAAATGGAGGTTGAAGTTTAAACAGTTAACCTCAAATATTAAAATGAAGAGTCCTACATAGCCGCCGGGATCAGAAATCTTACCTGTGAGTCTGTGACTCTATGAGTCTGTGGTGATGACGACTGGTGGAGCCGCCGGGATCTGGAAGCAGTAGGTATTGGAGGATGGAGCAGACGCCGGGATCTGGAAGCAGGGACGACGATTCTACGAAGACAAAGACGTCGAAGATGTAGAGGCCAGAGGGCAGAGACGTAGACGGCAGTGTGAACGGCTGTCGGCTGATTGGCTGAGCTGAATAGTGAACGCCATGAATTGAAGACTTGAAGAATGAAGAGTCTTCACTCTTCACTGAAGATTGAGACCGTGACTCCATGAGACGACAGAGACAAGTGAGAGTCGACAATCGAGTGAGAGAGTGCGAGTCTTCAGTCTTCACCCTAAGTCCTAACCCTTAGTGCCTCAAGGCCCTCAACTCAATGGATGAAAATTGAAATGGGGCTCGGCCACTTTGATTATTGATGAATGATGAATTGATGATATAACTGTAAGTTATAACTTATAACTTACTAACTTACAAGTCCAGAATATGCGACCTGCCCGACGCCCGCCCTGCCCCAACTCGTGAAAGCCCGCGACCCGCACGGGCAAAGCCTGAAAAGCCCGCATCCTAACGGGTATTGAATGCACCAGCCCAATCCGCCCCTAATAGGTGGCGGGGCGGGCATGCCCGCGGGCTTTTGCCTTATTTGACAGCTCTAGTGTAAAGTGAAAGGCTGGGGGTAGATGGATTAATTAGTTTATGATTTTATAGGAGAGGTACTAGGAGGATAGATCAAATTTAGAGTACAAAAGAACTGGAGAGAGATTTGATTGAGGAGGGTTGAGAGTTAAATTAAAAGGAAGTTCGTCGACACATGGGAATGGTGTCAGATTAGTTGAAATCTAGTACCTCTTTCGTAAGATTCACTTTAAGCTCACCAAATAGCCAAGTTACAGGTAGGCCCCTGAGTTTTGAGTTTTTTATAGTAGTTCTTCAAACTTTCAGGATGTCCCTGAACGACAACTCAAAAATCGGAGTTCGGGCTTGGGACTTCCGATAAACAAAATCTGCGTACTTTAGTCAGTGACGTGCATTTGCTTTGTGCAAGAACTGCTAGTAGACTTTTGCAAATTAAAAGAACCAATGGTGAAGTTAACGTACTCTAAAAATAATCATGTAACTTATGAATAAGGGCAGATCAATCTTTTTTTAAGTTTCTTTAATCCGTGTGCAAATCTCTTAGACAACGCTATATTAAAATAAATGTCAATGCATATTTTTACCAAATTAACCCTCCTAGTTTTTAAAGTCCCAACAGGCGATAGTTAAATAGCTCTTTATTAAATACTTTACATCATTATATCTTCCCCAACAAGGGGATAAAGTGTGTATATAATATGGAGCACTCATTATAATTTACCCACCAATGCAGTATAATATACTCCTCCATATCCGCTATGTTACATATGCATTATGGAGTGATTAATAATCATGATTCATGAGACTTATATTCAATACTTATTAACCCCTTCCATTAATTATCAAACACTCACTTTTCTAAGACTTGCTGAATTAATCGGGATTTTTGGAGTTGTTAAGAAAAAAATTTGGCCTCTCCTTCCTGGTTATGGACCACTCATGCTTATGCCATCTTTATAATGGAATTCTGGACTTGTTTTCCCACCCATAGACATCACATACCTTCAACTTGGGAGAAATTATAGAAACATGCACCTACTTTTAGCTATTTGGATTCATGGTCTATCAATATCAATGGCGCTAGCTACCAACAATACAATTTCTCCACACTGCCAGAGCCAATGTGGAAACCTCACGGTGCCGTACCCATTTGGCATCGGTGTCGGAACAAATTGTTCCCTTAACCCATTCTTTGACATCACCTGCAACACTTATTTCAACCCTCCCAAAGCCTTCTTGCATCGTAGTAAACCCATCGTTCAGGTCTACGATATATCAGATTCTCAGTTGCGCGTTGGAAACTCAATTGCTAAGAAATGCTACAATCGATTGGGATTTGTGATCGAGGAGGTGACAGCTTGGGCCGATTTGGCCGAATCACCCTACACATTTTCAGACTCAAATAAGTTTACAGTCATCGGATGCAATGACTATGCGGTGATTAGAGGGGAAGATAAGGTTCGTAGCATTGCTTCTAGTACTGGTTGTCTATCCCTTTGCTTCAACGACGAGGAAGTGGTTGCTGGCAACTGTTCAGGCATTGGTTGTTGCCAAACATCCATTTCCAAGGGTCGCAATTACTACCATACTCGCCCTTATCAATGGTTTGATGATACTTTTGTCCGTTCTTTTGATCGTTGCAGCTATGCATTTCTTGGTGAGGAAAACAAGTTTACTTTTCGAGGCTCTTCAGATTTCACTGACCCCGAATTCGTGACCAGGACCCTCGCTAATGTTCCGGTTATACTTGATTGGGCGATTGGGAATCTAAGATGCACTGATGCCGAAAGAAGTAATGTCCTCGCCTGCAAATCCAATAGTATATGTGTTAACTCCAATACCGGTTTTAATGGAGGGTATCGTTGCAGATGCAATCCAGGCTATGAGGGCAATCCGTACCTTCACCCAGGTTGCCAAGGTGGGTCTTTTTTATTCCTTATGCCAGATAATTAATATTTATATGAATTAAACTTCAAAAGCTTTTGAATATGGTATGTTGTCATTTATCTCAAGGAAGCTATGATGCTATTTTTGCTAGATATCGATGAGTGTGAAGATCCAAACAACAATTCATGTGATGGGATCTGCATCAACACTCCAGGAAATTATATGTGTTCATGTCCACAAGGGTATGTTGGTGATGGTTGGAAAAATGGAAGCCGTTGTTCATGTCCACAAGGGTACGTTGATCATGGCAGACGCTGTGTTGCTCATAAATGGCAAATTCCAGAACTCAAGTACTCATTAGGTAAGTTTTTTTACAAAGATAAATTCAATGCCTCGCACCCAAAAAAGAAAATTCTATTAATTCTATTTAAGCAAAGATAATTATTTGTCTGCCGCAAATAGTTTGTGGATGACTCAATGGGAATCACCGCTTGCTTGCGATTACATCTTGTGTCACATTTTTAATTATGGCTGAGATTCATTTGACATGTTTTTTGTAAATCACATGTAGGTATCACGATCAGTTTTGTAGCAGTAGTAGTTGTTGGAATAATTTGGATGTATTTTGACGTCAAGAAAAGGAACCTTAATAGAAGAAGAGAAAAATTCTTTGAACAGAATGGTGGACTGTTATTGAAACAAAAAATAACTGCAAAAGGGAGCAGTGTTGACTCAGTGAAAGTTTTTACTGTTGCAGAGTTGGAGAAAGCCACCGCCAACTATGCCGAAAATAGGATTGTTGGTTGGGGTGGTTATGGCTTAGTGTACAAAGGAATCTTACCCGACAAACGCGTAGTTGCAATCAAGAAGTCTAAGGTGTTGGATGGGATTCAAAAAGATCAATTCATTAACGAGGTGCTTATTCTTACCCAAATCTACCATCGGAATGTGGTGAAGTTACTGGGGTGTTGTTTTGAGGATGAAGTGCCCGTACTTGTTTATGAGTTTGTCCCTAACGATGCTCTTTCCCACCATATTCATAGTCAACCAGGTGGTATGCCTTGGTTATCATGGGACAACAGATTACGGATAGCTGCAGAATCTGCCACTGCACTTGCTTATCTTCACTCAATAGCTTCCATGCCCATCATACACAGAGATGTCAAGTCAGCGAACATACTATTAGATGATAATTACACCACAAAAATTTCAGATTTTGGTGCTTCAAGGCTTGTCCCTTTGGATCATTATCAAGTAAGTACATTAGTGGTAGGGACATTAGGGTACTTGGATCCTGAATACTTCCACACAAGCCAGTTAACTGATAAGAGTGATGTTTATAGCTTTGGTGTGGTCCTTGCAGAATTGTTAACTGGTCAAAAACCCCTCAGTGAAAATAGAACCCTTGAAGAAAGAAATCTAGCGACGTATTTTCTAGTCTCAATGAAGCGAAACTGGTTATTTGAAATTCTTGAACCTCGAGTGGTGAGGGAGGGGACTCTCGAGCAGCTCCAAGCAGTGGCTGAGCTTGTGAAGAGATGCCTTAATCTTAAAGGTGAGGATAGACCTACAATGATGGAAGTTGCAATGGAACTAGAAGGTTTAAGAAAGTTCAATATACATCCATGGGCTGGTGATCATGATCATGGCCATGAAGAGATAAGGAGCTGCTTAATGCTTGAAACTGAGGAATCAGACCTTTACACTATTCCACTAAACCCTTACAGTAATACTTTCAGCGGTTGAGCTCAGATAGTGATGCTCTTAGTCAAAAGTTATCACTCATCTTTTATAACAATTAGCCAAAGTTGTTGCAGTGAACTCCCATTCCTTAAGCTCTTCCAAATATCCATGTCTATGTGTACTTGTGGATAGTGAATTCTGAGTTTATTTGTCAATTTTAAGGTCATTCTTTATTTCCACTGTGGTTAAGAAAAGAAAGAGCTTTTTGATAATGTGCTTCGGTTTTAATAGACATAAATTTTGCCTTAGGCAGTGGTAGATCCACTCAAGCACTGGCTGAAAGCATTTTATAGTGTTGAACTTGTATTGACCCATGCTCAAAAACTCAGTCCGCTAGCCAAGACCCACTAAGCATTTGGTCAACTAGGTTTACTATAAATTCATCCAATAATTCATAGATGATATAGTTGTATACTGAAAGATCATTTCTTATACACACTCAAGTTTCACATCCAACCGATATGAGTATATAAAGCACTGTAATATCCGAGAAATAATCTCGTTCTAAGTAGACACCGATTTTTTTTAACAAATTGAATTTTAATTGAGGGTTATCCGATCCAAATCTGATCCACCTGTAGCCATTCTTCAATTTTGATCCTATTTCTAAATGTTCAATGAATATAGTGTTAAAGTGCATGCTTTGATTTTGGATTTTAAAAAAATTGGATATTGATATCTATTATCGAGGCATGGTTTTGTTACTTACTGTACATATCAATTATACTCTATGATAGATGATATTTAATAATGTTTAGATTAAGCAAACTAACTTGTTAAGGAACTTTCACCAATTACCTAACTATATACACAGCAAAATCATATTCGCACTCCTCCGTTTCGGGCAAAGAGTTTACTGTTTTATTTTCAGATTTAAAAAATCTATTTTAAAAAATTAAGATATAAAAATATTATTTTATTACTAATTAACTATTAAAAATATCAATTTAAACAAAATTAACTTTCAAACGGGATTTTTAACACGAAAGTAAAGTAATATCATATTCATAGACACTATAAAATGGAAACCCCAAGTTCAAAAGGAAACTTCGCGTGGCATCTTATAATCAACAATAATTACTTGACTTTTCACCTTTTAAAAAAAGAATGGCGCTAATCACACCTCAATTTTTTATCTCTGCATCATATATGTACTACATTGAAATGTTATATCCTACGTTGTACAATATAGTACATGATGTTAGAGATAGGAAATTGGGATGCGGTTAGCCTCACTCTTAAAAAAACACTAAAAAGGAGAACAACTCATGCATACAAATATATATATATATATATATATATATATATATATATATATATATATATATATATATATATATATATATATATATATATATATATATATATATATAATTGGTGAGGAGGACTATGGTTGTGTCACCTTACCATATTTTAGATAAATCTTCATTCTTAAGTATTTTAAAGCATTAATATGTGACTCTTTGTTTCTCAACCATTACCTATTAATAATATTTATTAATAATTAACATATAATGTGATACTAATCTCTACTATTAATCTCTTTTATTGTTAATAGTGAACTATTGTACATAAAAAATTACAACCAACATTATTTTCAAATCAATGTGAGATAAAACTCGTCTATTGGTAATAAAATATGAGATTTATAATCTAATGACTTTTAAAACTAAAATCAATTTATAACTAATATGAAAAGCTTCTCTACTAATATTATCAATAGAAAAGATGTATCTTACATTGGTTATAAATTAAGGTTAGTTTTGAAAGTTGTTTGATAAAAGACTTCTACTTTAATCACCATAAAAGAGGTATCTTACATTGTTTAAAAAGAAATGTTAGTTTTTAAAAGACTTATATTAAAGACTTCCACTCTTATTACCAATAAACGATATGTATCTCACGTTATTTAAAAATAAATGTTGGTTTAAAAAGTCTTTAGAGTAAAGACTTCTTATTACAAATATAATAAATACATGTATCTCACATTGGTTACAAAGTATTCTATATTTTTATCACCATAGAAGAGATGTATCTTACATAGTTTAGAAAGATATATTAGTTTTGAAAGTCTTATATTAAAGACTTCTACTTTTATTACCAATAAAATATATGTATCTCACATTGCTTAAAAAAATGTTTGTTTAAAAAGTTTTTAGATTAAAGACTTCTTATTACAAATAGAATAGATACATGTATCTTACATTGATTACAAAATATTCTAAACTTTATCACGATAAAAGAGAAGTATCTTAGATAGTTTAGAAAGAGATGTTAGTTTTAAAAGTCTTATATTAAAGACTTTTTATGTTATTATCGATAAAAGATATGCATCTTTCATTGCTTAAAAAGAAATGTTTGTTTAAAAAATATTTAGATTAAAGAATTTTTATTACAAATAGAATAAATACATGTATCTTACATTAGTTACAAAGTATTCTACTATTATTACCAATAGAAGAGATGTATCTCACATTGATTACAAATTGATATTGGTTTTAAAAATACTATTATTATCAATAGAATAAATATTGTATCATACACTGGTTAGAAAGTTATGTTGGTTTTCGAAGTCTCTAGATAGAAAGACTTTTACCATTATTCCAATAAAAGATGTATATCTTACATTGGTTAGAAAATGATGTTGATTTTAATTTTAGATAAAAGACGTTTACTATTATTAATTGCTAATAGAAAAGATATATCACACATTTGTTAGAAATAGATGTTGGTTTTAAAATACAATTATTACCAATAAAATATTTATATCCTACATTGGTTAAAAAGTGATATTGTTTTTAAAAGTCTTTAGATAAAAACTTCTACTTTTATCATCAATAGAATAGAAGAGATGTATCTAGTTAATTTAATACAATTACTCCATCCGTCTCTAAATAATCGTCCTAGTTGACCCGGCGTACAGTTTAAGAAAAAATAATTGACTTGATTATTTAAATTGATTTAATGTGTAGTTTCCTTTAAAGGTCATGTGTATGTAGCCCATAATTAAAGTAGAGTGAAAAAGTAAGGGTAAAGTGGTAAAAGTGATGTTTTAAAAAGGTAAGTTTCAAACTGGACAATTATTTTGGGACGAACGAAAAAGGAAAGGAGAACGATAATTTAGGGACGGAAGGAGTATTATTTTATTGTTTTCTAGTTAATTTAATTTAGCAAAATCAAACCCACTAGTTCTTAATTGCTTTATTTTGTTAGATTAGTTAAATTTACTTTAATCAAAAATCAAATCTCTGTGGTTCGACCCTTGTGTTTGCACAACTCTACTACGGTTGACTCGTGCACTTGCGAGGTAAAAAAATAAGACATTAAGTTTTTGCACCATTGTCGGGGATTTGTTATTTTGATTTAGTTAATTTAGCTTTTCGTTTTAAAAAAAATTTAAAAAATTTAAAAAAAATTAAAAAAATTAAGAAAAATTAAGAAAAATATCCGAAAATAAAAATTTAAAAATAAAAATAAAAATAGTGTACAATAATTATTAATGGGGTATGGAGAATTTCACATCTATGAGCATCATAAATGAATTTGATTTTGCCTATCAAAATGCTAAACAAAAATTGGAGGCTTACTGATCCTAATATCTATGAATTTGAACTTGCCTATCAAAATGCTAAACAAAAATTGGAGGCTTACTATCCAGATCCTAATAGCTATGAATTTGAACTTGCCTATCAAAATGCTAAACAAAAATTGGATGCTTACTATCTTCTTCATTATCATAATAGCTATGAATAGGAATATTACAATCAACCCTCTTTTTCTTCGCACAATAATTATAATGAGTCACCTTCTTCTTATTCGTTTTACCATATTATGCCTCCTTCTTACTCATCCTACCATAATAGGCCTTTCATATTAGCACATGAAGAAGAACGCTTAGATAGAATGAATAAAGATCTAGAGCAAATAAGTGCACAAATGACTTATCTCCAAGAGGAGTTAAATGATTTGAAAAATCGGTATCAAGAAAATGATCTAACACCTTTGGATGAATAAAACATAGAAGTCATTGAGAAACAAGTGTTGATTGAAAAAGATGAGTTGATTATAGAATCCCAAGATTTTCGACAAATTGACGTACCACCTTATTGTCCTCAAGAGCCCAAAGAAATTTCGAGATTGACATTAAAAATTGTTCTCCTATTGATTCTCCGCTAGACACTTATGTGGAGTTAGAGACGCCTTTATTTATATTTTCTTGAAGAGAATCATGAACCTATTTTAGAGATGCATGAGCAATGTCGTGTTGATGAAAAAGTGGTGGAAATTCCGGACATGATTACTTTGGAAGATTTAGGTGTGATATTCCTCGTTCCCAAAGCAATTAGATGGCTATCGTGTAAAGAAAATTTCGCCAAGGAAGTGTTTGATTTCAATAGATAAAAATTAAGACACTACATGAGTAGTGGATTTTATGGACCAAAAATATATACATTCTTAGGCGATCCGGCGATGCCTCCTTATTTGAAAAGGGAGGATTTAAGTCAAGCTAACGACTATAACTTAGAAAATTTCTAACTCTTATCTCTTTGTATTTATTTTGTTGTTTTTGAGTCACTCGTTAAAGTCTCCTTGAATTTGTGAGTTTATAGGAAAGTGTTAATAGTGTCACCCTCACAAAAAGTTTTTTTTTTTTTTTTTTTGTTTTGTTTTTTGTATTTTTATGCACTAATGCTTTTAGTTTTGTTTTTAGTTTTTGTATTTTTGTTTTAGTTTTAACAGGATAAAAGATTCTCAAAAAGACAAAAATTTGTGTGGTCAACTGAAATCAATGGATCAAATTATGGCTGAATTAAGAAATAATAAACGTTAGGGACCTGGTTGAAGCTTATGTTGCGGCCGCATGCCCATTGAATCGCAAGGTCTCCAGGAGACGGTCTAATTTTGAATGCCGTGGGAGCGGAAGGAATTTTTTTAAAAGGGTGGTTGTTCTCTCACGCTCTCTTCAGTCCAATTTCTCTCTCTTCCTGCATCCAGCACAGTCCCCATATCTCTCTCCTCCAGCTTCTGCTTCAATCGCCTCTGCTCCAGTCGCCATCTACATATCACATCCAGTTCCGTTCAAGCCTCCATTGTCATCGCCATTCCATCCAGCCGACATCACCCTGTCCCAGTAACCTCCGACCTAGCTATGCCATCTCCCCCATCTTAGGCCGTGACCTATTTCGATGCGAGCCCCACGTCTCATATAGTGATTTCTTCTTCCGGCCTAGTTTGCCATTAACCGTTCGCCTTTGGCTCCAGCATCAATTTCAGGTCTGTAATTCCGACAAATGCAGCGTATCATCCAGCGGGTCATTCTGTATCTCTCTCCCTCGTCAGATGCGAAGCACATCACAGTTAAGGCTTGAATTTTAGCTCTCTCTTGAAAAATTTCAAGTAAGCCTGTTTCAATTTTTCTGATTAATTGCAAAAATTGGGAATTATTTACTTCGGTGCGATGTATAGTCTTGCTATAATCGTTAGTGAATTTCAAAACATTCATAAAAATTGTGAAATGCCAGTTTTTGTATGGTGAATTTTTGTTACTCAGTTGATAATTTGGAGTGTTGGGAGTCTCTGCCAATAGAGTACATGAATTGGGTTGTGTGTTTTAATTTGATATTCATCTCATGAGTTTAGACCGGGTTGTTTAGACTTTTGATTGTTGCTAAACATCTCTTGAGAAAGTATACTCTGGTTATACTTTGGTTAATTGGTGATATTGTGTGCGTTGCACTGTATAGTAATTTGGTTTATCTTCATAAATAATCTGAGAAATTGATTTTTGACTGTTATATTGTTTAAATCGGTTGGGTGCGTAGTTTTATGCTTCTCTTTTGAAAATTTCCAGTTAATATATATATATCGTTGTGGTTGGGTTGACAACTTTAAATGCTTAGGCAAATACTCAGTTGTTAATGCTAAGACTTGTCTATAATAAGAAAGTTAACTGTTGGGGTGAAAGCATATGATTTTATTAAATTTTTACATGTTTTGCAATGCTTGGTTAGTTTCAGGTTGGATGACATATTTTTTTCTCCCTTGTTTTATATTTGATTCATATTGAGGATAATGTGAAATTTAAGTTTTGGGGTGGGAATTGCATTGCGCTTATAATAATATTTTTGAGAGGATCTTTTTACCTGCTAGCTAGTTTTTATTTTATTTTTATTTATTTAGTTTTAGTAGTAGTTAGTTTATTTTAGTTTTTGCTTTAAAAAAAATTAGAAAAATTTCAAAAAAATTTCGAGTCTTTAATGTTGGCGTGACTACTTCCGCCAAATGATGACATGTTTGTTAATAGCGATACATGTAAACTTGTTTATGTGTCTTAGCTTGGTCTAGTTGATGAAACTTTATATCTCTAAAAAAATTTAGCACAAAAATATTATGACTTGATTTATTAAAGAATTTGAGTATTTTTATTGTGTTTATAGTACACATTTCATTCTCTTGGACCTTGCTATTTTAATGATTATGAACATTTTTAACAACCGTCATTACATGAATGTATAACGAATGTTTATGTGAAATACTTGTGGAGCTTGTTTTTAAAACTATGAGGTTGTGAATGATTTGAAACTTTGTTGAATTTATGTGAAAATGAAGCATGAGCATTATGCCAATTAGGATATGATTTAGGTTATCTTTGTATCGTTTGAGCCTATAAATTTTCCAACCTTACTAAAAATATCTTTAGTGTCCCATTTTGAGTTTAATTAAAGAATGGTGTATGCTAAGCATACAACAACCCCCATTCGACTTTGTTTCTTTTACCTACATTAACTCAACCCTTAAAGCTTATACACTTTTGCCTACCCTTTGAAATAGTATGATTGAGTTGGGAATGTTGTCTACATGGTGATTGATGCAATTCAAAAAAATAGCCCCAATGATTTCTTGTATTGAAAAAAAAATAATGTGTATATATATATATATATAAGAATCATAAAGAATGAAAAGGGTGCGGAAAAATCAAAAGTGCATATGCCCTTCAAAAGAAAAAATAGAAAAAAAAACAAGAAAAAAAAACAAGGAAAAAGGATCATTATGAAGAAAATAGTTATGATGGTGTTAATACCTTCTTCAACCCAAAAGTCCAAGTTTGATGGTTGTTGAAGGAATGTGAGCGATTTGTTTGGGAAAAGGGAAATAATCTTACTTTCTCACTTTTATAATTTCTTATCCATTATTGTTACCCCTCACCTTGGCCTTACATTACAAGCTTAATAAAGTCCTATTGATCTAGTTGTCACATGTGTTTGTGTTAGTTGACATGATTTGGAAGCATAGTTGATTTGACCATTGTTATATATATATATATATGTATATATATATATATATATATATATATTTGAATTTGCATAATCTTAGCTATTGTACGTAATTGGAACTTGAGAGCATTGTATTTCATACATAGTTAGTGCATGAAATAGATGTATAAGCACTTGAATACTAACACGATCTCTTTTCGTATTGTTAACCGCGTATTGATGGTATGTTATTTGTTTTGTGATGCACACGTTTTTATTTTAATATTTTGAGAATGAATGTTGTGCTTAGCCTGATAAAACTTTCTAAGTTTGGAGATAGTTGATTAATGGTTCACACACACACACACACAGATTTACAAGTGAGATTGATGATGACTAAGTGAAAGCTTAGACTTGTGGTTATATGCTGCTATTTATCATACTTTGAGGCATTATGTGGTACCATGCCGATGTTTTGACGTGTGAAAGAAAAAAAAAATTTAAGCACCAATGTATATATGTTTCCACCTAAACTTGCGGTTGAAATAGGACCAAACAAATCAATATGCAACAATTCAAGAATTCTTTTGGTTGAAAGACATGGTTTGGGTTTAAAGAAGCTTTTGTTATTTTTCCTAAAGCACATGTTTTACACTTTTTGTTAGCAGGAAAACTAATTGATGGCAGATCATTCACTAAAGTTTCTTTTGAAAGTTTAGAGAGATATTTAAAATTCAAATGTAAAAGTCTCTTATGTCAAAGCAATGAAGTTTTTGAAACATTATTTGCTACTAAGCAAATTTGAGTATTGTTATTTAAAGCAAGTAAATCAATTGCAAAAACATTTATTTTTCTTGAGTCAATAAGTAAAACTTCATTTGTGATGTTGTTTTTGATAAAGCAGTGAGTAGTAGAGAATGTGCAGTTCATACCTTTATCATAGAATTGTGAGATACTCAGTAGATTATGTTTCAAACCTTGCACCAATGGAATATTATCAATTTTTACAGATCTTCTGATGATGGATCTATAACCTATTGTTTTTCCTTTAGAATTATCTTCAAAAATGACTGAGGGTCCTTTGGCTGAAATGATGTCAGTAAGTAGTTCAGCTGACCCAGTCATGTGTCTTGAGCATCCACTATCTAATATCCAAACATCAGCTGTTGATCATCTGCCATTAAGCATACCTGAAATATGAATATTTAAATCATGGTACCCTTTATATATTTGGGTCAAAGGGTTAGTTTTCTTTGGTAGCCACACTTGTCTTATCTTAGACAGTTTGACTTTGTCAGTAGGTTTAAATATGAACAAAAATTCATCAAATTGATGGCAAAAAACATAACAAACTTTTCATTAGTGAAAACCAGTTTTATTAGCCACTTGAGGTGAATTCTTCAATTCATCTTGATTCAGTTTGGAAGTCTTAGCAGCAACAAAATTGATTGGCTTAAACTTGTTAGCTACCTTCCTTCAAGTTCCTCCTCTTTTGTCAACTAGCTGACATTTGTCAGCAGACTAGCGTTTGTAAGCTATTGTAGATACTGGCTTTTTGTGAGGATTTTGAGTAGAAGGCTGACATCTGTCATTGTTCAGCTTATCCTTTTTGTTAATGGACTTCTTAAGTTGATTTATACTTTTAAAATATTTGAAAGGTACGACATTATAAGTTGATCCCTTACATTTTTTTTAGTAGAATCTTGGGTTCACCATTAGACAGTCTGATTTCACAGTTTCCATTATCTTTTGAGTATCCTAGACTATGTTGGTCTTCATG
The DNA here is from genome assembly GCA_013146195.2 of Codonopsis lanceolata. NCBI lineage: Eukaryota > Viridiplantae > Streptophyta > Magnoliopsida > Asterales > Campanulaceae > Codonopsis > Codonopsis lanceolata. The sequence goes on along the minus strand of CM028381.1, from coordinate 114,401,803 downwards.
ATCCTTTTGTTGACTAATGATGGTCTCAACATCAGCTTTTGACTTTGAGTAGGTATCAACAACATTGTTCAATCAAAGATTTCTTTCTACAAGGTCTACAATCTGAGCATCTAAGATTTTTGCTTGAATCTCAATTGTTTCATTGATGCTTTTAAGTTGCAGCATTTCATTTTGTTGTACTTTATAAAGCTCATACATTGATCTTTTAAAGCTCATAGTTTTCATCAGAAATTTTTTTGAAGTCACCGGATAGAGAAATATGATTTTTTTTTAAGTGTTTCAAACTTGGAATACATTTCTTGCATTTGTTCCAGTAGATCATCAACACTTATGTCAGTAGACTTCTCCTCCTACCTTTTTGACATTTTGGTTATCTTAATGTCAGCAGTCCTTATAGAGGTTAACTTAACTTTTCTTTCTGGCTGACTTATGATCCATTGTCCATAAAAACAATTTCCTATTTTCTTAACTACAAAACTGATCAGGTTTGATTACCTTTGTCAGCTTAGGGTTTTTAATAGGTGATCTTGGGAGCTCATCATTAGACTCGTTTGAATAATTAGGACTAGGGGAATCATTTTCTGAATCATACACAACTGATTCTGCAACAAGACAAAGGTTTGCTTCTTGCACAAAATCAGCAGATTTATCTTTAGAATCAATCTCAATCCATGTTGCAAGATTTTGATCTTCATCAATTAAACTTTTTTGTTTTTCAAAATTTTTGGGAGCTCTTTTGTAATATTCATTTTTGATAGATGGACAATTTGAAGCAAAATGACCATGTTTTCTGCAATTGAATCATAACAACTTTTCTTTCTCATCCTTATCTTCATTGCTTTTGAAGTAAGGCCTTTGACAGTTTCAAGAAGAAGGTCTTTGAACACTTGAGGAAGGTTTTTGAAGATTTAAGGAATATCTTTGAAAGTTTGTAGAAGGTTTTTGAAAGCTCTTTTTGAAAGATTTAAACTTTCTAAATTGTCTTGCAAACCCAGCAAAGTCATCTTCATCAAAGCCATCATCTAATAGAGATGTAGAAGTTTTTGGTGTCTCTTCTTGAGCTTGCAGATAGATACCTTTAAAAAATCTCAATTTATTGAGTTTTGAGAACTTCCTTTTCATAAATTTTTAGACTAGCAACAAGACTACTTATATAAGTCTTATTCAAATCTCTTGTTTAATTTATAGCAGTGACCTTAACATGACATCTACTTCCCAAGCTGCTAAGAAAAAACACATATTTAAATCTTTCATGCTGTAAACTTTACCAAGGGACGAACATCTATTACTTACCTCAAGTAATCTATCATAAGCATTCTTCAATGATTCTTTTGGATCCTTTTTTAAGACATCAAACTCTTGTATGCAATCATAGAGTTTGTTATCCTTGGTGTTTTGATCCCCGTCGACGTATTCAATAAAAGCATCTCATATTTCTTTGGCAGTAATACAGTCGTATATTTGTTTATAGTTTTCATCTGGTACAACACTTGATAGAATGTGAACAGCCTTAGCATCCAGTTCATCCATTATTTTATCCTCATCAGTCCATTCAGATTGAGGTTTAAGAACATACTCTTCAATAGCATGAGCAAGAGGATTTATGTTGTCATCATCTGCATTAGAAGATTTACCAACTTTAGTATTGATTTTCATAGGTTGCATAGGACCACCTCTTACACATTTCATCAATCGTTTATCAATATTGTTCATATATCTTGTAATTATTCATCAAAAATAGATACTTGAATAACATTGTTTGATTGAAAAGCTTTTGTAGTTGTCATGATCAAACATTCAAGTTTTTAAACTTAGAAAATAATAGTTTTCAAAAAGTCAAGCTCTGATACCAATTGTAAGTCCAGTTGGCAACAAATAAGGCTAGAGGGAGGGTGAATAGTCTTTTAAAAACTTTTAGGGTCGTTTTGAAAAACTTCAAAAGTTGCAGCATAAATTATAATTTTTGTAGTGTCAGCTGGCTGATAGTTTTGAGCAACTAACGCTGTCAACTGGAAGAATAAAATTGGTTAACTGGTTGACGCAATTTGATGTTTTGAAAGAGATCACAAATTATGAGGAAAGAAACTGAAAGACAATTTATAAAAACAAGTAAACAACTTATGTAATGAATTGATTGACACTTAAGTAGTCTAAGACTACAAAAGTGTCAGAACAGTTTGTAAGAGCTGATGAGTAAAAATAAAGCAGTTGAAGTGGTTCACAGTGTAAACTGCTACGTCTACTACCAAGTTGGTCAAACTTTGATTTTTGAAGTGCACTAATATTATTGATAATATAGATGATCACTAATGGATCAGTTTACAACAAATACTGGTGTTTATGGAGTATGATTGAAAAACAATCACACTCGTGAGACAATCAAAAGATTCCTTAATAAATATAAAAGAAGTAAGGAATGTCTAAGCAATGATTGTCAAAAAACAATGAACTAGAAAAGAATATAAATCAAGAACTATTTAGCTAATGTTTTGATTGAAGTACTTCAAAAGAGAATTTTGCTTGAAAATGTATGAATGTTTCAGTATTTCTTCAAGAGGTTCTTGTGGATATGGAAAATGCTATCATTACCACTAATCTTATAACTTTCCTTACAACTAAACCTTGAATTGGGAAAAAATGTTTTGAACAAAGACAACTTTACCCTTCTTCAAAGCTTAGTTGTAGAAAAAGTTGTAGAAGTAGTTGTAAGGCTAGCAATGTTGTGTGGATATATATAAAAGAACTTGAAGTGCGGTCCTTAGAAACGCATTTGAATTTTGAACAGCTCCAATAATTTGAAAGTATATCTTCTACAAGATATTATCGGATACTGTAAGATAGGGTTTACTAAGATAGGCTTCTACAAAGCACAAACAAAGAAACTGGTTAGTACTAGAAATGTTTATTCATAAAAAAAAAAAACAGACTGACATACTGTTCTAGAAGAAATTGCTAGCTGACATAGGTCAACTGGATATATAATGGCAAAACACATAATTGGGCCATCCAACTTTCCCACTTTTTGCAATTCGGCACTGAAAGTTTGAAATATCTATTTTGGTCACCCAACTTTTGTTCTGTTGCAAGCGAGCCCATTTTCTAGCGGATGTTAGATCAAGGCGTTAATTTTATGGGAAAATAGGAAAAACAATGTTAAAATATCAAAAAGTATAATCAAAGTAAAAGAGGTATGATGAATAGTTTAGCAATCAAAGTAACTTTGGTGGGTCTATAAATTCAGATAATACAAAACTCATTTCATCAATGTTGTCCAGTTCAACAAAGATTCATCAATGGTGCATCGTATGAGAGATTCGTCTGCCATAGCACTCTGTGAAGAAAACTCTCCTCCCTCATCTCATTCTTATCAGAGTACTCCCCCAACAGATAAAATGCCCTGGCTTGTCCTTTTTCAGCCTCACCGGCTCAACCAAATCTTTGCTAGATCTTCGTCCGATTTGCAATCTTTGTCAAATCTTTGTCGTATCTGAAATGGAGATGCAACAGTGGAGGTGATATGTATCCCAGAAATAGTATAAGGATATGGTAGGGTGGATGTCGAGGAGAAATTAAGAAGGTTTGCCCAGGAGGATTCAATGGATAGTCAAACCCCCAAATGATCTTATACAGAGACGACAATGATTCGACCTTGGCCTAATTTTTTTGGTGAAGACAGGTCTCTTTCGAAGGGCTCAGGGGCGGATTGTGCACTGGAGGAAGGTTCATGCAAGGATCCAATTAGCTTTTTGGACAGATGTTTGGTGGGTGGCTGATCGATGTCTTATTTTAATTATTTTCCTTGCAAGTGGACAAGACTATTATAGAATAGTATTGGAAGCAAGGGTCGAACCCACAGAGACAAGAGATCACGAATAGTGCAATTTATTGATAGCAAATAATTAATCTAAGGGGGGGGTTTATAATTATTTTATTCTAAACTACTATTATTTATTTAGGTGTTTAACTAATTAGCAGTAATTACATGTTATGAAGATCTTATGGTAGATGGCAATCTAGGATTCGGGTTTCACTCGTATCTCCTCTATGTTTAATTCACAATAATTATCATTCAATTTCTTGGGTTCGTTCACAATAGATAGATATAGTCTGTTGAACTATTGGTTCAGCCTCCATCCCCGCAATATTCATCCATTCTATATCCTAAGCACAAGAACATATGATTTATCTGTCACCTAAATCATGTATGAACCTGGTCCTAACTTATCACTATCGTGCATCGATAGGTCCAATTTATTGTGATGGTGAGCCAGTGTACGACATATGCTCATTGGTCATGCAGTTATCCGCAACTCTGGGCCTTATTATTTGCGATTACATTCATTTGTTCAAAACGAAATAATAGAGGGATTAATAATCACCATAATCAACAAGAATTGAATGAACATAAATATGAATTAAAACATAAATTCGATACAAGTTACCTCCCACCTCTTGGATTAGTGATGATTTAGTTCATCATAGACAATGAACAGCACATGGAGATGAATGGAGACATGATCTGATCTTCAATACTTGTAATTACACAATCTAAATATGTTATACCAAAATCTACTCTAAAGCTATACAAAACTGTTTCCAGCCGTTTTTCTTTCCTTTAGGCTTTGGCTCCCGGTTCCTATTTATACCATAGAGTTGTATTGCAATCGAATCTCCAGTGAAAATACGAATTTCACGCATTCTGACCACCTTGCGGTCGCAAGGTCTAGGGTACCTTGCGTCCTCAAGGTCTCCAGCTTTCCGGCCTTTGGTTTCTTTTTGCTACTGTCCACCTTGCGGGGGCAAGGTCTGAAACACCTTGCGACCGCAAGGTCTCCAGCTTGGGATTTCTTCTTTCCTTCTTCATTTTTCATCTTGGGCCCTTCTTGGAATTTGCATATAAAAACCTTGTGTTTTGCATATTTTCACTAAAAACCCTGTAACTTACAAAACTTACTGAAAACACATATCAGTAGCCAAAAGCCTCGTGAAATAGCATAATTTAAGTCATAGAAATATATAAAATCGACGTATAAAATACATCGATCAAATACCCCCAAACTTAAACTTTGCTCGTCCACGAGTAAACAATACTTATAAATACAAAAGCAATTATCTATCAATAATAACACAAAATGAAAATCTTTTTGGAGGGTGACACTATTTACACTCATCTATAAACCCACAAACTCAAGGAGACTCTTTCGAGTGACTCGACTATGCAGATAAATACAAAAGCAGATAAAAACTATTCTAAAATAAAACAAAAATCTTTTTGGCCTTCAACCTCAAGTTATAAAAGTATGGCATACAAAGCAGTCTCAATTCGATGCTCACCACATATATGCAAGCTTAGTTACATAAAACCAACTAATCTTTTCTTAAAGCTGCTACTACTTTTAACTTCTCCGTGTGTGTGTGATCACCAGTCTTAGAGAATATTTCAACTAAAACAGTTTTATTAAGCTAAACACCACATTCATATGAAAATCAAAGTTTAATTGAAAATCATGCATTATGAATTATGAGATCTACCATCCAAACCCGGTTTATTACAGAAAGAGAGGTCACCAAGGATTTCAAAAACTTATACATCCATCTCATGTACTTCTATGTATGACATACAATGTTCTCCTATCCCAATTACTTATAATAGCTAAGATTATGCTAACACAGTGAGCTTTAAGGCGAATAACAATGAACATGAAGTATTTGATCAATTCCATATGACTCACTTAGCAATTAAAACAGCACAAGCATTGGCAAGAAGATCATTAGGTCTTTTTTTAGCTTGTAATGTAAGGCCAAGGTGATGGGGGATTTGATGGAAAGGGATTGGAATTCAAAGTGAGAGAGTAAGACTACCCTTTATCCCTCATACTTCCAAGCAAAAGGAAGTTTTCCCTATTTAGGCTAGGACCTGCAAAGACTTACAAGTGGGGGGTGCTTTATGTTACTTTTCACTTTTCTTCTTTCCCCCCCCCCCCAAAACTTGTTTTGGGCAATATATAATTCTAAAAATATCACATCATTCTTCTCAGCAATACTTTTCTAACATATTTTCTTTTGAAAGCTATGCTTCCATTTGAATCTTTTTTTTCGTCGATACATATTTTTTTCTTTTTTTTTTGTTTCCTTTTTCTTTTTTTTTCGACGAAGGAAAGAAGAAGTCTTCAGAAAAATAGCCTAACTGGAAAGAATGGTCCTCTAAAAATCAATTTCCCACCCACATCCTACTCTCTCAAATGGTAGGTTAAAAGTGTATAGGCTTTAAGGGCTAAGTTAATGTGGGTAATAGAAACGATGTCGAATGGGGGTTTAAATAGTGTGCTTAGCACACTCCATTCTTTTTAAATAGGTTCAACGGGGACACTAGAGATATTTTTAGTAAAAATCAGGGAATATTTAGGCTCTAACGATCCAAAGATGGCCTAAATCATTTCTTAATACCAAATGCTCATGTAGTTTTTAAAGCAAGTAAGACACACAAAATATCATATCAATTATGGGAATTGTGGGGTTGAATGTTTAGCATCACTGGATTTCACATAAGCATTCGCTAAGACAGATGGTAGGGACAATTAAGACTAACATGCAGACACGGTTCGAAAGTGTGCTTGAGATATATAAATGAGAAAAATCCAAGGGATCTAACTATCATGCAATTGACCCTAAGTCACAATTTAATGCAACAATCATGTTCGAATGGCTATGCATCATATTCTTGTGCATATTTAGTTGTAATGAAGTAGGTGATATATACTTTATAAAACTATTCTAATCGATCCATAATTAAGACTAGTGTGGGGTGCATGAAGAATTTGGAGAAAAGTAAAAGTTTTGCAAAATCAAGTAAATTCCAGAAGGATCTACAGACTAGCTATGCGGTTCATTGCATTAACTCCTCATCGACTAGTATTACCACACCTAAACTAGAGGCTAAGAAATTTGAAATAAACTATTTTTTTTATTTTGATTTTGATTTTGAATTTTTTTTATAAGAAAATTGGAGATGTTGATGACGATGACTCTTTTGATAGGTACCTGAGGGTACTTACTATTATAGTATTCTGGTCACGGCAACAACTCCGAAAATAAGAAAAAATTAAAAACAAGAAAAGCGGGTGAAGAGTTAAATGGCCATCGAGAAAAGAAAATTTTATTCACCCTAAAAACGTAGCTCAACTCCATTCCTCCTTAGGCTAGGACCTGCTAAGACTGTGGGCTTAGAATCCCCCCTCCCCCCAAACTTAATTTCTATTTTGTCCTCAAAATTGAGGAACATATGAGGGGATTGATGGGGAAAGACAAATATCAAAAGGAAATAGCAGACCCACCTAACGAAAGAGGATGGAACTTGGGCCTCGACTCAAGGTGAGTCAGACGGAAATAACGAATGAGGACGAAACTCGGGGATCGTGCCAGGAGGCAGCCCATAATAAGTTGAGACATTTTGTCCCACGGTGTTAAAGCACCCAAACAGTCGCTCTTGGTCGGCACGCATTTGTGCCAACTGTTGAGTTGTCATTTAGGATTCAAGGGCAACCTCTTCTTGTAACAACCCGACCCGGACTCCAATGCGAAATCCCAAGGTCGTGCCGTCAAGACAGGCTAAAAGACGGACAAGCACCTGCTAAGCAAAATGGTGCGAGTCAAAAGTTAAACCAACAAGCTCTAAACAGAGATGTAAGGCCATAACGGCAAAACGGAACAACCAAAAACTAAAGTCTGTGGAAGCAAATCATACGTGGAACCCAAGCCTTTAACCCTAGACTAAGGAACGCAAGGCTAAGAGACAACTATCTCTTGACAATTCTACGACGCGCGTGACGCAGCATTGCGCAAGGGCAACAAACCATCGGCAACTAAAGGCCGGCGAACCAACAAGAACCCAACCTGATAAACAACCACTCAACGGCTATATCATGCCGGAGGGACAAATCAACTAAAAGAATAAGAGATTAAATACTAGACAACTAAACCAAAATCTCACGACTAAAGTTGACGGAGATAGAAATAACCATAACACAATACTAGAATACGCGATCTAAAACCTTGCTCGGGAAGACGACAAAATAACTTCTAAATAAATACAACAGCTCGACCAAACAAGTCGGCTCCCAAAATAAAACGATAATAAAATACTAACATAACTACCCAAGTAAAGTTTATATAACTTTACATCCGCATCTCACAAGATGAATAATTACAACAATAAATCCAAGCTATCGCCGGGAAGACCACCTGCTAGAAATCCCTAGTCTGCAACCGCAACGCGTACTAACGAGCTCACTGCACGAACTAAGGAAAACAAACACACGAAATGAGTCATAATGACCCAGTAAGCGACTAAATGCAACTGTATGACATAGCATGGCATAATGCACCAGTATAAATACAATCGTGGCATCATAATAATAATGTACCAAAAATAATCATGTATAACCAGAATATGGGTCCAGCCCTTAATAATAAAACCATGGGTCCAACCCTCAAATGATCACAACATGAGTCCAACCCTCAATGATCACATATTTGCACTTAGCACGTTATTCACATAAGTGCGAATATTAAACAACACAATAGGATATGTTATGGGCCCGGCCGCTACGTAGCTCCCCGCACAAAAAACACGTTAACTCCAATATCGTGACTACGATGCTCGTGTCTTCGCATCGATATACCGAACTCCGCCGGCTAATAGCAGCCTGTGACGCACGTATTGATATGGAAAAGGGGCTACTTCCCCATTGCGGCCAACAATGGAGGGGTGTGTGAGGTCCCAGGTACGACGATCCATAGCGAATACGAATTTGACGATTCGTATAGGCGATGTATCGTCCCACCCTGACATAAAAATCATACCAAATAATGCCAGCTGGATTCAATGCAATGCACAAGTAGATATTTACTCGTCAAGACCAAATAAGGATCGAATTCGACAAGAGCGAACCTGTCCGACCAAATGCTCAAGTATGTATTTACCCAATATAAACAAATAAGGAATGAATTCGACAAGAGCGAACTCATCCGACCAAATGCTCAAGGATGTATTTACTCAATATAAACAAATAAGGAATGAATTCGACGAGAGCGAACTCATCCGACCAAGTAGGTTATTATTCTCTACCATAAATCAAGTCAAGGCAAATACATTGCTCACAGCCAATTAATCTTAAAAGATCTCAAGTTGCCAATTAAATCAAGAATATCATAAACCCACCAAGAATCATATTATGAGGTCTATAATGGACCTCCACTTGAAATCAAACCAAAGACTACACCGTAGTCATAATCCACAAGTACGTTCATATGCAACCGATCAATTTTCCCCAAAAGTGAGAACTCACTCAATAATTATTTTTCAACCATACTCGAGTCCATAGGTTGGTCTCTAATGTACCGTGCTCTCCTGAGCACGCTCTAAATGAATCCCCTAATAAATCTCTATTATGTAGGTGTCTCAATTGGACACAAATCGAGACGCTCGGGTGCTCACCATCATAACCAATCAAAACCCGAACATCGTAGGAATTCAACCCAACGTTTATTAACATATTATTGAACTTGTAACGACTCCGTTGAGTCTTAGCACTACATTTCATTATTTACACATTTCATAAATCCCCAAATTAACACTCCATTGGAATTTATAACAAATTCCCAAAATCATTCGGGCTTGATTCCCAAGCCTAAAAATCCAAGAACTCATCATAATCATAGTCAAACGAAACCCAAATGTCGTAGGATTTCAACCCGAGTTCATTAACACATTATTGGACTTATAATTACTCCGTTGAGTCTAAATACTAAGTTTCATCCTTTACACATTTCATCAATCTCAACATTTCACCCACTTCAATTTATAACAAATTCCAAAATAATTCGGGCTTAATTCCCAAGCCCTAAAATTCATAAAAATCTTAACAAATGAATAACACATTTCTTCCAACACACAATATCATTCAAAACATCCTACTCATGACATTAGCAAGTTCATACCTCCAAAAATTCACAAAATAGGCATACATGGCATATCAAGGGTTCATTTCGCACAAATAGCACATAGGTTGTTTTTCTTAGGGCCAATGAACCAAAACCAAAAGAAATTAACTTACCTAGCTCGGATGAAAACTCCAAAGAACGAAAATCCGATCGGTGAACTTGTTCTACTCGTCGAGGGCTTCACGAATCCGAAGTTTAAAGGCAATCCGACGGTTGGATCTTTGTGGATCGAAGGAAGAAGGGGACTAGGGCTCAAAAACCCCCAAGAACTCTCTCTCTCTAATACGTATGAAGGATGAGGAGAAATGAGGAGAATTTCTGAATTCTCAAATGGGTTTGGGTATTTATACCCCAAAAAATAAAGAGGGCACAATAGGGATTTCACTAGTACAATTAGTAGAGATTAGGAGTAATCACTCACTAATCTAACCTTAATTAACTTCCAACTAACGTTAGGACATGATTAGGACTAAGTATGGGAGGTTAGGAAGGGTTTAGAGGGGGTTTGATGAGGGTAGGATAGGTATTTCTCGTCAAATCACAAAACAGGGCAAAGCAGGGTCGGGGCACCTTGTGGTCGCAAGGTCCCCCAAGCCTTGCGTCCGCAAGCTCCTTAGCACTCACCTTGGACAATTTCTGATGACCTTGCGGGGGCAAGGTCCATCCCCCTTGCGGCCGCAAGCCTCCCAGACCAAAAAGGGCTTAGAATTCAACCCCAAATGACCTCAAACACAAAACCAAATCAAACAAGGTTCAAACCCCATCCAAAGTAGGTCTAGAACACCCACAAACAACTCCCAAAACAACTCGGAGCGAAACCGGGAAGAGGTGCAACAACGTGCAACCGAAACGACGAATGAACTAGCAATTGAACGAGCGATGAAAGGAGACTTTAAGGCAAGTCTAAGGGATAATGTAGAAGCTTGAATACTTCTAGAAAGTTGAATAACAACTATGGGAATAAGAACTCCAAAGGAGAGACGATTACGCGACTCAATCCCCGAACTACGCGATAGAGACGATTGCTATCTCCAAAGCTTCCAAATCGTCGATAGACTTAAGGAACACCTCCAACTTGAAGTCTAATACATCTAAACATGTTAATCAATCATCTTGTAAAGGCCTAGGACCAAACCGAGGTCTCGAACACAATACGCAAGCAACCTCTCAATCGCGTCACATTCTGACTATCGTCGAGTCACGACTTATGACTTTAGCAAGTCAAAAACTATAGGGCATCTCTTAATAGTGTTTTGGTCTTAATGTGGTCTCTCATACACATCTAGACCCTCTCGCAAACCAAACATGCAGTCAACAAAGGAAGAAGTGCAAACAAGGCACGCAAACCGAGCTAACCAAGGAGCGGGGTGTTACACTCTCTCCACCTTAAAAAGAATTCGTCCCGAATTCTAAACCACAACTCAATCCAACGTCATGTCAACACTCAACCACGATACATCGAGACAACGATTACAGTGTCTCTTAATCCTGGGTGAACACTCAATCTCAAAACCACCAACCTTGACTCGAATCTCCGAGTCTACCAACACATACTACACAAGGGTCAAACTGCAATAATCCAAATTTGAAGGTCCACGAATCCTCAATAGACACAACGACCTCAAGCACTTAAGATCGAAAATAACATGACCCATACTTGAGTCGAAAATACACATACGAACAATACTATGCGAATCATGTGGGCAAAATCCCAAACTTTAACATGAAAAACACATTCAAGGACACTTCAACATCCAACGACCGAAACTATTTGTCTCGAGGCACAACATGAAATTCAAGCACAAGAGTTTCTAAGTTAAAAGAAATAATAATTGCATATGGAGCAATTCGCAAACAAATTAAAGATAATCAAATCGGCATTTCAAACCATGTAAATCACACTCGCGATTTCACCATCGCGGGTAACAACACATAAGAGCACATTAATGAAATGTTTTGAAAATTCATTCCATTTCTGTCCATTCCAATTGGTAATGGGTATAGTCAATTTCTAACTTAATTCTTACCAATCCTAGTCCAATGACGAATACCTTTTGGTCACCGATTCAGGATACCTACTGAATTAGCTTCAAAAGTTTCTGTCGCAAGGATGCGAAGGTTCATGAATAAAAAGTTTTAAGCATCCTTCAAACAGTCCCCTATACTAATGAAATGAATGAACAGGAGATAATAATCATGAAATGAGAATTTAATTTTATACAATGTAGATGCATCAAAAAATGTTTCCAACAACTAATGCACATAACTGAATAAAATCAAGCCAAGATACAAGGTCTATTACCTTGGCAAACAACAATCATATCTACCACAAAACTCGTGTACCTAGTACACTCAACCAAGAAAACTTCCTAGGAATCACAATGAGTCGACAAGGCTACTAATACCCGTAACGTCTATACTATGCAAGACTATCCTTTCTTAGGCTCTAGACCAAGTCTACAACCAACACACACTCTAAGCATCCTATCCCAACCTTAACGTCTCAATACTCGCGGTGAAGCGTCAATCTCTCCCGTGTAGCCGAAATCAACCGATAGATCGCAGCACTTAACCTTCGCACTAATCGAGTGTATTCTACTCACATAATAACCACTAACAATAATATAGCATTTTATTATTCTTCACATTAAAAATATCTCTGTAGAATATACAAGTATCATTCCAAACCAATAAGTATCATCATACAATTCATGCTTCATATATATATATACATATACAGATACATACATATACATAGCATGGCCTTTTTAGTTAACCATGCAAAACCACAACTCTACATATATATATAGCATAGTCTTATACTAGTTTGCAGCCTTAGATGAGTTGAGTCGTCAGAGTTTTGAGCTTGGCGTCGGCAACAATGGAGTCCTCCCTTGCTTCACTTCTTCAAGCCTTCAATGGTGTGAAATGGAAGGTGATGAGATGATGGAGGTTGAAGGATTTGAAGGAGGGAGGTTATCTTTGAGATTTGAGCCGAAAATTGGAAGAGTTTCAAGGATCTCGTCGGATTTAGAAGAGAGAACCGGCTGTTGCTGCTCTGCTGGAAGGAGCGAGTGATTCTTGGTGATTCTGCAAAAGAGGCCCGACTGTTTCTTATATAAAGGCACCTTGCGGTCGCAAGGTGTCTTTTACCTTGCGTCCGCAAGGTGGGCAGTTCAGGCGTTTTACATTCTCGCTGATTCCCATGTCCTGAATGTACCCGATCATGAGGTCTGCATTTACTGACGACCTTGCGGTCGCAAGGCCCTCCACACCTTGCGTCCGCAAGGTGGGAAGAATGACTCCATCTGATTTCTTTTTCATCCTTTGCAGCAATTTAGCAGTTAAGCCCCTCCGTTATATTCCATTACGTTTCATCACTTTCCTGTATTATAAAACCTCTACAAAAACTTCTAAACTAAAATTATTAACAACATATAAATACAACATTAAGATGATTTTCTCCCCCAAACTTGAATTTTGGCATATTTAATTTTTAAAAATTAGATGTCCAAAAATTACATTTAACGGAGAATAGCATATTTAAATTAACTACTATAAGCAATAAAATTCATAATAGTGAGTTGCCTCCCACTCAGCGCCTTTGTTTAACGTCTTTGGCACGACCCAACTGGTAACCTAATCATTGGGCGGTTCATTGTCAGCCAAACGAATTAATTCAATTGTTCGTTCAACTGACATCGGCTCAAGGTATGGCTTGAGTCGGTGTCCATTAACTTTAAAAATCTCATTATTCTTTGGATTTTGTATATTAACAGCTCCATGAGGATAAATTCGTACAATTATAAAGGGACCGGACCATTTAGATTTTAGCTTTCCAGGGAATAACCGAAGTCTAGAATTAAAAAGTAACACTTTCAACCCTGGTCGAAACATCTTGTTGGCTAACCCCATATCATGATACTTCTTGGTCTTCTCTTTATACGTTTTGGCGTTCTCATACGAATTTAGCCTATGTTCTTCTAATTGATTCAATTGAAACAATCTTTCCTCACCAGCCAAGGTTAAATCTAAGTTCAATTCTTTAACAGCCCAATAAGCTTTATGCTCAATTTCATCTGGTAAATGGCATGCCTTACCATATACCATTCTATCTGGACTCATTCCTATTGGGGTTTTACAAGCAGTTCGGTATGCCCATAAAGCATCCTTAAGTTTAGATTCTCAATCTTTACGATTAGGCCTAACAGTCTTTTCTAATACTACTTTAATTTGTCTATTACTTACCTCTACTTGGCCAGATGTTTGAGGATGATAAGGTGTAGCTAACTTGTGAGTTACACCATGTTTCTTAAGGACATTATTCAATAATTTATTAGTAAAGTGAGCCCTTGGTCACTTATTATGGCCTTAAGTACTCCATATCTAGCAAAAAAATCTTCTACAAATTTAACCACAGTTTTACCATCATTTGTCTTAGTTGCTATGACTTCAATCCACTTAGACACATAATCAACTGCTACCAAAATATACTCACAATTATTTGACACTGGAAAAGGACCCATGAAATCAATGCCCCAAACATCAAAGATTTCAACAACCATATTAATATGTAAAGGCATTTCGTTTCTTTTTCCTATTCCTCCAGTTCTTTGACACTTATCACATGTTCTATAAAATAATTCACAGTCTCTAAAAACAGTATGCCAGTATAAACCAGATTGTAAAATTTTTCTAGCAGTTTTGTTTCTACTAAAATGACCTCCACAAGAGTATTCATGGCAGAATTCCATAATACTTTGTTGGTCTTTTTCTGGAATACATCTCCTTATTACAGAGTATGAACATATTTTATATAAATAAGGTGCTTCCCAAAAATAATTTTTCGTTTCAGCCAAAAATTTCTTCTTTTCATAATGATCAAAATCAGGATTTATGATATCAAACACATAATAATTGACAAAATCAGCATACCAAGGGTCTGAATCTTTAATAGCTAACAGTTGCTCATCAGGAAAATCTTCATTTATGGGAATTGGATCATCAAGAAATTGACGTTCGAGCAAGGGTGAAAATTCAAATCTAGACAAATGGTCGGCTACGACATTTTCAGTTCCATTTTTGTCTTTGATTGTAATGTCAAATTCTTGCAACAATAGCATCCACCTAATTAGTCTAGGCTTAGCATCTTTCTTACTTAATAAATATTTTAATGCAGAATGATCAGAGAATATTATCACATTTGATCCCAATAGATATGATCTAAATTTTTCTAAAGCATACACAACTGCCAAAAACTCTTTTTCTGTTGTTGTGTAATTTAATTGTGCATCATTTAGAGTTCTATTAGCATAATGGATCACATGAGGTTTTCTATCTACCCTTTATCCTAACACGACTCCAATTGCAAAATCTGATGCATCACACATGATTTCAAAAGGAAGAGACCAATCAGGACCGGATAAAATAGGTGCAGTAGTTAATTTTTCTTTCAATAAATTAAATGCATCTAAGCATTCTTTATCAAAAACAAACTCTGTATCCTTTGCTAACAAGTTACATAGAGGTTTACAGATTTTGAAAAAATATTTTATGAATCTTCTATAAATACCAGCATGCCCTAGAAAACTTCTAACACCTTTAACAGAAGTTGGAGGGGGTAGTTGTGAAATAACTTCAATTTTTGCTTTATCAACTTCAATGCCTTTGTTTGACACAACATGCCCTAAGACAATTCCATGTTTGACCATGAAATGACTTTTCTCCCAACTCAAAGTTAAATTTGTTTCACAGCATCTTTTCAAAACTGATGTAAGATTTTCTAGACAATGATCAAAGGAATTTCCAAAAACTGAAAAATCATCCATGAAAACTTCCACACATCTTTCAACTAAGTCTGAGAATATAGAAATCATGCATCTTTGAAAGGTAGCTGGTGCATTACATAATCCGAGGGGCATTCTCCTGAAAACAAAAGTGCCAAAAGGACATGTAAAAGTTGTTTTCTCTTGGTCTTCAGGTGCTACAGGAATTTGATTGTAACCAGAAAAACCATCGAGAAAGCAATAGTATTCATGACCGGCTAGTCTTTCAAGGATTTGGTCAATAAATGGTAAAGGAAAGTGGTCTTTCCTAGTTACCGCATTTAGTTTTCGCAAATCAATGCACATTCTATAACCAGTTATTGTTCTTGTAGGGACTAATTCATCTTTTTCATTTTTAACAACTGTAATCACTGACTTCTTAGGAACTACTTGAACAGGACTAACACATTTACTGTTTGCTATTGGGTAAATTATACCTGCATCTAGAAGCTTAAGAACTTCTTTTCTTACGGCTTCCTCCATATGTGTGCATGCACATAGACGGACTAATACTTTTTAAATCAGCTAGGGACCGTCCTATTGCTTCTCTATGTGTCCATAAAACTTTCAATAAACTTGCTTCTTGCTCTTCAGTTAAATCAGCTGCTATAATAACAGGTAAAGTTTTACCTTCCCCTAAAAATACATATTTTAGGTGGGGTGGTAATGGCTTTAATTCTTCAACTGGAGGAGATTTAACAGATGGCATGAATTCAGAATTTTCTGCTTTAATTGTTTCTTCTATTTTAACCTCCTCGGTATTTGCTTCTTTAACATCTTCTATATTTTCCACTTTAACATTCTCTACCTCAATTTATTCAAAAAGCGATTTTAGGATTTCTACTTCATCATCTTTTATTTCATTACTTTCTACTTCTACTTCTTCAGATTTATCAGAACTATTTTCTGATTCTGATTCTTTCTCTATATTTTCTTTATCTTTCTTTTTAAGAGCTACTAACTTCTCTCTTTCTTGTCTTTCTTCCTCTTCTATTTCTCTTTCTATCTCTTCAATGTCAATTTTTATGGGAGGAATATGACTATCATCATAAACTATAAATACATCTCTTTCATAGTCTTCATCTTCATTCTCTTTTTCAAAAGTTTCAGTTGATAATTTTTTTGATTTCATCTATGGAAAAACATGCATTTATGTCACTAGGTCTATTCATAGCATCATAAACAGATATTTCAACAGTTTCACCTAGGACTGACATTGTGAGTTTACCATTTTTGACATTTATCATTGTATTGGCAGTGGCCATAAATGGTCTGCCTAACAATATAGGAACTTCATTATTTGTGCAGATTTTCCTTTCCATCTCTAGAACCACAAAGTCGGCTGGAATGATTAGTTTATCAACCTGAACTAGGATGTCTTCCACTATACCCAAATGATATTTAACTGAACGATCAGCTAATTGTAATTGCATACTAGTGGGTTTTAGTTCTCCTAACCCTAATTATTTGTAGACCGCAAAAGGCATTAAATTAATACTTGCTCCTATATCTAACATGGTTTTCATTTTTTTAGAGCTTCCCAAGGAAACTTGAATATTAAAGCTATCAGGGTCTTTCAACTTGGGGGATATTTCGGGTTGTAAAACAGCACTTACGTTTTCAGAAACAAAGATTTTCTCATTATTTTCAAACTTGTGTTTTTAATAGTGAAGATCTTGGAAAATTTTTGCATAAGCTGGAATATTTTTAATAACATTAAGCAAAGGGAGATTAACATTCACTTTGGATAACATGTTATAAATTTCCGAAAATTGTTTGTCCATTCTGTTTTTCATAAGTCTTCTTGGAAACGGGATTGGAGGAGCATATGGTGGTGCAGCCACATATGGTTCCTCTTCTTCTGGTTCTAACTCTTTTTCTACTTCTACTTGACTTTCTTTATTTTGAACCTCTTTCTCTTGCTCCTTATTTGGAACTTCTACTTCTATTTCTTGATTAATTGTTTGATTATTCTCTTTACTATCATTATCCTTTTCAACTTCTTTTTCAGAATTATCTACATCATCAGGCACATTAGAAGAATGAACAGGATCACTTACCTCTTCTCCTATTACCTTACCGCTTCGCAAAACGGTGATTGACTTTGCTTGCTCGTTTTGACTAGGGAACTTCCCTTCTTTTCTTTTCTCAGCTTCAGAAGTCACAATGTGCTTCTTCAAATTTTCAACTTCTTCAAGCAGATATTTTATCAACACAGCTTGACTTTTGTTCGTCCCATCTTGTTTTGGAACTTCTTCAATTCTCAATTGATTTTGATTTGGAAATTGTGGAGGTTGTGGTGGTTGTGGCTGGAATTGTTGAGGTTGTAAAAACTTATTTCCTCCTCAAGAAAAGTTAGGATGATTCCTCCAACCAGGATTATATGTGTTTGAGTAGGGATCATTCCTTGGTCTTTGAGGGAACATATTCATAGCATTAGCCTGTTCAGCATACATAGCACTTGATGGACAAAAATTAGTAGCATGGGAATATAATCCACATAAAGCACATGCTTCTTGAATTGACTAATTTTCAAATTGAGCTTGTGTATCTGATTTTTCTTGAACTTGGTATAGACTCCTATTTTTACCTCTACCACTTTTCTGTTGAGAATTAACACTTAACATCTCAAATAATTACTCTAGTGCTTCTGGTGTCATTCTATTAATAGAATCACCAGCTGCACTATCAACCATAGTTTGTAAGCCTGGCGAAAGACCATGATAAAATTGAAGTACTAACACATGTTGAGCCAAATTATGATGAGGACACATAATGAGCAGATTTTTAAATCTATCCCAAGATTCATGGAATGTTTCACCTGGTTCATTTTGGAATGACATGATTTGTTTTATGTATTCAGTAAGAGATGCATGCTTATAATATTTACTCATAAACAAATCATATAATTGAGCCCAAGTATAAACACTAATGGGTGTTAGATTCATGAACCATCGCTTTGACAGTTCTTTTAATGCATTGAGAAAATATTTCATTTTAACTTGGTCTTCAGTCAACCCTCCTAAAGGAAAAGTACTCATCATGTATTCAATATTTTAAGAAACTGACAGGATCTTGGTGAGGCATTCCATGAAAATAAGGTATCATATTAAAATAATGACCTTTTAGTTCAAAATTCCTTACAGCTTTGGCAAGACTAAACATGATGTCACTACATTTAATGAAGGTCTACTGAAGTCATTAATAGTTCTTTGATTTACCACTACTTCCATATTTCTTCTAGCAGGTTCTTCTTCTCTTTGATTCATGTTAACTGGGTTAATTGGATTTTTAAGATTTCGATTATTATCTTCCATTGTAGGATCAACCAGAGGATCCTCTTGATTCAATTTCTCTTGATTATCACACTGGGGAGCTAGATTTTCAAGATCTTCTTGATTTCTTCTAATATTATTTATATCTTGATTCAGTTCTACCAATTTAGGATTCAAAGATCTACGATCGTGCATAAAATAAATTAAAGCAATTTAAAAACAACTAACTATTAAATAAAATAAAATAAAATCTTTTTGTATTTTTATTTTTATAAAAACTGAAAATTAAAAATTAATTAAATTAAAAACTACGCTACCAACAAACTAACTACGTGAACTAGCTTGTCCCCGACAACGGCGCCAAAAACTTGATCGATGTCTTATTTTAATTATTTTCCTTGCAAGTGGACAAGACTATTATAGAATAGTATTGGAAGCAAGGGTCGAACCCACAGAGACAAGAGATCACGAATATTGCAATTTATTGATAGCAAATTATTAATCTAAAGGGGGGGTTTATAATTATTTTATTCTAATCTTCTATTATTTATTTAGGTGTTTAACTAATTAGTAGTAATTACATGTTATGAAGATCTTATGGTGGATGGCAATCTAGGATTCGAGTTTCACTTGTATCTCCTCTATGTTTAATTCACAATAATTATCATTCAATTTATTGGGTTCGTTCACAAAAGATAGATATAGTCTGTTGAACTATTGGTTTAACCTCCATCCCCGCAACATTTATCCATTCTATATCCTAAACACAAGAACATATGATTTATCTGTCACCTAAATCATGTATGAACCTGGTCCTAACTTATCACTCTCGTGCATCGATAGGTCCAATTTATTGTGATGGTGAGCCAGTGTACAACATATGCACATTGGTCATGTAGTTATTCGCACCTCTGAGCCTTTATTATTTGTGATTACATTCATTTGTTCAAAGCGAAATAATTGAGGGATTGATAATCACCACAATCAACACGAATTGAATGAACATAAATATGAATTAAAACATAGATTCGATACAAGTTACCTCACACCTCCTAGATTAGTGATGATTTAGTTCATCATAGACAATGAACAGCACATGGAGATGAATGGAGACATGATCTGATCTTCCATACTTGTAATTACACAATCTAAATATGTTATACCAAAATCTACTCTAAAGCTATACAAAACTGTTTCCAGCCGTTTTTCTCTCCTTTAGGCTTTGGCTCCCGGTTCCTATTTATACCATATAGTTGTATTGCAATCGAATCTCCAGTGAAAATACGAATTTCACGCATTCTGACCACCTTGCGGTCGCAAGGTCTCCAACTTTCCGGCCTTTGGTTTCTTCTTGCTACTGTCCACCTTGCGGGGGCAAGGTCTGAAACACCTTGCGACCGCAAGGTTTCCAGCTTGGGATTTCTTCTTTCCTTCTTCATTTTTCATCTTGGGCCCTTCTTGGAATTTGCATATAAAAGCCTTGTGCTTTGCATATTTTCACTAAAAACCTTGTAACTTACAAAACTTACTGAAAACACATATCAGTAGCCAAAAGCCTCGTGAAATAGCATAATTTAAGTCATAGAAGTATATAAAATCGACGTATAAAATCCATCGATCAGTGGCGTAGGCGATGAGGGGTGTCCTGTACGCTCAAAAAAATAAGTTGCAGTCCTGGGTGGGAAAAAAGTGGAAGTCGGCAGACAAATTTGGTGCAAGCAATCCTAACAGCAGCCATGGCTGTCATTGCCATCTCCTACATGACCCTTGTTCGTAAGCTTGGACATTTCTCATTCGTACTCTCCCTCTCTCTCCATCGTAGCAAACGACGAACAATAGCTCAGTAGAATTACCCTCTAACACAAACAATAAACCCACCCTTCTTATCGATCCCGCAAACCAAAACCCTTTTTCTCAGATCTTTCGCCTCTCAAAACAATGATTCGATAACACCCAGTCTCCCCATACTCTCTATCTTTCCCGGTTCCAAAATCGATTTGGGAATTGGGTTGGGATTCTGATTTAGCACTTCTTGGTATTGGGTATAATTGTCCAATAACAGGGGCAAAATAGGAAAATTACATAAAGTTAACGCCATTTTCTAATGGTCGTTAGAAAATGGGCTCGCTTGCAACAGAATAAAAGTTGGGTGGCCAAAATAGATATTTTAAACTTTCGGTGGCCGAATTGTAAAAAGTAGGAAAGTTGGGTGGCCCATTTGTGTGTTTTGCTATATATAAACTGAAAGTTATCGATAACAATTTTACTAAGGATGTAAGCAACCTTAATGGGATTAAGCAAATCTAAATAAACATATTTCAACAATATGTTTTGTAGTTAGACAATCTTCAAACTCGCCCATAATATCATTATGCATGATACTCAGTATAGTAAAGCGTGCACATCAATCTTTCTTTTTCCACTTAAGGAATTCCTGCATGTTCTGGCGATGGTTAAACTATCTATCTTTGGTTCTTCCATCACAGTATCTACGTTGTCAAGAACATCTTGCTCATTTAGCAAATACATGATTTTTCTCTGCCAAACACTATAGTTGGTGTCATCCAATTTCTCACTCTTGTTAAGGTCATCGATTACATTTTTAGAAGTCATTTCACTAAAATTTGTTGTGAGAAAAAAAGACATAAACCTATATATTTCTTTTCACTTTTGTTCGAAAAATAAATTACTGAATATAATTACATCATACACATAAGGAGGGAAAATTTGCGAGGCTCGTAATCACCACCAAATTATGCGTAACATAAAAATATTCATAAATTGATAATTTAAACAAAAGAAATAAGATATAACACATATATCCAAGCACATAACATGTACATAAATATTTTCACCACTTAAAATAAAATTATTGGGTCTCGTATAGTCTCAATCGCAATTTTAGAGCCCAAAACGACAATTAATTATGCTAAAAATGGCTTAAAATATTAAAATTCACAAAGAATTAAAAAAAACTAAACAATGTCCAACAGTCATAGAATGACAAATCAACCCTTGGAAATTATTTTTGAATTTTTAATAAATCAAAAAATACGTTTTTACACATTGAAAAAATAAAAACAAATACTTCAAGGCTGAATTGATCAAAACATAAGACACCATTGGACTCAGAAGACCCAAATTAATCCAGGCACACCGACGGTGTCCAAAAATAAACACCAGAAGCCACTTCTCACCCACCTGTCAGTGGCGGACGCATGAAGGGAGGTCTGGGGGCAGTTGCATCCACTTGGGTTAATTTTGTTAAAGGAATTTTAAATAAATAATTTAATATATATATATAATAATAATAATAATAATAATCTGCCATATTATACAATTTTTCCCCCACCTGAGTTTTTTTAAAAAATTAATTACCGTATACCGAGTTACTACCGTAACTCTCTTTCTTTTTCCGAAAGAAGAGAGAGACCGAAAATTTGAATCCTCAAACTATCTATCTTTGGTTCTTCCATCACAGTATCTACGTTGTCAAGAACATCTTGCTCATTTAGCAAATACATGATTTTTCTCTGCCAAACACTATAGTTGGTGTCATCCAATTTCTCACTCTTGTTAAGGTCATCGATTACATTTTTAGAAGTCATTTCACTAAAATTTGTTGTAAGAAAAAAAGACATAAACCTATATATTTCTATTCACTTTTGTTCTGAAAAATAAATTACTGAATATAATTACATCATACACATAAGGAGGGAAAATTTACGAGGCTCGTAATCACCACCAAATTATGCGTAACATAAAAATATTCATAAATTGATAATTTAAACAAAAGAAATAAGATATAACACATATATCCAAGCACATAACATGTACATAAATATTTTCACCACTTAAAATAAAATTATTGGGTCTCGTATAGTCTCAATCGCAATTTTAGAGCCCAAAACGACAATTAATTATGCTAAAAATGGCTTAAAATATTAAAATTCACAAAGAATTAAAAAAAACTAAACAATGTCCAATAGTCATAGAATGACAAATCAACCCTTGGAAATTATTTTTGAATTTTTAATAAATCAAAAAATACGTTTTTACACATTGAAAAAAATAAAAACAAATACTTCAAGGCTGAATTGATCAAAACATAAGACACCATTGGACTCAGAAGACCCAAATTAATCCAGGCACACCGACGGTGTCCAAAAATAAACACCAGAAGCCACTTCTCACCCACCTCGCTGGCGGACGCATGAAGGGAGGTCTGGGGGCAGTTGCATCCACTTGGGTTAATTTTGTTAAAGGAATTTTAAATAAATATATATATATATATATATATATATAATAATAATAATAATAATAATAATAATAATAATAATCTGCCATATTATACAATTTTTCCCCCACCTGAGTTTTTTTAAAAAATTAATTACCGTCTACCGAGTTACTACCGTAACTCTCTTTCTTTTTCCGGAAGAAGAGAGAGACCGAAAATTTGAATCCTCAAATCCCTTTTCGCTTTTCCCAATTCGTGTCTCCCTCTCTCTCTCAGCCTCTCCCAAATCTGTTTCCTCTCACTAGCTGGTAGCCTCCTAGTCCTCACGCCTCCCTTCGGCCTCCAATGACGATTCCGACCACCGACAGCACGGCAGCACAGTGCACAGGCACCGGACAGCTCCAAGCTCCGGCTCCACCGCTCCACGCCTCCAGCTCCGCTTTCCTGATTTCCTCCTCTTTCCATCTCTACATAGTACACACTCCAGTTTGAGAGTCTATAGTCACTCTACTGCTAAGTGTTAAGTGCTAAGAGAGAGAGAGAGAGAGATGTATTCTTCTAGACTTCAATTAGTATTTACTTATTTACTCATTTAGTCATTATAAATTTATAATTGTGATTGGTGATGACTGATGTGATAGCCCTAATTTTAAATTTAGAATTATTAATTTGTGACTTCAATTAGTCAATATAACCCTAATTTGAAATAACCTTAATTTTGAAATAGCCCTAATTGAGTATTTAATTTATATAATTATTGTGAATTGTGATTTGTGAATTTTTCATAGATGATAGGGAGATGTTATTTGCACTACATTTTTTGTTTATCCACTACGTACATAATTAGTTATTTCATTAATTAATGACATGTTTGGACAAATCTACCTATAATTACATGATCATATTAAGTTAACTAGTAAAATTAATTTTCTAATTAATTATCTTCTAACATTATTTTTTAATGAATAACATAGTTATAATTTTTTTTATTAAATTCTTGATCAATTAATCTGATGACTAAAGTTATCTTTCATAAACAATAAATTAATATCTTAAGAACATCATTTGTTTACCAAACTTTGAGAAAATGTGTAATATTTGGCTATTAAAAGAATATTTTAAAAGTGAGATTTAAAGGATATAATAGTAAAATATTTTTGTCCAATAGTAAACTAATAGTGTGAAATAGTATCGTGAAATTTTAAAATATTTTGTCTACCAATAAAAATGATTTGACAGTTTAATTATTGACTTGAGTGAAACAAATATTTATTATAATACTTAACATATTGCTATTGTTGAATTGATTTTTTAGAGTAATTCTTTTTTAATTTAATTTAATTATTTATTTTGATGATAAATATCCAATTAATATTCTCTATAGTTTTGGTAGACAAATGTCTTGATAATATTATTTTTAGGATAATGGAGTATGACACACGAATCATAAAGAAAATTGATTAAGCATATTTATTACAAAAAAATTACCTTATTTGTTGAGACTTCATAAATATTTTGGAAAAAATAAAAAATAGAAAAATAACAACTATCTTGTTTGTTGGGGATTAAAAATTAATTTGGAAATAAAACATATATAGGAGTACTTTACTTCAAATGACAAATATAGAAAGGAACGTTATGTCCAAAGATACAAATATTTAATACAATAACTCATAATGTAGTGGATAAGAAAAAAATATAGTGGAAATAGCCATTCCCTAGATGATATTGTCAAATAGCCCTAATTGAGTATTTAATTTATGTAATTTTTTATTTGCGTATGATTTGAAAGAATTTGGTTGTGTAGATTTCCATAATATATTGTCAAGGCGGATCTACGAAACCGAATTTGTGATCAATTTTTAAAAGATTGTCTTGTATGTTATATTGAAAAAGATTTGCTTAGGAGCGTTACAATAATGATGTAATTAAATGTTTTCAAAGTATGAAAACGTGTAAAGCACAATTATGATTTGTAAACTTTATTAAATTTGTACACCCGATTGGAAAAATTTCTGGGTCCGCCACTGCCACATACGCGTGTGGGTTTCCTGGACAAGCTGGTTATACGCTGTGGCTGACATCATGCTGATATCACTGATGATGTCATCATACAGACTCATCAACCATGGGCACCCACTTGCTGACATGTCAGATGACATGGTAGCCACGTCAGCGTTGATCGTTGACCAATCAACGGTTGACTTGTTGACTGTCCAGATGCCGAACGCGCCTAGCCGGAGCGTGGGCTCCACGCGCCGCCTTTTCGAACTATGATGAGGTCACTGAGGGTGGCGTTGGACTTGTCTCGTCGAGTACATTCCAGTCAAGAAGACATGTTCTTCTTTGTGCCGTGTAATTTAACTTAGGGTTTTATCTCTTTAGTTGTCATATTTATATTATTGTATAAGAAATCATATTTCTTGTAGGTCAAGTTAAGTCAATCCTGAATCCCTTCGGATTAGGAAACTTATTTACCATAATAATATAATTAAAGTTCATATGTGAGTGGAAGTAAATAATCGGGTCACGAGCCCAATTATTAACATATACCTTAGTTAGAATGTGCATTGTGAATACTAAGGGCATTATTGTAATATGCTACTCCCTCCATACCTAAATAATTGTAATGTTTTTTTGGTTCGTTTTAAAATAATTGTCATATTACTTTTTACTATTTTATCATTATTTTTTGTTCATACTTTACTTATAATCACATGCATGTACTACATATTATACCAATAGTTATAATATAGTCAACTAGTTTTTCTTAATTTGTATGTCGAATCAAATAGGACAATTATTTAAGAATCGATTGAGAATTAAAAAATAGCTCAAAAATTAACTTCCTTAAATTTAGTAAAAAAAACAAAAAATAGTAACTAATTTTGGAACAAAGAGAGTATATTTTTGTCGATCGTTATAGTGAGGTTTTTATTTTTAATTAGTAAGTTAATTTTCTTTACCAAATAAGGTGGATCTTTTAGAGCATAAGTTACGTAAAAATATAAAATCAATTAACTTTGTGTCATGAGGATTGCTCGTTTTTGCATCGACTTTATATATTGTAACCATTAATAACATAAGTTGTTATTCATTAAATAATCCAACTTGCTCGATATGAATTCTAACATTCACTAAAATGAAATGAAATTACTATAAAATCCACAAAAATTAGAGTGAATATGCTCCATATATATATATATATATATATATATATATATATATATATATATACTATATATATATACCACACATTAACTACTAGTCTACATTAACTACTAGTTTACAAGTCTACAAGACTACAATTCTAAAATTCTAAAATTCTAAAATTCTAAAATTCTAAAATTCCACAAGGTACAAATCAAAGTACTCACTTCATCTCAAGGAAAGGTTTGCTGAGTCTACGTGGGGACTTGCTCAAATTATTTAGGGTTAATTGCACCATTGGTTCTTTTATTTTTGGTCGTTCTTTGTATTAGTTCTTTAATAATTTTTTTTTGTTAAAATTGAGCCCTAAAATTTTCAAAATTTCATGCGTTAGTTCTTTTGATAGATTAAAAAAAAAGTTAGAGGGGACATAGACCGTACTCCAACCCTTAATTTTTATTATTTTAATACCTTGAAAGGCTACAATTATATATATATATATATATATATATATATATATATATATATATATATATATATATATATATATATATATATATATATATATATATATATATATATATATATATATGATGTCTTTGATGTGGCTCGAACAAATGATGTATCTGGTGAGGCTTTGAACACCCGACCTCTTTTTGAAAACTCGACCTCTCCGTTAAGATAAGTGAGTAGCTAAATTAGGCTTTTGGTAAGATTTGAACAACAACGGTGCCTCCGAAGAGGCTTGAACATCCGACCACTCTATTGAGAGTTGTAAAGTCCAGAGTGTCTCTAGTGAGACTTGAACACCCAACCTCTCCGTTAGGAGAAGTGATGAGTACCAGTTGAGTTAGAAGATCATTGATAGTTCTTTTGATAGATGTCGTTTGAAAAATCTCGTTAAGTACCACAAACATTTGTATAAGGGCTAAATTGAAAATTTTCATACCTAAACTTTTTTTTTAATTTGCAACTGAGTCCATATGATCTGGAAAAAGACCAAATGGCCTTCTTCCCCAAATTCCTTATTTCAAGGTTGACAAATTCCTAGGGCACCATAGTTGACCCATTTGGGGACTGGCTCGTTTGGTCCTTTATAGGCTGTTGCAGAGGGTGTTCAAGAACCTGATTACGCATAAGTTTTTGCTCCTTGCAAGTTGATAGTTTGTCTTCCTGGGTTCAGGGAGATTGTAGCAGATCATCTTCATGCTATCTATCCGGTTTGTGCTAATCTCACCTCGTTGAGTTTTAGCTATGCCAACATTGACGTGGCCCTATTGGCTATTAAACCAAGCACGGTCCAACTAGAGTTATCATTTGTTTAGAAGTTTTTATCATTTATTATTTAGTGATCAATTAGTATTGTGTTTTTAATTAGCTTAGGATTTATTATGGCTATTATAAATAGATAGTTTGAGAAACCTTATTATTAGAGAGGATGATTAAAATATTAGTGAGAGAGTTTATTGAAGTGGGTCGGCCCTAGCTAACTGGCGTGTATTGTTCGAACTTGACGGAGATGGTGTCCACCATGAGTCTCATGGTATCATGCCAGTGAGTTGCATGAAGGTGATTGTTAAGCTTAAAAAAGTTGTTTAATAAAAAAATATATATTATTCTCCTCCTCAATATTATTGAGTAATTTGTTAATTGACTGATTTGATTATTAGTTATTGCGCTACGTGATATTTGAGTGTTAAAAATTATCTATTCTAACACATTGGTATTTGGTATCAAAGACTATTTTATATTGTCTACGGTTTGTCACTTCAATAAGCTTCAGATTTTCGGGTAAGTTGTATGAGTTTTGTCTCTCTATCCCAAAATGGTTGTTTTTTATAGAAGCTAAGATTTTAGCAACAAATTTACCTCTTTAGATCTACATTGTCATAGTACTCTCACCAAATCCCATTTCTCAAAGAAAAGTTGACATGTTCTCTATGACATTTAACAGCAACGGGCAGAAGGAGTGTAATGTCTTGTTGAAAGAGAAAGAATGTACTAGCTTATGAGTATTTTTATCTTGTTTCCCTATATGGGATCTGAATCATAGACTCGTAGTTCAATATGTGACCAAGGGCTTCAAGCAGTGGCTGAGACATGTAAGGATCTTCGGGAGCTTCGGGTTTTCCCAATTGATGCTATAGAAAATAATGAGGGCCCTGTTTCTGAAGTGGGTCTCCTTGCAATTGCTGATGGTCTTTTTCCACATTTGGGGGACTCGATTGTAAATTGAAAAAATAAAGTTTAGGTATGAAAATTTCCAATTTAGCCCAAACACAAATGCTTGTGGTACTTAACGACATTTTCGAACAACATATATCAAAAGGACTGACTGTGTAAAAATTTAAAACTCTTAGGACCCAATTTAGACAAAAAAATTTATAAAGGGACTAATACTGAAAACAGTCTAAAGTCAAAGGACCAATGGTGTGATTAACCCAATTACTCCATTCGTTTTCAAATTATCTTTTTTTTTTTTTTCGTTCAAAAATAATTGTCTTCTTTTCAAATTTTCCTTTTTAGAAAAATATTTTTACCACTTTACATTTACCTTTACTTTGTCTACATATTTTAATTATGGCCACATACTCAAGGGTATTAAAGGAAAGCACTAATTTAACAAATATTTATAATAATTACTCTTTTCGTTTTCAAATTATCGTTCATCTTTCATTTTTCATCTGTTTTTAAATAATTGTTTTCTTTCAAAACTTTCCCTTTTAAAAAAACATTTTGATCACTTTATTCTTACTTTTTCTATTTATTTTAATTATGACCACATATTTAAGGGTATTAAAGGAAACCAGAAATTTCACAAATATTTATAATAAAGTCAATTATTTTTTCTTAAACGATTTGCCGGGTCAAAGTAAACAATATTTTAAAAATTGAGGGAGTATTTTTTTTAAACGATGTGTTGTATCAAAAAATACAATAATTTAAAAACGGAGGGAGTATTTGTTAACAAAGTTTACTGAGTCAACGCGGGGACTTGCTCAAATAATCTTAGAAGTGGAAGTGTCAAGAATGAGACTGATATCAGTACTGAAATAATTTTAGATGGCGAAATGTCAAGGTTAAGGTTAATCTCATTACGTAGTCGACTTGTAGGGACTAGGGAGTATTAGGTAGTTAAATTTTTTAATATTATATTTTATATTAAAACTTAATGAAAAGAGTTTTACTATTTTTGTGTTCTTATCCAACTTTGGAATAAGTTTTGGGCATGAGAAGTATTATTATTTTTTTTGGCATAAAGAAAAAATACGTTGATAAAACAAATTGAAAAATTATACAAATTATACAAATACAACATGTTATAATAGAATGAGTAAAATAATACTCCATTGTATAAGCTGATTAGGTTGTCTATAAAAAGGTATCATAGAGTGCAATCGCAAATAAAGAAACATGCACCTGCACTTACTTTTAGCTATAACATGTCTTAATGGCCTAGCAATGACGCGGGCAAACACCACCATAACTCAAGCTACCAACAACCTCACAATTTCCCCTCACTGCCAGAGCCGTTGCGGAAACCTGATCGTGCCATACCCATTCGGCATCGGCATCGGAACAAATTGTTCCCTGAACAAAGAGTTTGATATCACCTGCAACAGTTCTTTTGACCCTCCTAAAGCCTTCATCCAAGATTACAAGTATACTGTGGTCACCAGTATATCAGATTCGGAGTTACGTTTGGAAAACCACATTGCTTGGAGATGCTTCAACAGTTTGGGTGAAACTGTTGACAACCATACAGTGTGGCTCAATTTGACCGGCACACCATACACCTTTTCAGAATCAAACAAGTTTACAGTCATCGGTTGCTATGACTATGCGTGGCTAATAGGAGACGATATTAATGATACTGACATAGCCATTGGTTGTCTATCATATTGCTACAACCCCAGCGAAGTCGTTGGTGGCAACTGTACAGGCAATGGTTGTTGCCAAACCTCCATTCCCAAGGGTCTCAAGTACTACAGGACTCAACCTCTCCACCTCAGTGCCAACGGTTCCTTCAGCAGGGCTTCTAATAGTTGCTCCTATGCATTTATTGGCGAGGAAGATATGTTTACTTTTCGGGGGCAGCCAGATCGTGTTTTCAGCCCAGAATTCGTGAACAAGGCCAAAGATAATGTTCCCATTGTTCTTGATTGGGCAATCGGGAATCTGAGCTGCTATGAAGCCAAACAAATAGTCTGCGAACCCAATAGTGGATGTGTTAACTCTAACGGAGGGTATCGTTGCAGATGTAATTCAGGTTACCAAGGCAATCCATACCTGCCTCCAGGTTGCCAAGGTGATTGTAATTCCTTCTTCTTGTTCTTATTTTCATTCTTTCTCTTATGCTAAAGCCATCACGTCAGATCTTACCCAACACACAAAACAAAGCATTTCCCACACAAGTCACAACAAAACTCGACCCTACAAAACACGAAAAACAGAAAAGCCAGCTAATCTGTTAGTAGAATTTCTTTTAACCAAAAGAAACTGCTTCAGGTTATAACATTACTTGAAACACACACACCAAAGTGCAGAAACATCTAGGTGACAGCAGTGTGTATGTTAGACATTAGACCTCTTGACTATATTATGTCTTGTGATGCCTCTTTTTTGCTAGATATCAATGAGTGTGAAGATTCAAGCAATCAATGTGAGAAGATTTGCACCAATACTCCAGCGAGTTATAGCTGCTCTTGTCCACATGGTTATGTTGGTGATGGCTTTAGAAATGGGACCGGTTGTGTGGCTAAAAACTCACCTTTGCCAACGCTCAAGTACTCTCTGGGTAATTTTCGGATACAAGTAAATTCAGTCCTTCCCTCAAATAATAATATTACTCTTTGTTCCTTAATTATTGTACTGTTTAACTTTTTTGAGTCAGACTAACAGTTTTTTGAAATAAAAATTTGACGTATATCTTTTTATTTATTTCTCAGTATCATAAAATATTTAATTTGAACTACTTTTCCGTAGTATGAATTACATATTTTATGATACTGAAAATAAAAAATATATACACGTTGAATTTTCATTTGAAAACCTGTTCATTTGACTCAAAACAATTAAACGGGATAATAATTTAGGAACTAGTGAGCAATAATACTAGAACTTAGTGATTACAAGTTATGTCACTTGTTTATGCCTAGTTTGACATGTCTTCATAAATGACATGTAGGTATGGCAATCTGCATCTTGTCTCTACTCATTGGAATAACTTGGTTGTATCTTATCATCAAGAAAAGGAATGATACTAAACGAAGAGAAACATTCTTTGAACAAAATGGGGGTCTGTTTTTGAAACAACAAATAACTGGACAAGTGCAGGGTGTTGAATCGTTGAAAGTTTTTACTGTTGAAGAGTTAAAGAACGCCACAGACAACTATGCTGAAAGTAGAATTGTCGGGCGAGGTGGTTATGGCATTGTCTACAAAGGAACCTTACCTGACAAACGTGTTGTAGCAGTCAAGAAGTCTATATTGTTGGACAGAAGCCAAAATGAGCAATTCATTAATGAGGTGATTATACTTGCACAAATCAGTCACAGGAACGTAGTGAAGCTACTGGGGTGCTGTTTGGAGGATGAGTTGCCCTTACTAGTTTATGAGTTCATCTCTAATGATACTCTCTCTCACCATATTCACAGTCGACCAGGTGGAATGGCTTGGTTATCCTGGGACAACCGCTTGAGAATTGCCGCAGAA
The DNA here is from genome assembly GCA_013146195.2 of Codonopsis lanceolata. Classification (NCBI taxonomy): domain Eukaryota; kingdom Viridiplantae; phylum Streptophyta; class Magnoliopsida; order Asterales; family Campanulaceae; genus Codonopsis; species Codonopsis lanceolata. The sequence goes on along the minus strand of CM028381.1, from coordinate 114,369,599 downwards.
TCAGCTGGTGCACTTGCTTATCTTCACTCAGCAGCTTCTATGCCCATCATACACAGAGATGTCAAGTCGACCAACATATTGTTAGATGAAAATTACACCACAAAAATATCTGATTTTGGTGCTTCAAGGATTGTTCCCTTGGATCATTCTCAAGTAGTTACTCTAGTCCAAGGGACATTTGGGTATTTGGATCCCGAATACATGCTCACAAGCCAGTTAACTGACAAAAGCGATGTTTACAGCTTTGGAGTGGTCCTTGCAGAACTACTAACGGGTCAAAAACACCTAGGTAGAAATAGAACAGAAGAAAAAAGTCTTGCAATGTATTTTGTTGTTTCAATGAAGCAAAATCGCTTACTTCAAATTCTTGAACCACGAGTAGTGAGGGAGGGGCCTCTCGAGCAGCTGCAAGCAGTGGCTGAGCTTGTAGAGAGATGTGTTAACCAAAAAGGTGAGGATAGACCTACAATGAAGGAAGTGGCAATGGAGCTTGAACGTTTAAGGAAGTTCACTAAACATCCATGGGCTGGTCATGAACATGGCCATGAAGAGAGAAAGAGCTTTATGCTTGAGACGGAGGAATCAGACCTTTACACTACTACACCAATCCCTTACAATAATACATTTGGCGAGTGCAGCTCAGATAGTGCTCCTTTCATGCTCCAAGTGAATAGTCCTCGCTGATCTTTTATAAGTGGAATTCATGTTTTGGAGTAATGCAAAATTCTAGCAGAACAACCAAGCTTTTTTCTGCTCTTCCACTTATTCCTTTCAACGTTGACTTACCGATGGTGAATGTATTATGCTATCTATTTTATGTCTTTTTTTATTTTCCTATGTGATAAAACAAATTTCTATTGAATAAGCACCATCTGTAATCTTGTCACTTGTTCGTGAATTGGAGATAGTATTTAAGTCAAGTGATCTTATATGACAGAGTAAAATGGTAAACTCAAAATATGTCGAATCATTGAGGTCCAAAGAAGTGATTGCACTCCAAACAAAACAAATATATGAAACCTACATACCTGGAGCAGTGGAAGGTAGCTCAAATTACGGAAGCATTCTTGATGCAATTTTAATTGTATCCATATTACCACTCAAAACATTCGGAAGATGATTTTCCTGTTAATAATTTCAGTAAAAGTGGAAACAGAGGAAATTCTCATGGACCATTTATCAAACAGTTTTCGTGCAACCGTAGATAAACCAGCAATTCAAAGAACAAATGAGAGAGAACAAGAAAATTGAGGTCGAGTAGGATCTGAATTGAGATACACAAATCCATTCGTTTGTGTCCATAGTCCGTAGATGAATCCTCATAGTTTATAATGTTACAATTTCATTGCCAAATTACGGGCGCCAAAGTAATTTAAAAACTGAGCTGCTGGGGCAACTCTACAATAATGTTAACCAAATTACAGTCGATTCCCTCAATAATCTGAACATGTGCAGTAAAGATTCCGTGCATGAACATTTGTATGTCACGGTTGCAGGAAACTATCCTTTCCCAGAGTAGAGTTTGTTCCCGGAGAAATTCGGGTTGGTCTACTTTGTAAAGTTTTCAATTTATGTATCGAGATGCATTAATTTAAATCACCTAATTCAATTTATTCGTCGTGATACACAAAATCAAGAATTGAATATGCATCAATTGATGCATCGCGCTGTAAATAATATTGTATCGCGCTGCAAATCATATTGCATCGCAAAATAAAAAAGACATTCATGTCCCTTCTTTCCTTTACACAATCAACAAAACATTCAAAATTATATAACAAACTTATCCGTAGACATTTGCAACCACTTGGTGCTAACATAATTTTAATTTCGACTATTTTCACTTAATCGTTTTAGTAATTTTGTCATGATATAAGTTATGCTATGTGCCCATATTAGTCAACCAACATACACATTTTCGTCTAAGTCATCTAGTCAGAAAATTATGGAATTATTTTCTCAGAAGCTTCCGTATCGTAACCGAGTCGTCTTTTTAATTGTATCTAAATCTAAATGACCATTCAAATGTTCGGTCAAACATTTATCATTATTGTTATTTCTATCATTTTCACAATCTCAGCAAAGTGATGAAGCATGAAATAAATTTATGTTCAAATGCATTGAATATAGGCTGTAAAAGAAGAGGAAAATCCTCAGAGACCACCTATATATATATATATATAAAAGGAGGGGAGCAAGATTTGAAAAGTTTCCGTCAAAAGTGACTTTCCAAATTTAGAAATACTTCTAATTTATATATAAGCTCATTTTCACATCGAAAATTGAAAATATAAAATGTCATTATTATGGTTGATTGGATAAATGATTCTAAAATCTCTTCACATTCTTATTTAGTATATTTAAAAAAATATCCATAGTAGAAACATGAGAGATAACAAAACCAAGTTTTTTTTTTGTCAATTTAGTTGCATCAATTTCTGATTTTTTAGTTACTTATGCATGTTAAAAAATTCAGATATAAAAAAAGTGCTGATGATGAAATTAATCAACATTCAGATCGAATTTGTTTATTAGTTGAACTAAATCACGAATTAAAATTAATAAACAAGTTTTGAAGTTAAACAGAGTTTTTGAAATATTTTTGGAAACATGAACATACCAACAAGTTTCCGGTAAGTCGGTGGTCATAGCTTCCGTTGCCGAACATACCTTGAGGTTCGCCATCGCTGCAAAAAATGCATTTTTTTTTTGCAATGTGTGGTGAAACTAGGGTAAAAGCATTTTCTTTTCGTTTATATACATCAACTAAAACAACATGATTTATTAGTGTTTACCGGATCGCAATCCAAAAGTTATTCATAGCACGGTTTAAATCAAATTTCCCGATGTCTATCCATTGATCGTTTGAATTTTTGATTCATTTTCCTTGACTCATCTCCTACATTTTATTTTCCTTGGTTATATACTATTTTAATTATTTTTTCTTTATATCGATTTTTAAATTGAACCATAATACTTGAATTATTTTGTAAAAATTACCAATTTTGAAAAGTGTAGTTTTTAAGGTTTTATGACAAAAACATGTTAGTATATCACAAACAATTTGTCTTTTGTATGATATTATATGTGCTATCAATTTTTTTAACATTGATGTAACTTTTATTTATATATATTTTAATATCATTTTTAATACGGAAAACAATAAGTGAATTTAAATTTTATTGAGATTCCAGAATAGAGAATGAGAGAAAATGAACCTCAATTCCATTGTTTAGAATTGAAATTGTGGGTTTCAATGTAAATCTTATTATTTATATCCAGAAAAAAAAAATTAGAATTTGAATTGAACTGAAATTCTTAATATTTTTATTCTAAAAAATGATTTTTTACTCCAAAGTTAAAATATTTTTAAATCTAAAGACTATTGATATTATTTTTAAATCATTGTCTAATATAAGACTCAATTTGAAAACATGTTTTTACTTATCATAAGTTGTATGTATCTTTGTCTAGAGTTATTATTTGATATTTATAGTTGTAATAGTCGTATATGTTGAATGAAAATTATTATATATTAAAAGTATTCTAAAATTTATATTATTTTTTTTCAAATTTACAGGTTTTTCTATATTTAATTTTACTGTTTATTATTTTTTGTTTATTTTGTTTATATTAAAAAAATTAATTACATATTATTTAACTTTAATTTAGTATATAATTTTATACACATGTACAATCTGTGTAACGTACGGATGCATCAATGTATATCAAACAATTGGCGTGCAATACTAAATAAACAAAACGATTTCTCCAAAAATAATGAGAGAAGAAGAAGTTTGAAATCAAGTTGGATCTAAAGGCTACGCCAAAAAAGAAGGGTGGGAATGTAGGATTCAGTCGATTGCTTCAATTAATCTGAACATAAGATTCCGTGCATCAACATTTGTACGTCAGAATTGCATCCAAAGTTTGTTCTTTGCCATATTATGTTTATGGGCACCTAGACATAGTTTTGGATTGTGACTCTTTTGACGTGGGCTTTTGGGTAGGAACCGCAGCTGTCCAAATTTGGCCCGTTAGCCCCGATCAAATGAATACTTCACGACTTCACCCGTTCCAAAATAAATGATGTTTAAGAATTCGAGATAAATTTATTCATATTTTACTAACATTGTTTATATTGATTACTCTCTAATTGAATGTTATATTGCGAATATAAAAAGATTTTTATTTGTAACAAAAGAAGAAGGATATATCAGTTTTTTTATAAACTTCATTAATATGTGAGCAAATCATTAAAAAGCCATTTATTTGGGGACAGATGAGTAGTCTAAAATATTTATGTTTGATCCAATATACAAATGACCAATCTATCTTCTATCTATATTATAAAAGAGTTCGAGGTCTAATTGCGGTCCTGATCGAATTATGCTAAACATAACTAACGGTCCAAATTGATTCGTAAATATATAAGTTACAAATGAACCCCTCAGTTATGAGTTATGTTTGAATTACCCCTCTACAATTGCATATAAAGCATTCAGTTGTGGGTTTTATTTGAATTACCCCATCAGTTATGAGTTTTATTTATCCCGATCATTCATTGAACTGATTCCATACCGACATTTGCCTTCCTATATTAGTTTCTTTAATACATTCAAGAGATATTGCTAGATCTCATGAATCATGGTAACAATATATTAGATATCTGTAAATCATTAACGGTAAGTTATTTCCTTTTTTTTGTTCCTTTAATTTAATTCAGTTTATTTATTTTGTTGATTATGTACTCCCTTCAATTTAAATTAAATATCTCTTAATTACAATTGGCCAGTAAATAAAAGGGAAAGACAATAAGGCCTTAGGTCGCATTGAGGAGAACGTACACAAAGAAGAATTCAAGGAGAACGGTAATGTCAGAAAAAAAATGAATAAGAATGAAGAGAATGAAGTGGGGGTGTTAGAACCAAGGGGTTGAAGAAAGGAAGAAAGTAAATGTGTTTAGTACATATCATTTTCTTGATTTTTTACTTTGTCTTTCCATTCTTTTTAAACTTTATAAATAGTTTTTGTACACCTAGTAGCTAAATGACATATAATAACAGAGTATAGTTCTTTGATTAAATATAAATACTAGACAAAGTTATTGCATCTCGCGTTTCAAACCCAGTCATTGTTGTGAAACAAAAGCTTCCAGAAGAAGTCTAAGTTATCGTTATTGAGAAAAAACAATACAATATTGTTTCAACATGTCAAATTTCTTTTTTTCTTTAACAACATTTGATTATTGATTTTGCTAATCTTGACACGGGTACGTATGCCACTTTTTCTTTATAAGATCTCCCTCGCTCGATTCACGGATATATCATTATGGATGCCACTTTTTTTCTTTGTTGTTAGTATTTTCCTTTTCGAGATCATGCTCCTCCGTCTTCCCTCCCATAAGGACGGTACGGTTTTTTCTCCTTCGTGTTTAGTAGCCAATTAGCCAGTGTTGTCAAAGAAATGCTAGAAAGTATTTGTTATGTTTTCCTACTTACATTTACCACACACTCCTTGGACCCACCAGTGACGGGAGTAATGTTACATTTACCCACCAGTGGCAGGTAATAGTTTAGTGTCTAATGGCCAAGATTTAGACAAGTCTGACTTCTTTTGTGATTCTAATGAAACTCAGGCTATGATGACTGTAAAGCGTTATGGTCGTGGTTCTGGGGCCACAGCAATTGGAAACATAAGCAAATTAACATCAAACTGGAGGGGTAAGCTATGCAACTTGACCCAACAAACAACATCCGATAACAACTCCAAAATTTGAGCAGTCAATTTGTTTGAAATATCCATCTTTAGAAAGACTAAAGAGATTAGGTTGATTCAGCCAAGATTATTAGTAATCCAACAAGCATCACAATGAATACCCACCAAGCATACAAAAAAGTAATAATACTAACAAGCGATGAATCTAACTAAGCACTTAGTGTAAAGTTGAATATAAGATAGAATCGAGAGAATCGATGTTCAAGTTAAGGAAAACATGAGAGAGAGAGAAAAAGAGAAAGAGAACCAGGGTTTAGAGATTTTTTGTCCATGGAAAAATCTGGTGATTAAGCCGCTCAAATTTTCATCTGAATTTCATTGAAAGGGAAACATAAGCAATTAGACATCGAAGTTGGAAAACAGAAGGTGGATATATCACAGGAAAGAGGGCGGGAATAATGATTGACCAAAGCTTTACCGAAGATAATGATGCGATGACTTCAGAAAAATGGATCAGAGGTGGTTTTTGCTTGTCCCAAAACAGAGGGTCCTCCCAGCCTACCTTGTAGTTGTTTGGCGGTCCAAACGAAACTGTAAGTCGAAAAATTGCAAGCATATAACATTATAAAATGCAGTAATTAGAGATCAATCTTACCAAATCGAACAAAATTGCGGTTGTGGCGGTTGGGAAGAGGTTGAGAGACGTTTGTATGCTGGGAGGATACTGGAGATGTGTCTTGTTCCTTACCAGACGCAAAGAGCGGGGTATGCTATGCTAGTGGCCGAGAAGTTTGGGGATAGGGGAATTGAGTGCTTGCAGTCTCTATGCAACGACCGACAACGTGCGGGGATGGCGACGAGAGTGATTCGCAGAGATTAGGCGAGTTGTGAGAGAAAAAGACTGAACGTTTTCTTTCTCTCTGCCCTAAAATTCTAAGTATTAGCGCATAAATAAATTAGAATAAGCAAAGCGGGCAATATTGCCACGTTCTTTTTCGTCGATCCCTGTGTATTGTTTTAACACACCCTACCACAACGTTTACTAAATAAACGTTGTTAACATAAATTCCTACCACAGCGTTTCATAAAAAACACGTTAAACAACATTTGTTAACCAAACGTTGTTAAGAAATACCCTACGACAACATTTCTAAAATAAACGTTGTTAAAACTACTATACCACAACGTTTTTTTAAAAACGTTGTCTAAACTTACCTTACCACAACGTTTCTATGAAAACGTTGTCAAAAGAATGTTGTAAAAAGTCATGTTTGTTGTAGTCTTATAATATTATTATCAAGTTAAATGTTAATTTTAAAAGTTTTTAAATAAAAAAAATATTATTATTATTAATACAAAATATGTATCTCACGTTAGCTAGAAACTTATATTAATTTTAAAAGTATTTAGGTAAAAAAAATCATTTAATAATAGTAACAATAGAAAAAATAATAGTATAACCATGGAAGAGATTAACAATCTAATTATAATGTCCAAAAGTTATATTATTATTATAAAAAATATATATCTCATATTGTACCTGTGTGGAGCACAGACTAAAATAACTAGTCATGAAAATGGTTCAAATCATTTTGTTTATATTATTCTAAACAAGAAAATGCATTGTCTCTTCTTAATGTAACATTTTTTTTTGTGTTACATTTTAAAATTTGTATTATTAAGATGTATTCGTCTTATTCATGCTATTTTTTCTATTGATGATATTAATTATTTATTAAATAATCTCACCTTATGTATTTTTTGCTCTAAGATATGATTATTAACAACTAAAAATTTAAAATTTAAAATAATTATATTTTGAGAAACCCTAAGTGTAACACTCAAATCCCTAAACGTAACACCATTTAATGTATAAAATGACCTATGTACCCCTTTTAACATTTAATAGATACTCACTTGCGGTACACAATAGCGGATGTTCTATAAAACATCTGCTACACACTAAAGGATATTTTATAAAACATCGGCTACACACTTGCGGATGTTTTATAAAACATCTGCTAAGTCCTAGTGGATGTTTTGTCTGAAATCGAAAAAAAATTGTAAATCAATGGTTTTTTATTCGTAATTGAAAAGAATAAATAAACCGAATCAAAACCAATCCAATTCACATGCAATATCATGTCTTAACAATGGAAACTGAATCAATAATAACACGTAATCAAAATTACATGAATGTGGGAGGGAGGGAAGGGGGTAGTATAATTTAAATGTGGAGAGGGGTAGTGAAATAATTTTACCCTTTAAATAGTGTTACGTTTAGGGATTTGGGTGTTACGTTAAGATATTCTGTATTTTTAATGCATTGCAAGTCATGAAGAATACGTTATACAAAAAATAATACTTATTTTATTGGTTTTTAACTTTTTATCCTAATAATTTTATTGTCTCCATCAAATATCATGTTGCCTTTCAAGTTCCATAGAAGGAAATTTCCATTGTATCGTAAGCAATAACAATTAACAAGAGTCAATGTTAATCACTATCGTTTATAAGACTCTTATTGAAAAAGTCAATGGAAGTCATAGACAACTATATGTCGTAGTTTCATGGATAACAACTCATTCCGAAGATATTGATTTGCAATGTAGATGATAAGCGAACAAATAAAACAACAAACATTGTGTAGAAGAATTTTTTTCAGAATCTACAATGTTAGTCTTACAATTATATATTTTTATTTAAACAGTTTCCCTTAATTCATTCTTTTAATATTATTTTTATTCTTCATTTTATTTTTGTATAATTTAGTTAAATTGCTAGGGGTGAGCTGCTCATCCCATGACCCTGAACAGCCCGCTGTGTCCGCCTGTGCCCGTGCCCATGGGATGATACATAGTGCTTGGCTTTAGAGATGTTAGATGCCCGCGGGCTCGGGCACACCCGGGCCTTCAAGTTCTAATGCCCATCTAAGCCTAGCCCGGCCCATCATCATATTAAGTTTTTAAATTTTAGATATATTATAATTATATCATTACTCTATTAGTGTCTATTATTATTAGATATATCATATATAAAATTATATATAAACAAAATCACAGATTATATACTACTATAATATATTATACACTAACAGAATCCACTATCCAGATTAGTCAATATAGTGAATTAGTGATATACCAATAGGTCCAATACAAAAGGCCAAAACTCAAAAGGGAAAGTGAAAGTGTGAAGCCCTAAATCAATTTGACTACTAGTTTGCTACCTTTGGTTCTTCAGTACCTTGACGGAATCGTGACCCTTTGGCAGAATCGTGACTTCCTGTTCCTAGTTCCCACTTCACCGCTAGGCTCGCTACCCACTCGATATTATTTTTTTCTCTTTGCGAGACAATGCAGATCTTGTTATCGTGTTCATGTAAGTTTGTTCTGATTTGAGTTTGTTTTCATGCTTCTTTATTGAAAATAGCATCTGGGTTTCGAATTTTAGGTGTTCATGATGTTTGATTAGGGGTTAATTGTCATTTGTGTGTTGAGTTTGCAAGTCAAGTGAATGATTTCAAGGTTTTTGATCATATGTAGTTTTGTTTGGGAGCTAATGAAATAATGAAAATACTTTGTATTAGTTGAATTTTGGTTCTTCGTAGTTCTGTTAGATTGTAGACAATTAGAGAGCACATCTAAGCACGTGCCCGCCCAATGCCCGTTCAATGATGCCCGTGGGCTTGTCTACGATATTGGGCTTTTTAAACTGATGTCCACTGCCATATGGGCCTATTCTGGGCATTACTAATGCCAGCGGGCTTAGGGCCCGTGCACACCCTTATGTTGTGCGACATTGAAAAAACTAGTTAGAACAAAAACACACCTGCATTGTCTTGCTTCTCACTATACTTTCCAAGAGTTTGCTTCATTTGGATTTGTGGCGACCCGACCTGGGCCGAGGTGGAACCGTGGGTCGGACCGCCCAAATAGGAGGGAAACAAGTAAACACATAAACATGCAAGGACTCAATTTAAAAAAAAAACGACTTGACGCAACATTTGAGGCGTAGCACGCCTCGGCACCAAAAGGCCAGAATTTTAAAAACATTTCCTGATATAACAGTTAAGCATTTAAACCAAGTCATCAGCAACACTACATGCCGGAACCCAAGCTAGCAGTTAATGGACAAGAATTAAATAAGAGCTAATAGGATGCTTAGCGGAAGACTTATACGTAGTGAACTAATCAACATGATAACCAAAGCTCGGCTTACACATTGCCGGCATCAAAAGGATTACAAGTACTACAAGTAGTTAAATAAATGAAACAAGTACAAGTTCTAAACACATTCCCAAGCATAGTCTAAATGACTTGCTTTAACCCGTCGTCCTTGCAAATTACAAAAGAAAGGAAGAGGACATCTAAACCACCTCTTCAAGTGCAACGTCGGACCAAAAGAGGAATAAGGGAATCACGAACACTGCAAGCCTCAGCGAGAAGGACATGCTTTGCTAGGATCTAAAGCAGTAAAGGGGAATGGGTAAGTTATAAAGACTTGTAAGCTATCAATCATGCATGTCATGGCAATATGCAACATACAAGGCAAGATATCATCACATAAGCATATAGATCATATATTCAAGATGCACATTGTTTCACATAGGTGCTCGTAATTAAATCACATAGGATAAAGATATATGGAGAGCCGGTGCCGCTACGTAGTTCCTGCATACAAGCGTTATCTGGAATGTGAGGTGTTAGATGGTTGTGAGTACATCGACCTTCTGATGAGATGCCCGGGATAGACACACCAATGCGCTCTAATGGTTACAACAAAGGGGCTACTTCCCTGCTGTGGCCACAGTAGAGGCGTGTGTGTACAAAGACATGTATGCCAGCTGGACTCATGCAAATGCCAAGTAGTGTTTACTTAACAAATTCTCAAGTAGAGAACGAAGTCGACAAGAGCGATCTCATTCATGATAAGTAATTATTCTCATCAATAATTAAGTAGGATTGAGTTCGACAAGAGCGAACTCAACATGTCAAATAGGCATTCTATTATATGACATCTAAATCAAGCATGGTAATCAATCTAATTCAAGAGTCTAGATTAATTAATATTCTTAGTGAAACATATTTAGAACGTCGTAGGGATTGATCATTGAGCTGGTATTGTTCAATGGCTCACTAAAATAGACTCTGTTGAGTCGTCTCTGTAAAATATTCAAAATCTTCTCCCTTTCTCATTCCTGTTTTCTCCCATAAATACATCCTACCCGATATCAATACAATCAAGAAGGAAGGGATTCAAATCTACCCAATCACTTCCATGATTTAAGGAACTAACCATAGCAATACAATCCTACCAAGAATACAACATTGACTAATCTATACAAAAGATATATACCAAATATTAAGGGATTATATTCGCTCTAACATTCCCCCGTAGACGAAGCTGGAGGGAGACGAACATTTAAACTGTCCCGAAAGTCTTCGAATAAAACCAATGGAAGTCCTTTCGTAAAGATGTCAGCTAACTGATGGCGGGAAAGAACATGACGAACCCGAACTTCTCCCCGAGCAACTTTCTCACGGACAAAGTGAATGTCTATTTCAATATGTTTAGTACGTTGATGTTGAACCGGATTACCTGATAAGTAAATCGCACTGATGTTATCACAGTAAACCAGAGTTGCTCGACCAATAGGACAATGAAGTTCCCTAAGCAAATTCCGAAGCCAACGGGATTCTGAAACAACATTTGCCACACCTCGATACTCGGCCTCGGCACTAGACCGAGAAATGGTGGGCTGACGTTTAGCGGACCATGAAATTAAATTGTCACCCAAGAATACGCAATACCCGGATGTGGAGCGCCTGGTATCCGGACAACCGGCCCAATCCGCATCCGTAAATGACACAAGCGAGGAAGTGGAGGACGGATAGATGCCCAATCCATGATGAGCCGTCCCCTGAACATACCGGATTATACGCTTCAATGCCTGCATATGAGCATCCCGAGGATCGTGCATGAATAGACAAACTTGCTGCACAGCATAACTGATGTCGGGGCGTGTGAATGTAAGATATTGCAAGGCACCTGCTAAGCTGCGATACAGAGACGGATCAGCATATGGAGCACTTGAGTGAGCACTCAACTTGGCCTTGGTATCAACCGGCGTAGCCGAGGGTTTACAATTGGTCATACCCGCACACTCAATTATTTCCATGGCATATTTCCGCTGAGATAAGAATAAGCCTCCATTATGGGGAGTAACAGCTAAGCCAAGAAAGTAACTAAGGGAACCCAGGTCCTTTATTGCAAATTCCGAACTAAGAGAAGAGATAATAGTCTCACACAATGCCGAGGATGAAGCTGTTAACACAATGTCGTCGACATAGACTAAAAAGATAAGCCATATCTCCATTAGCCCTAAGACACAAACAAAGAATGATCAGTGCGACTTTGAGAGAATCCCAATGTGGAGACATAGGCAGAAAACCGCGTAGACCACGCCCTAGGAGCTTGTTTTAACCCATACAATGATTTCTTGAGCAAACAAACATGATCCGGGAATTCCTTACTCCGAAATCCGACGGGTTGGTGCATGTACACAGTCTCATGAAGATCGCCATGTAAAAAAGCATTTTTTACATCAAGCTGACGCAATGGCCATTTCCGAGAAACTGCAAGGCTCAACACAGTACGGATTGTCGTTGGTTTGACCACAGGACTAAAAGTATCTCAACAATCAATACCCACTCGTTGTGTCTTCCCATCACAAACAAGACGGGCTTTATGCCGGTCGAACGAACCATCCGCCCTGTCTTTATGAGAAAATAACCACATGCAACGAATAACATTAGCCTGAGGTGGACGGGGCACCAACTCCCACGTCCTATTATCAATAAGAGCATTATATTCATCATGCATAGCCATTTTCCAATTTAGGTCATGAAGAGCAGTAATAGGATTGGATGGGAGAGGAGATTTGGACACAGACACATGCAAATTGAAGGAACGCTTGGGTTTGAAAATACCCATCTGGCTATGGGTAACAGGCCCACGAGTGACGACAGGCGGACTGGAGGGCGTGGGATTGGACAGAGGCCGAACAGGAGAAGGAGACGCAGCAGTTGGAGAAAAGTCATGGGCCTGCCCAGAGGCAGGTGGCGAAGGGGGCAGAACAGCCGTGGGTTGAGCCAAGGGAGGCTGCAGGTCCGTCCCAGTAGGAAGAACCGGAGAAGAGAGATGATCCAATATGTAGGGGGATAGCCCATCATCCAAAAAATCATACGTAGTAGGTGAGGATTTATGTATGTAGCTAAACGGGAATTTAGATTCATCAAAAATGACATGTCTACAAATGATTATTTTTTGGGATTGGAGATCATAACACTTGTACCCCCTATGATTAGGAGGGTAGCCGAGAAACACACACGGGGATGAACGGGCCTGAAGTTTGTTGATGGAAGGAGACGGTATCAATGGATAACACAAGCAACCGAAAACACGAAGGTGAGAGAATAGAGGGGGCTTGCAATAAAGAACTTGAAGTGGAGAAAGAAATTGAAGAGAAGAGTTTGGAAGAATGTTCAAGATATAAGATGTTAGTTGAACCGCATGGTGCCAAAACGATGGCGGAAGGGAGCCATGAGTTAACAACGTACGAACCATATTATTTATCGTACGAATCTTACGCTCGGCTTTGCCATTTTGAGGAGAGGTATATGGGCAAGATAACCGAAAATCAAGACCATGAAGATTACAAAACTCCCAAAAATCCTTATTGTCAAACTCACGACCATTATCACATTGAAACGTTTTAATGTTACGTTCAAAGTGAGTTTTGATATAAGTGCGAAAAGACAAGAAGGTGGGAAACACATCTGATTTGCGGGCTAAAGGAAAAACCCATAAAAACCGAGAGAAGTCATCAAGAAACAATAAATAATATCGATGGCCAGAGGAACTTAAAACCGGGGAAGTCCATAAATCACTATGAATTAAATCAAAAGGAAATACAGTGCGAGAAGTAGATTTAATAAAAGGAAGTTTCACATGTTTGCCTAGAGAACAAGCGTGACAAATATGAGAAACATTGGTCCTAGTACAATTGATATATTTATTTTTCCTAAGAGATTCCATCACAGGTGTGCCTGGGTGTCCCAAACGCTCATGCCACAGAACCGGAGACAAAGAAGAAAGTGCAAATTGAAGATTGGTCGAGTTTGGGTTGGTGACAGGATAAAGATCGCCTTGGCTCTCACATCTCATGAGATGAGTCCCCGTCTGGAAATCCTTCACAGAAAAACCAAAAGGGTCAAACTCGACGGAAACCGAATTATCAGTTGTGAACTTACGTACAGACACTAAATTTTTGATTATTTGCGGAGCATGAAGAACATTTTTAAGACTAAGATTAGGATGAGAGGGAGTAAAAGGAGAATGCCCATAACCTTTAATTGGAATAGAGTTACCATTACCAACTGTTATGCCATGATTTGTGCTCAAATGAAAATAGGGCGTGAGAGTACCTGAAGTGGAAGTCATGTGAGACGTGGCAGCAGAGTCCATGAACCAAGTTGGTGACGGTGGAGTCATACTCAAAGTATGCATGGCTGATTCCACATCGGTAGGGACGGACGGGCTCGACGCAAGGTGTGCCTGTGGGGGTCTCGGGCCTAACAAACCCGGCTGATGCTGCTGTCTACCAGATGGAAAAGGTGCCCGAGGCCACTGTGGTATAGCCGTGGGATAGGGACAAGGAGGTACAGCCCAAGGCCAGTTCCACGCACCACCCCATGGAGATTGCGGACTGCTACCGTACGGCTGGGAGCTATCAAACTGTGCTGGACCACCCCCACAACCATGTGACCCATTACGGCCCCCATTCTTGCCACCCCTCTTCCCGTTATGACGGTGTTTGGAACCACCAGAAGTGGGCGAATGCATCGGCGCTGGAGAAGGCACCGTGACAGGGCTGGGAGAGTCCCGAGCAACCATTGCAGACGCCATAGAAGCCTTCTTCTGTAAGCCTGTTTCTTCAAGGATAAGCATAGACCGGGCTTGATGAAACTTTGGGAGAGGATTGCTTTGACGAAGAATTGAGGCCACCCCATTGTAAGCTTCAGTCAACCCGGCCACCATCTGAAGGACCATTCGATCATTGCTCACAGGGGATCCAACATTTTTCAGTTGGTCGGAAAGTTGCTTCAGGTGCTGACAATATGCCGAGGCGGAGGAAAAATTCTCCATGCGAGTGGACGTGAACTCCTGCTCGAGACCAACCGTACGAGAGTTCTTATTGTCCTCGAAGATGTCCTTCAAGGTATTCCATGCGTCCATCGCAGTTTGCTCAGGTTCCAAAATCGTGTTGAGGAGATCAGAAGAGATGGTTCCGTAAATCCAGCCGAGGACTTTGGCATCAAGGGTGGAGTACAATTCGATTTCCTCATCAGTGGTTGGCTCCTTCCTCGTCCCTTTGGCCGAGGGAATAATGTGATGGAGGACCTGGAGGGATCGAGCGTGGACTTTAAAGACCTCGGCCCATGTCGCGTATTGGACGTTCTCGAGTTCAAGAACAACAGTGATATTATTCTTGATATTGGTGACAGCCATAGCCGGATGAAGAGAACGAGATGTCGACATATGGAAGAGAGGAAGAGACCCGAAGATCGGAAGAAACAAAAAAAGAAGAAGCTGAAGTAGAAGACGGCAGTGGACACGAAGGGTGGCGCAGCGGAAGAAAACTGTGGCCCTAGACCTCTCGTGATACCATGTAAAATATTCAGAATCTTCTCCCTTTCTCATTCATGTTTTCTCCCATAAATACATCCTACCCGATATCAATACAATCAAGAAGGAAGGGATTCAAATCTACCCAATCACTTCCATGATTTAAGGAACTAACCATAACAATACAATCCTACCAAGAATACAACATTGACTAATCTATACAAAAGATATATACCAAATATTAAGGGATAATATTCACTCTAACAGTCTCTATAAATTCATCCAATAGAGTTTAAACGCTAAATGCATTCTATACCCTTTTCTAAGTTCTCGTATATGATAGGCTAGGCCATTAATCCAAATAATAACCATAGTCAATAATTATCATCAATTCATAATTTATGGAACCTTAGAATCATAAATTCTAAAAATTATTAAAAGTCAATAGTCCAAGAATAATAGTTAGTCCAAATAAAGCATAGAACACATTTTACTCTAGGCTTAGGACCAAAACAACAAGATGAACAATTCATAGTTTATGGAACCCTAAAATCATAATATCTAAAAGTTATCAAAAGTCAATAGTCCAAGAACAATAATCATTCCAAATGGGGCATAAAACACATTTAATTATAGGCTTATGACTAAATCAACAAGATGAGTATATCACTCAAAATCCCATAAACTCAAATCATCATCAAACATGGTATAGACATGGTAGGAGCATGAGAATCATGAGAAAAATGGGATAGCATGACATTTCTAGCATATATCATAAGGGGAATCAATAGCTTACCTTACACCAAGGAAAAATATGAAATGAACAGAATCTAATCTGATAGAATTGTGCTCCTCGTCGATAGCTTCAATTTGGTGGTCTCGGATTGGCAATCGGAGTTCGGGAGCTCAAGTTATGAGGGAAACACACACTAATCTCCCCTCACCATTCACACACAAGAGCTTGGGAAGAGAGAGAAGAAATTTTACTGCAATGTGGAGTTTAATGGCTAATCACAAAGGTGGGAGGCTTATATATGACATGAAAATGTGGGTGGAACTCCACATGTCACAAGGAGAGTGAGTGGGAATCCACTTGTCTAATGGAGGATGAATGGGATTAGGCTTAATCAAACTTAGTTAGGGTCTAATATGAGGGATTAGGGTCACTAAGGATGGGGGTTCAATGGGTTAAATGGGTGACAAATTTAGATTGAAGAAAAATCCCGTAATGTGGAAAACAGGAGGATGCGGTCGCTTCATTATTGGACCATGCGAGCGCATGGTCCTGTTCATCAAGGCATGCCCATTTTTGTGTGCTCTCAGCACTGTTCCGCGAGCCAACGAACCAAAAACGATGCGAGCGCGAGGTTCAGCCCTTGAACATGGTCTAAACTTGTCCTAAATGGTCCCAAACTCATGGGCAACCATTCTAAGGTGTAACCCAACTCAAAACAAGTCGGAAACACACCCGAACAACATCCAAAACAAGTTATAACAAGGCTCGAATCATGCGACAAATGGCCAACGAATCAAACACGATTCAAACACAAATCAAGCTAGAACAACTTGGACATGAACAAGGCTTGTTTAAACATTGATATGACCTGAATACTTGGCCTAGAATCAATGAACATCTCGCAAGACGAAACACAAGCAATACAAGCAACAAGGGCAAACGCTAAGACTCAAACGAAGCAACAAAGCTTCTAAACTTTCAACCAAGCATACTATGATCAATATGAATGTTATAAGTCATATATGCAAGGTACTAAGACTCCAACAAGACTTAGTTAATTGCTAACATGCTAAGATGAATACTCAAAGCACTAATGGCAAAGTATGCAACGCATAGAAGACATTCAAACGACTATGATCGTAACAAACCTAATGCAAGCATGATATGAACAATATGAACTCTCTAACATGTTAAGGCATACATTAAGCATGTTATAATGATGTTATACAAGTAATGGGTTTGAGTTCTCACAAGATTAGACATTATTTTCAATAATTCATCCTTGTTTTATCAATGCATACTTTAATTTGCCCGTCTTTGCATAAACACATAAACCATTTCGTGGTGAACACTAACAGTACTCATGGAAAAATGCTTAATTTGTGAAAATAAGTCTACAATCTTTTGCCCTTAAGGGGTGGCTCAGTGGTAGAGCTGGTGTTTCATAAAGTGTGAGGTTTCAGCTTCAATCCCTTTCCATGCCCCTTTAAGAGAAAAAAAAACATAATTAATATATATATATATATATATATATATATATATATATATATGTCTGCAATTCTTCCACTCGATTGGTCAGCAGGCCATTATCATTTATGACTTATCGAGTGAGCCTGTTTGAAAAGTCTGATCCACCCAAAGATTTCATGTTAGTCATAATTATAAAAATGTTTGAGTGTATCATTATATTAATATGTATCAAATGTAGAGGATAATGATGAAATGTTATGAAGATTGTAGACACAAAAAATTGAAAATGGATTATTTTATTTTGGGATGTTACTTTTAAAGAGTTTCGTTTCAAAAATTAAGGTATAAAAGTGTCGTTTTATTACTAATAGACTACTAAAAGTGTCATTTTCTTAAAAAGTTTGACTTTCAAACGAGAACTCTTTGTCCAGAATGGAGGGAATAAAACATTAAAAAATAGTATAATTGACTTTTTGTCTGGAACGATGGGAGTATAATATCCGACCAATCTCACGATTTGTCACAATGATAATTGAAAATGAGAAGTTGCAACAAAAAAATTGAAATTTTATTACTAGTTGGATAGCAATGTAAGGTTTTGATCCAACTTTAAACCTCACACTGAGCAACCCCTCAAGATTAACGAGGTTTTCAGTCACGATATCAATTTGATTAAAAATACAATCATACGACTAATGAACCTATTTCCGGGAAATGATTTTCCAATAAGAAAAAACCAAAAAAATGGATTGCAAAAGTGATTCAACGCGTTAGTCGTTGCTTATAGGTTCAGTTTCCAACCTTATGGGCTATGTCATCTGATATACACAATCTCTTGACCAATTATTTATACTCCCTCCGTCCCTAAATAATCGTCCTGCTTGATCCGGCGCACAATTTAAGAAAAAGTAATTGACTTGATTATTTATATTGGTTTAATGTGTAGTTTCCTTTAATGCTCATGTATATGTGGCCCATAATTAAAGTAGAGTGAAAAAGTAAGGGTAAAGTGGTAAAAGTGATGTTCTAAAAAGGTAAATTTCAAAGTGGACAATTATTTTGGGACGGACGAAAAAGAAAAGGAGGACGATAATTTAGGGACGGAGGGAGTATAATTTTTTACACTTTCATCATTTAGGGTTCATGTACCTGATTTTGTATTAACAAAATTTTGGTTCGAGATCTTCATATTGGGTGATAGGATTAGAAATATGTTCTCTATCTCCTTTTTGTGGTAGTTTTTATTCTTAAGGGGGGCATGGAAAGGGATCGAACCTGAGACCTCACACTTTGTGAAACTGCATGTCTTGTAAAAGAATTCAGAATACATTTCTTATTAAAAATTAAAAAAATTGCTATTTTCCTAAACTTTTCTTTTTAGAAAAACAATACTACTACTAACATACTTTTCTCTATAACAATAGTAACATAAATTTCACACTAAAAAAAAAAAAAAAATTGAAGCGGAGAAAGGTAAAGCATAGCTTGAATCATGCATGAAATACCAAATTGATTTAACACAAATATAATAACAAACATATTTTCTTAACCAATCATTGATAGTTAATCAACTTGATAGATGCTGAGATTAGTGATCACGATCTCAATTTTGAAATCGGTGAAAGCAGTTAGACTCCCTCATTGAGGCTGAAAAGCTTAAGCATTGTAAAAGAATCAATGCACATAAACATTATAGATATATCAAGGCGACAAAAAAGCAAGGTTAGGGCTGTAGAATCAACTGATATCATAGGATAATTTCTCAAAAATGAACTCTTAACCAAAGTTTTTCCTGAGTGCCGTAGGTGAACAATTCCCACCTGAGTATATAGGTGAATTTGGATGACATAATTAAGTTAGTATTGGTGAATTGCAATTAATTAAGGGAAGTTAGGTTAGGTTGCCAATAAGAGGAAGAAAGTAAGGAGAATGAAAGTAGTGAAGAGAGAAAGAAATCGAAAAAATGAAGGAGAATGAACAATCCTTCACATAGCTTGGACACTTTTTCACATTCAATGGATTTCAATAGTTTTAGGTCATTAAATTACCATTCTGTTGTGAAACAATAATGGTGGGTGGACAAACCACTGCCACCCTAGTACCCTAACCACCCTAGTACCCTAAATGTCAAAACCTATGGCATGTGAACGTTCAGGTTTTTTTCTCCATTTGTGTGATGCTGCTCGGTTATAAATACCGAGCAGCCTGTTGTTCATTAGATAGACGATTCCTCTGAATAAAATCTCTCTCTCTCTATCTCTCATACACTCTTTATTCTACTTTGTGGTTACTTTATAACACGTTATCAGCACGATTGTTCTACTATTAACAATCCCAATCGGTAAAATTTTCTACCGATATATTCTTTATTTTATGTCTCTGTTTTACTTCAATATATATCGTATATCACCATTATTAAGAAAATGTTGGCTGAGCCACCGTCGATAATATATGGTGAGATGACGAAATAATAATTTATTATTTAACGCATATATATATATATGTTCGTTGATGCTTGTGCGGAAATAACCCCAAGCTATAAACTGAATATTTATATATATACATATATTTCAATTCTATATATATAAATAATTTTATATACATATATATTTATTACTGACTTACAAACACCCACAGAAAGGCTTGCCGAGTAGCGTGACGTGAATATATATGTATGCTATATAATAGTTGTATAAAGTTGACTGAAAAAATATCCATGTGGAGTTATTTTATTTATTGCTCCTAAAAAGTTTTATATTTATTCATAATATAAATGCAATTCTATTAAATCAGAATTTTTACATTTTTACCCCTATCATATAACAGCTAGTTAACGGCTAGTTACTGATTTTTATCTATCTCCTCCAACGGTAATAAACGGCTAGTTAACGGCCATAAACGGTTATTTTTTACTCCATAAATACACCAACATCTCAATTCTTAACTCACATTTTTACTACCTAGTTACAAACCCTCAACAACATATCAACTTCTACAATATGTTTAGCCCAATATTGGTAATTATTATCATACTTATTATTGCGTCTACCGCAATGGTTTTTGTTGTTGAATACCCTCCGAACGAATTTTATATTTTTGTTTATTTTCTCAGTATCATGTATTTTCTGTTAGCAGTAGCAATAGCTTTTGACTCTTATTTCACCATGTAATAATTATTATGTCTTAAATAAATTTTCGTATTAGAATTTTATTAATATATATATATATATATATATATATATATGTTTCATTTTTATAGTTTTTCTTCACAAATGGCAAACATTGCTAAGCTTGAATTTGAAAGGCTCGACATAACTGGGAAAAACTATATGTCTTGGAAAATAGATGCCGAAACTCACCTGGCCGCCAGAAGCCTCGAAAATACTATCCAACAAAGTAATAGTGAATGGATAAGTAATCAACAACGGGCTCAAGCCATGATTTTCCTACGACACCACGTCCACGAAGACCTAAAGATGGAGTACCTCACGGTGAATGATCCACTCGTCTTTTGGGAGAGTTTGAACGAAAGATATGACCATTTGAGAACGGTCATTCTCCCAAAAGCACACTATGATTGGATTCATATCTGCCTACAAGATTTTAAAACCATTAATGAATATAGTTCAATGATGTATAGAATAACCTCACAGCAGTTGAAATTATGTGGGAAACCATCACCGAATATGATATGTTGGAAAAGACTTTCTCCACATTTCATGCCTCGAATATGCTCTGCAGGAATATCGAGAGAAGGGTTTTAAAATGTACTCGAATTGATCTCTTCCTACTTGTAGGCTGAACAGAATAATGAGATTCTAATGAAGAATCATGAATCTCGGCCATCGATCGGTTCACCTCATTCCACTCAAGGCGAATGGGACTATGTATGATGAAGGCCAAGAGCGTAGGCGTGGTAGTGGTCGTGGTCGCGGTCGTGGTTGAGGCCAAGGAAATCATGGACAAGGCCGGGGTCGTGGTCGAAATCAAGGCCGTGGACGAAACAACTTTCGTCGCCATCATCATCATCCGTATAATGGAAATTCCTCTCGCCACCTGAAGTGGAACAGAGGTGATGATAGAAACAACTCTTCGAGAAGTCAAAATGTGCGTCAAACAATGAATAGAGTTCATGTTTTAGGTGTGGCATGACAGCCACTGGCACGCATCATGCCGAACGGCCAAACATCTAGTTGATCTTTATGAGCAATCACAAAAAGGAAAGAATGTAGAGACAAATTTCCTTGAAAATGATCCTGAAGATCTTCATTTTGATTTCGGTGATATGGCCAACGTTGACATGACCAATACCATTAGTGATGATATTGGTCATGAACAATAAATGAACATAGGAATGAAGCTATGGTCCGAGTTTAAGATAAAAGCTGTGGAATAAGTAACATGTTGTTATGTAGGAACATTATCTGCTTTTCCTATGTATACTAACATGCTTACAATAAAGTTTATATATGTATTTTGCATTCAATGTGTTATCATATTTATTCATCTTATTTTACTTTCTCTCATATTGAAATAGATCACAAATATGTCGAATCCAAAATCCAAGAGGAGATTTATGTCTTGCATACGCTACTACTACGCATACCATACTTAAAAATAAGAAATATTTTTCTTATCTAAAAATTGACAATGCTAATGTCAACACTATATCTGGTAATGCCAAAATAATTGAAGGATTTGGCAAGGAAATTTTCCTAATGCTTGGAGGCACGAAATTCATAATAAATAATGCATTATTCTCTCCTAAGTTTCAAAGACATTCGTCTGAATGGATATCATATTGAGACTATGAATAAGGGAAATGATGAATATCTTTGCATTACCTCAAACACTTCCGGAAGCAAATGTATATTGGAAAAATTGCCATCTCTATCATCTGGATTGTATAGTACAATCATAAGAATATTTGAATCATATTCTACAGTAAACCTGAAGTTTACTGAAACATTTAAAGCCTGGCATGATAGATTGGGGCATCCAGGATCAATAATGATGCGTAGAATTATAGAGAATTCTAGTGGTCATCCATTGAAAAACCATAAGATTTTTCAATCTAATGAACTCCTTTGTGAGGCTTGTTCTCAAGGAAAGTTGATAATTAGACCATCACCAACTAAAGTTGGATATGAATCACCATCGTTTTTGGAACGAATTCAGGGTGATATATGTGGACATATCCATCCACTAAGTGGACCATTCCAATACTTTATGGTATTGATTGATGCTTCTACCAAATGGTCGCACGTATGTCTATTATCAACTCGTAATACAAAGATTTGCCAAATTCCTTGCACAAATAATCAAGCTGAGAGCACAATTCCCAGATTATATGATCAAGAAAGTGAGACTTGATAATGCTGGTGAATTTACATCTCAAGCATTCAATGATTATTGTATGGCAATAGGGACTGATGTTGAACATCCAGTAGCCCATGTTCATACACAAAATGGTTTTGCTGAATCATTGATCAAGCGTATTCAACTCATTGCCATACCATTAATGATGAGACCAAAGCTCCCTACTGTATGGGGTCATGTTTTTACATGCGCAAGACCGATTCGCCTCGGAGCCAAGTGCATATCATAAATACTCCCAATACGGTTCGCATTCTAGGAGCCGAATCTATCCCATCTAAGAGTTTTTGGTTGTGCGATATATGTACCAATTGCTCCACCACAACGCACAAAGATGAGACCACAAAGGAGATTGGGAGTATATGTTGGGTATGAATCCCCTTCTATAATAAAATATCTTGAACCAAAAACGGGTGACGTTTTTACGCACGCCCGATTGTCATTTTAATGAAGACAAGTTTCCACCTTTAGGTGAAGAGGGGAAACAAGTGAGAAGAGAGATCAAGTGGTGCACATCATCGTTATTGCACCTTGACCCTCCCACAAAGCAACGTGAACTGGAAGTTCAAAAGATCATACATTTACAAAATGTAGCGAATCAGTTGCCAGATGCATTTATAGATACAAAGAGAGTGACAAAGTCACATGTAGCTGCTATAAATTCTCATGCCCGAATTGAAATACCAAAAGGGCTGCCAAATGATAAAATGGCAAATGAATCTAAGACACGCCTGAAGCGTGGATTCCATTGGTTCAAAGGATAAAAATCTCAAAAAAAAAGTGATTGAAAATCCCCAATCACATGAAAGTGTTCCAGAAGAAACACACGATCGTGAAATTGTTCCGTAAGAAACACACGATCATGTAAATCTAGTAAGCCCTGCAGGCAATGATAACCATGAGATTTCCATTAATTACATATGTAATGGAAAAATATGGAACCGAGATGAAATTGAGAATATTGATGATATATTCTCTTATTCGGTATCCTAAGAAATTAATGACGGGACTGATGATCCCGAACCAAAATCAGATCCGAATGTCAAAAGAGGCATGACAAGATCAAATGGATAGATGCCATGAAGGTTGAATTAAATTCGCTGAATAAACGAAAAGTATTTGGATCTATCGTTCACACCGTAAGGTGAAACCCATTGGATACGATGGATTTTTGTTCGAAAGCGAAATGAGAAAAATGAGATTGTGAGATACAAGGCTCGCCTTTGTTGCACAAGGTTTTTCTTAAAGGCCCGGGATTGATTATGAAGAAACGATTCTCCCAGAATGGATGCTATTACGCTCGATATCTAATCACCTATCGGTTTCGAAAAATCTAGATATGCATCTCATGGATGTTGTAACGGCTTATTTATACGGATCATTAGATGTCGATATTTATATGAGAATTCCTGATGGAATTAAGGTGCCTGAAGCACTGAGCTCAAAGCCCAAAGAATTATGTGCAATTAAACTACAGCGATCACTGTATGGATTGAAGCAATCCGGTCGCATGTGATATAATTGCTTAAATGAACATTTGTTGAAAGACGGATATGTGAATGATCAATTATGTCCGTGTGTCTTTATAAAGAAAACGACAGTTGGATTTGCTATTATCGTTGTCTATGTAGATGATCTGAATATCATTGGAACTCCCAAGGAAATCAAAGAAGCAGTTGATTACCTAAAGGGAGAATTTGAAATGAAAGATCTTGGACGCACAAATATCGCCTTGGTTTACAAATAGAACACTTTCATAGTGGAAAATTTGTACACCAATCAAATTACACAAAAAGGGTTTTGAAGCACTTTTGTATGGATAAGGCAAACCCTCTCACTAGCCCCATGGTTAATAGATCACTGAATGTTGAAAAAGATCCATTTCGTCCCTGTGAAGAGAATGAAGAGATACTTGGTCCTGAAGTACCATACTCAAGTGCTATTGGAGCTCTTATGTATCTTGCAAATTGTACTAGACCAGATATAGCATTTGCTACAAACCTATTGGCAAGATATAGCTCATCTCCATCACGGAGACACTGGAATGGAATCAAACACATATTTCGTTATCTTCAAGGAACGATCGATTTGGGATTATTTTATCCCAAATGATCTAGGGATGAACTGATTGGTTTTGCAGATGCAGGTTATTTGTCTGATCCTCATAAAGCCAGATCACAGACCGGCTATGTCTTCACGATGGGTGGTACTGCAATTTCTTGGCGTTCTCAAAAGCAAACGCTAGTTGCTACATCATCAAATCATGCTGAAATGATCGCACTTCATGAAGCCAGTCGAGAGTGTGTATGGCTTCGATCTATGACTCAGCATATTCAAAATGCCAGTGGACTACCTGTCAACAATGACCCGACAATATTATTTGAAGACAATGTCGCATGTGTCGCCCAAAGTAAAGAGGGATACATCAAAAGTGACAGGTCCAAACATATCCCCCCGAAGCTCTTTTTATACACTCAGGAACTTGAAAAGAAGAAAGAGATCAGCATCCAATATGTTCGATCAAGTGATAATGCTGCAGATTTATTTACGAAGGCACTCCCCACTACAACCTTCAGAAAGCATGTTCACAACATTGGAATGCGGAATCTACGAGATTTACAAAAGTGAATTCTCTTGACCCTTGTCAGTTCAAGGGGGAGCATATATGGCTGTACTCTTTTTCCCTTTATCATGGTTTTTTTCCACTGGGTTTTCCATGAAAAGGTTTTTAACGAGACAGCACATGCACACAATTGGTGGCCTAAGTTGTGTACGTTTTTCCTTATGTCCGATTTTTTTTCCCTACTGGGTTTTTCGACTTAAAGGTTTTTAACCAGACACACTTATCCAGTTTACAGTGCTATGTCCAAGGGGGAGTGTTGTGAAAAAATAATGGTGGGTGGACAAACCACTGCCACCCTAGTACCCTAACCACCCTAGTACCCTAAATGTCAAAACCTATGGCATGTGAACGTTCAGGTTTTTTTCTCCATTTGTGTGCTGCTGCTCGGTTATAAATACCGAGCAGCCTGTTGTTCATTAGATAGACGATTCCTCTGAATAAAATCTCTCTCTCTCTCTCTATCTCTCATACACTCTTTATTCTACTTTGTGGTTACTTTATAACACATTCATGTTATTATATTTTCAAAGACAAGACTTGTTAAATATAATCAATTTGGGTCTCAATTTTCAAAACAAAGTTATCATAAAAAACAGACTGGTTTCTAAATTTGGAAATAACATTTCAACTGGATTTTACTATATATATATATATATATATATATATATATATATATATAGATGCCCCCTCCCTCATGGTAAATTCCTAAAAACCATTCTGCTTATTTTTAATGAAACTTCCCTCTTCTCTCTCTTAACAATACTGCTCCTTTTCATTTTCAATGAACTAGTGATGCACCTGTGCGTTGCATAGATTTTATATGGGTATAAAATTATATAATAAATTAAAGCTGAATAATATGTAATTAATTATTTTTAATATGAACAAAATAAACAAAAAATAATACAATAAAATTAAAGATAGAAAATCATATAAATTTGAAATATATATATATATATATATATATATATATATATATATATATATATAAATTTTGGAATACATTTTTATATACAACATTTTTCGTTGAATATGTACAACTATTACAACTATAAATATCATATAGTAACTCTAGATAAAGCGACATACAACTGATGATGACCAAAAACATGTTTTCGAATAGAGTCTTATATTAGACAATGACTTACCTTGATTTTTATTTATAGATATTGCGTAAAACATAATCAACAAAAATTGTTTTATCTAGAATTTGAAATAAATTTTAGAATCAAATGGTACGAGTGACATTCGTTGAAATCAAAAGAGTACCACCATATATAATTGCCCTTTGAAATAAATCTTTTTTTTTAATTTTCTTTTTTTCCTTAATTTTTATTATTTTAATGCCTTGAAAGGCTACAATTATATATATGATATCTTTGGTGTGGCTCGAACAAATGGTGCCTCTGGTGAGACTTTTTTGAACACCTGACCTCTCGGTTGAGAGTAGTGAAGTACCAGGGTGCCTCTGGTAGGGATTGAACACTCGACCTCTCTGTTAAGATAAGTGAGTAGCTAAATTGGGCTCTTGGGTAAGACTTGAACAACAACGGTGCCTCTAAAGAGACTTGAACACCCGAACTCTCAATTGAGAGTTGTAAAGTCCAGGGTGTCACTAGTGAGACTTAAACACACGACTTATCTGTTAGGAAAAGTGAGCAGTACCAATTGAGCTACAGCTCGTTGGTTTTTTAAATAACTCAACCTTCTAAAACATGGTTTTTCTTGACTTTATAACAATTAATCCCGTGTCATTGCATAACTCAAGAGAATAGTTTATATTACGAAACAATATTATTGGAGTTCAAACTTTCAAATTTAACCCACTGTTTGAAATTTCAGAATATGTAATTTAATTTAAATATTCACGAGTATGTATAGTTAAAAACATTAATGCATCTATCAGAATGACACAAAGAATAAGCTCAAATACAATCAACCTTCTAAATTGTTCATTTATGCTATGTAATTTTAAAAAATTACATCATAATTTTATATGGCTATTTAATTAAAACAAAAAAAATGTCACTTTAATTTGAACATGACATAAAATTCTTGATATTCTTACGTATTTATAATGAACCATCATAAAATGTATTTTTTGTTTAGTTTATTGAGTTTTGTCATCTTTTCAGTTGCATGTGTAGTGTGCATTTATCTGATCTTCACAAAATCTCAAGCATATATTGATTCATTTACATATTATCTGCTTTATACATTGAATACCAACCTAAATCATTAAAAAATAATTATTCTCTAATTGTCTTATTCATTTGCATATTGTCATTTTTCCTTTGTCTTTATATATAATAAAGATAAATTTATTCTCTCTTTCATCTGTTTGTCATCTTTCTCTGTATTTTGGCTAATGAGTGTTGCCTCATCGACCATGAACAATGGGGGAGCAAATATTGCTTCCCAAGCTACCTAAATCATTAAAAATAATTTTTAAAAAACAATTTTAAATTATTCTATGCTACCAAACAAAAAAACTTCTTATAATGGTGGCACAAACTTCAATAATTTTACATAGCACATCATCTTTAACTCCATCATATTATATCTTTATATATTATATATTAAAAATTTGTAGAAAATCGAGTTGATATCTAAATACAACAAACCAAATATCTATTTATAGATAAAAATGTGTAGATTTTTTCAAAAAAAAAAAGAAGAAAAAACTAATAATTTTTGAGGTGAAAAAAAGGCTAAAAATGGATTAAAAAAAGAAAAATTTACTGGACCATCCATAATGCGACACGTGGAAACAATGGAAGGAGTTTTCGGGCCACTTTGCATTATCTGCAGTAATGTTTGTTAAGGTGTGTCACCGTTTCGCCCTTCAATCTAGAATATTGCGTCGTTTTGAATATGATGATCTTTTGGATTTGGTAACATTGAAAGCTACGCATATCACCCTTTTCTCACCTGGATACTAAATGTAACAAAAGAACACAACAAAGCATCAACTTCTTCAACCCATATGAACTTTCCGCGAAGCTTAACTTTTTATAAAAATAAAATAAAATCAACTTTTCTCCAAGAAAAAATCAACTTTGCTAGTTGAAGTATTTTTAAATCGGTCAAAATCAATCTTCAAACACTCCACTCTCCAGTCTCCATCAAGGCCTAGTTAATTTGAATCAATCACGAATGTGCCGTAGAAGTTTTAAGTTGTAACCATTGACTTTTATTTTCTTTCTATCGTTGAAAAAGATAATAAAATTAATTGATGTGGTTGAGATTTCAAGTAAAACTTGACTATAAAGTTTCACATTCCCAATTTTACCCTCATCACTTCAAGACTTTTTCCCATTTATGAATATGAATCACTTAAGAGTTAAGACTCTTCTGTTTGGACACACGTTTTTTTATGACTTTTTTTGTAATAATTATGCGAAAAAGTAAGAGAGATAGAGAGAAAGTGAAAACCATAAGAGAAATAGCTAGGGTCAACGTGTTTGCCAATAAAATTTTGCTAGTCCATAAGTATGAAGGGAATACAAAGATTAAACACTACTCTTGTTCCCTGCAACTGCAAAGAAACATGCACTCACTTTTAGCTATTTGGCTACCTGGTCTAGCAATGTCCCTAGCTATTATAACCAAAGCTACAAGTACTGAGACAATTTCTCCTCACTGCCAGAGCCAGTGTGGAGACCTAACCGTGCCGTATCCTTTCGGCATCGGCGTCGGAACCAATTGTTCCCTGAACCCTTTGTTCGACATCACCTGCAACACTTCTTTCAGCCCTCCCAGAGCCTTCCTCCGTCATGGTGAACCAAACATCCAGGTGTACAATATATCAGATTCAGAGTTGCGAGTGTCAAACTCCATTGCTAAGAGATGCTACAATCAATCAGGCTTTATGACTGAGAACGAGACAGTGTGGGCTAATTTGGGTAACTCACCATACACTTTCTCGGATAAAAACAAGTTTACAGTCATTGGGTGCAATGACTATGCGGTGATTAGAGGGGAAGATAATGTCCGCAGCGTTGCTACTGGTTGTCTATCCCTTTGCTTCAACGCCGAGGAAGTGACTCCTGGTAACTGTTCAGGCATTGGTTGCTGCCAAACATCCATTCCCAGAGGTCGAAATTATTACAATACTCACCCTGATCGCTGGTCGAATGACACTTCCATTCGGTCATTTGATCCTTGCAGCTATGCATTTCTTGGTGAGGAAAACAAATATACTTTCCAGGGGTTGTCCGATTTCAATGACCCAGAATTAGAAACCAGGATCCTGGCTACTGTTCCCATTGTTCTTGATTGGGCACTGGGAAATCTGAGCTGCACTGACGCTCAAAGCAATAGTACCGTAGTCTGCCAATCCAACAGTACATGTGTTAACTCCAGCAGGGGTATCAATGGAGGGTATCGTTGCACATGCAATTCAGGTTATGAAGGAAATCCATACCTGCATCCAGGTTGCCAAGGTAGCTAGTTCATTTCATTTTTCTTTCACATGCTAAATAATGTATGTAGAACTCGATAATCATTTACTCTGTTTTTCTGATGCCATTTTCGCTAGATATAAATGAATGTGAAGATCCAAACAATCCATGTGCGGGAATCTGCACAAATACTCCAGGAAATTACAGATGTTCTTGCCCACCAGGGTATGATGGCGATGGCTGGACAAATGGGAGCCGTTGTTCATGTCCACAAGGTTACGTTGATGATGGCATAAACGGAAGAGGTTGTGTTTCACAGAAATCGGAATTTCCAGTACTCAGGTGGTCTCTAGGTAAGATTTTTTTTATTTAACACATTTGGAGTTAATGATTGCATTTACAACTTGCCTCGCGTTTTTATGGCTATGATTCATTTATGACATGTCTTTGTAAACCACTTGTAGGTATTGCAATCGGTCTCTTCTTAATAGTTGTTGCATTAACATGGATGTATTTTGGCATCAATAAAAGGAATCTTAACAGAAGAAGAGAAAAATTCTTCGAGCAAAATGGAGGAGTGTTTTTGAAACAAAAAATAACTGCAAATGGGAGCGGTGTTGAATCAGTGAAAGTTTTTACAGTTACAGAGTTGGAGAAAGCCACCGAGAACTATGCTGAAAATAGGATTGTTGGTCGGGGAGGTTATGGCACAGTGTACAAAGGAATCCTACCCGACAAACGTGTGGTTGCAATCAAGAAGTCTAAGGTGTTGGACGGGAGCCAAAAAGAGCAATTCATCAACGAGGTGATTATTCTTACCCAAATCAACCATCGGAACGTGGTGAAGTTACTGGGGTGTTGTTTGGAGGATGAAGTGCCCATACTTGTTTATGAGTTTGTCCCTAACGATACTCTCTTCCACCATATTCATAGTCAACCAGGTGGTATGCCTTGGTTATCTTGGGACAACAGACTAAGGATAGCCGCAGAATCAGCCGGTGCACTTGCTTATCTTCACTCTGCAGCTTCCATGCCCATCATACACAGAGATGTCAAGTCCCCAAACATATTATTAGATGACAATTACATCACAAAAATTTCAGATTTTGGTGCTTCAAGGCTAGTCCCCCTGGATCATTATCAAGTAACTACGCTAGTGCAAGGAACATTAGGGTACTTGGATCCTGAATACTTCCACACTAGCCAATTAACTGATAAAAGCGATGTTTACAGCTTTGGGGTGGTCCTTGCTGAACTATTAACGGGTCAAAAACCCCTTGGTGGAAATAGAATCCCAGAAGAAAGAAACCTAGCAACACATTTTCTTGTCTCAATGAAGCAAAATTGTTATTTTGAAATTCTTGAACCTCGTCTTCGGAGGGAGGGGACTCTCGAGCAGCTGCAAGCAATGGCTGAGCTTGTGAAGAGATGCCTTAACCAAAGAGGTGAGGATAGACCCACAATGAAGGAAGTGGCAATGGAACTTGAAGGTTTAAGGAAGCTTACCAAACATCCATGGGCTGGTCATGATCATGACCATGAAGAGACCAGGAGCTTAATGATTGAGACTGAGGAATCAGACCTTTACACTGTTGCACTAAATCCTTACAGCAATACTTTTGGAGAGTACACTTCAGAGAGTGCTTCGATCATGCTAAACAATCCTCGTTGATCTTTATGAGTGGGAATCATGTTTTGCGGTAGGGGAACTTTTTGCATGATCTCCACTCTTTCTTTTTTTTGTTTGGGACTGAGATGGTTCGTTCAAGCCGACTTGAGTGCTCTTCGATTAATCCACCTGTCCGGCCAAGTCCAAGGGCACAATGGCCCCTGCTCAGCCAAGGCATTTGTGAATTACCACCCACCTTCGGGATCAAAACCCAGCTATCACCACCATTGGGACCAACTCCTATGGCGAATTGAAGAGCTCCCTCTCTTGCAACTCTTCTCAACATCACTTTAAATGTAGTTAACGATTGTAAATGTCGATTTTATGCCATTCTTTATTTTTCCTCTGTAATATATGTATCTCTTAGATAGACCTTCTCTATTCTAGTTGCTTCTTTGGGAATAGAGCATTAGTACTCAATCAAAATGATCTTATATGCAACTAGTCTGGGATTAAATTTCAATATCATTCTGTAGCTCTGTCTGAGAGAGAGAGAGAGAGAGATTGCAAATTAACCAAACTCGACTACTTCGAGTTAGTGAAGGTTGGTTCCCTGCAGATGATCATCATGCAGACATTTACGAATCGTGTTAAAATCCAACAAAGCTGAAACATGACCTTGAATAACTAGACTCATTATATGCAGCGAAAAGTTAAATTCTGAAATCAAACATAACCATGAATAACTAGACACATCATATTGCAAAGAAAAGTCAACTTCTCCAAAGAACATGGAAAAAAGAATAAGTCTCGGGCATTACCCATTACGGGCATTGATAGGACCACTCTCATTTTGCACCAAAATATGGGTACTCTATGATGTGGCATACTCTCATTGGTTGGACATTTTGTGGGTCCCAACACTCCAGCCAATGAGAGAATATCTGGTCAAGAAATACCCATTACGTAAATGGGAAAACATCGTGTGCCACCAGTTTTGATACCAGCTTTTCGGTTTTATAACAATTTTGAGTGAGCTTTTCGATCTTATGGATCTTTATTCGTAAGATGGAATCATATTCCCACAATTTAATGCATCGACACATAAAAAGTAGGATCAAAAGGGATCGGTATTATATAAAATAATCGTAAAATCGTCTTTTTAAAGTTATTACCAAAAAAAAAAAAAAAAATCAAAAAGTGTGGAATGAAAACTTATGTAAAACATAAATAACGTGACTAATTACGTAATTGAAGGTCAACCAAGTTATCCAAGAATAAAGGCAGAATTAACATAGCAGAACTTTCAAAGGCGTGTTGCCTATTCACACACCGTTCCTGTCTGCAGTCACATCACCATCTTTTATTCCGTGTTTTTTTAGTCTAATGCCAACAACTTTTTATAGAACAATATTGTAGAATATGTAGGGTATAATAATAATTATAAGGTTAGTCATCCTCGTTTGAGTACCAGTTTTGAATTGCCGTCAATATGTACTTTTCCAAGCACACAAACTTATTAAAAAAAACAAAAACTTAAGTAAGATACTTTTATATATATTTTTTGTAAGGCAGATCCTTTTACCCGATTCATCGTATGTTGATGGGTTGAGTTGTGTGAAAGTGAGGCTCTGTTTTTTAAATTAAAATCCGTAAGACCGTCTTATAAAATCATACTCAAAAAAGAAAACAAAAGGAACAACTGTGTGTACTGTGTACTGCTCTACTGTACGGAGGGAGGATGTAAATAAATATAGCTAGACACTATACAGTTGAGTTTTGACACTCACTTGTAGGCTGTAGCTCGCTCGATTAGCTTAATTAGTAAACTAAACTGGTGGCTGGTGCCCAATATTAAACTTGATAGTTTTATTAAACTAGTCTCAAACTTGTTTGATGTGTTCTGGAGAATTGTGTTACTGTTTCAAATGATCAAACAACCAAGCTCAGTTCCATAATTAGACCTCTAGTAGTCAAGCTTGACTCGCGATTGAGGCCGGCTGACGAGTAAAGTTTAGACAAATATGTTCGGTTCTGACTCCATCTTAGTAAATGACTAAATGGGTAAACTCTTTCAGCAGTAGATGTTGATTTGAAGTGCCGGAATTGGCTGAATTGCCCATGTTGATTGATTAGTGAACTGACAAGGTGAAATTCCCATTTTTATGTTTAGTAGAGCTAATAAACGTGTGACTAGTCAACAAGACGTCTACCACACAAATTGTGAAATCGATCCATCATTTACCCTTTTTTTATTCGCACTAAAGGTCCCTTGACTTTGGGTCATTCTCACCTTTAGTCTCTTAAGAAATTTTCATAACTTTGGGTCCTAAAAATTTCAAAATTTTACAGTCTTGGTCCTTTTAAGTTTTGATGGATGTCGTTAAAAAAATATCATTAAGTACCCCATGTGCCGCTCAGATGCATTTGGGTAAGGGCTAAAATGGAATTTCCAACACCCCTCAACATATCGTCGTGTCTCTAATCGCACTCCTCTGCCTCTCTCCTCCTTATCTTAAAATGGAATTTCCTATTATTGCGATGATATACTGGAGGTGGAATCGAAGTTGAAGAGGGGTGGATCGAGGGGGACAGGTGGGTGGTGGTAGTAATGGGGTGGTGGAGATAGATAGAAGAGCGAGTGAGATAAAGAGAAGGGAATAGGATAGAGAAGACAGAGGCAGATGAGAGCGATTAGAGAAAAATAGGGTTTTATTGAGAGGTGTGAGAAATTACATTTTAGCCCTGACCCAAACTCACGTGGGTAGTACATAGGTACTTAGCGAAATTTTGCTAACGACATCCATCAAAAGGACCAAAGTGCAAGTCTCTGAAAATTTGAAACTTTTAGGACCATAAGTTACGAAAAAAAAAATTAAGGGACTAATGATGAGAATGACCCAAAGTCAAGGGATCAGTGTTGCGATTAACCCTTTATTCTATATAAACTGTAGAAGCCAAAAGCCAATTTTAAGTGGGTCAAAGTCAACATTAGCCAAACTCGACGAAAGCTACTTTTGGAACATCAAGACCGCATTTGTTGCATTCCGTCAAGGGGTAAGATTGTCCTTTTCTCGAATTATTTCCATTAACTGTGTTCAAGCCTTTCAAATTCATGGTGTTTGGATTCAACGAGCTAGTAGCTCAAGTCTGATTCGGTCACACGTTCCTTGAACAGATTGTTTGATTTGAGAGGAGGTAAAACTAGTTGTTTATCAAGCTTTCTATAAAAATAAAACACAATCATTGTCCTTCCCACCCATAGGGTACAGCTTAATTCAAAGAAGCATGCACCGACTTATAGTTATATGGCTTCATCTTCTAGCAATAACGCTTGCTACAACTGAGACAAATACCTCCATCGCCAAAGCTACCAACACAACAAGTAGTACAATTTATCCTCACTGCCAGAGCCAATGCGGAGACCTTGTTGTGAAGTACCCATTTGGAATTGGTGTGGGAACAAACTGTTCCCTAAACCCATTGTTTGACATCATTTGCGACACTTCTGTCAATCCTCCAAGAGCCTTCCTGCCTCATGATCATAACTTCCAGGTCTACAATATATCAGACTCAAAGTTGCGAGTGAGAAGCTCCATTGCTAGGAGATGCTACAATAGTTTGGGCTATATGATCGAGAATGACACAGTGTCGGCTGATCTGTCAGAATCACCATACACCTTCTCAGACTTGAACAAATTTACAGTCATGGGGTGCAATGACGTCGCGGTTATAAACGGGGACAATAACAGTCGTAGCGTCGCTACTGGTTGTCTATCCCTTTGCTTCAACACTGAGGACGTGGTTGCTGGCAACTGTTCAGGCATTGGATGTTGCCAAACATCCATTCCCAAAGGGCGCAATTACTACAATACTTACTCTCATGAATGGTCAAATGACACTTCTGTGCGGTCTTTTAATCCTTGCAGCTATGCATTTCTTGGTGAGGAAGACAAGTTTACTTTTCAGGGGCTGTCA
Source organism: Codonopsis lanceolata (assembly GCA_013146195.2). Taxonomy (NCBI): domain Eukaryota; kingdom Viridiplantae; phylum Streptophyta; class Magnoliopsida; order Asterales; family Campanulaceae; genus Codonopsis; species Codonopsis lanceolata. The sequence goes on along the minus strand of CM028381.1, from coordinate 114,333,999 downwards.
GATTTCACTGACCCAGAATTCGTGAACAGGACCCTGGCTAATGTTCCTGTTGTACTTGATTGGGCTATTGGGAACCTGAGCTGCGCAGACGCCCAAAACGATAATGCCCTTGTCTGCCAATCCAATACTACATGTGTCAACTCCAGCAGAAATATTAGTGGAGGGTATCGTTGCATATGCAATTCAGGTTACGAGGGCAATCCATACCTGCATCCAGGCTGCCTAGGTGGGTCTTTTTTTCTTTTTTCTTATGCCAGATAAATATTATTATGAACTATTTAGAATTATTATGAATCAGCCATTACAAACAGAATTCCACCATCACTTACTCAGACATGATCCCACCAATTAATCGCAACATGACTTAACCTCCAAAAGGCAGTACAATAACAATAGCACAAAGACACACACACACATTGGTTTGATAGTATAATGTATGTTTGGACCGTAATAATTAATACTATTATGTCCTATGATGATATTTTCGCTAGATGTCAATGAGTGTGAGGATGGAAACAAGAATTCATGTGAGGGGATCTGCATCAATACTCCAGGAAGTTATATGTGCTCGTGTCCACCAGGGTATGTGGGCGATGGCTGGACAAATGGAAGCCGTTGCTCATGTCCACAAGGTTATGCTGAAGAAGAGATAAACAACGACAGAGGCTGTGTTGCTCGGGAATCGCAATTTCCAGTACTCCGGTGGTCTCTAAGTAAGAATTTAACTGAAACAAATCTCAATGCTTTGCCCCCAAAATAAAAAAGAAAAATCAATGCTATTTATATGATTTTAACTATGTTGGATGGCAAGTTCATTATTTCTATATATATTCCCCAACTTTTTTTTATGGCAAGATCATATTTTGATAATGTCTTCGTAAATCAAATGTAGGTATCGCGGTCGGTGCAATTTTGGTACTTGTTGGAATGACTTGGTTGTATATTAACATCAAGAGAAGGAAACGCAATAAAAGAAGAGAAAAATTCTTTGAGCTCAATGGTGGAGTCCTTTTGAAACAAAAACTAACTTCAGTAGGGAATAGTGTTGAGTCAGTGAAACTCTTTACGGTTGCCGAGTTAGAAAAAGCCACTGACAACTATGCTGAATATAGGGTTGCTGGACGGGGTGGTTATGGCGTAGTGTATAAAGGAATCTTACCTGACAAACGCGTAGTTGCAATCAAGAAATCAAAGGTGTTGGACAGAAGCCAAAATGAGCAATTCATTAATGAGGTGATTATTGTTACCCAAATCAACCATCGGAATGTGGTGAAGTTACTGGGGTGTTGTTTGGAGGATGAAGTACCGTTATTAGTTTATGAATTTGTCTCGAACGATACACTCTCCCACCATATTCATAGTCGGCCAGGTGGAATGGCTTGGTTATCATGGGACAACCGTTTAAGGATAGCCTCGGAATCAGCTGGTGCACTTGCTTATCTTCACTCGGCAGCTTCTATGCCCATCATACACAGAGATGTCAAGTCCCCAAACATATTATTAGATGATAATTTCACCACAAAAATTTCAGATTTTGGTGCTTCAAGGCTAGTACCCTTGGATCATTCTCAAGTAACTACGCTAGTGCAAGGGACATTGGGGTACTTGGATCCTGGGTACTTCATCACGAGCCAGTTAACTGATAAGAGCGATGTCTATAGCTTTGGAGTGGTCCTTGCAGAACTGTTAACAGGTCAAAAACCCCTTGGTGGAAATAGAATCCCAGAAGAAAGAAACCTAGCAACACATTTTGTTGTCTCAATGAATGAAAACCGTTTATTTCAAATACTTGAACCTCGAGTGGTAAGGGAGAGCACTCTCGAGCAGCTGCAAGCAGTGGCTGAGCTAGTGAAGAGATGCCTTAACCAGAGAGGTGAGGATAGGCCAACAATGAAGGAAGTAGCAATGGAACTCGAAGGTTTAAGGAAGTTGACAAAACATCCCTGGGCTGGTCATGCACATGGCCATGAAGAGACAAGGAGCTTAATGCTCGAGACCGAGGAATCTGTTCCAATTAACCCCTACAACAATACTTTTGGAGAGTACGATTCAGATTCTATTTTGCTCCCTCGCTGATCTTTTGTACTCTGTAAGAGCAATTCATGTTTCACAATATCCCTTTTTACGGAGTACTTACCGATTCAGAATGTATTAATTTGTACATATATTATGCCATTCTTTATTTTATCTCATAACTATGTCTCTTGAATAACATTTTTTTGTTCTGGTGGCTTCTATTAGTACTCAGGTGAAGTCATCTTATATGACAACAGTAAAGTTGTAAGAGTGATGCCAAACGTCTCACCCCGAAATGCTAAACGTTGCCTTTTTTAAAAACCAAACACGTTTAGTAGTTATTATTTGTTAACTTAAACATGTCTAGTATTCCAAGTATATAAAGAACTGATTCCTCCCCAACAAAATAGGAACAGTTAATGGTGAACAAAAACTAATAAGAAAAAAAGAATTCCAAACACTGCCTTATAACTTTCTATGGTCAAAGAAGTTGACCAATTATTTCATTAATGGTAAATCCAGTTTTCCAAGAATCCATGTCACCAATATAAGCAGAACACGGCACTTCCTATCTGCAATGGTCTTCTTTCTGTGTTTTAAAAGTCTTTTCACTTATTATATGGAAATTGTAAACAAAGCTCCTTTGGGTTAGAAGTCTGATGCCAACACCTCTTTATGATTTTCGTCAAATTCTCAAGCATATGCGATAAGCTATAACTCTCATTCACACCGTATCGTTAATTGCTTCAACAATTTCAAATTGTTGTCAATACCAACTTTTTTACACATAAAAAAGAAAAGAGAAACTTGGATGCGTATCATCATGCTCGCATGGTAAATAATCCGCTCTAATCAAAAGTGTTGTTTTGAAAGTCAATCTATTTATCTAAAATATTTGGACTTTAAAAAAATGTTTTTGGGAAAGCACATGAAAAATCTCGTGGACTACTTATCAAACAGTTGGTATGCACTGTGCAGTACTAGATTAACTACAAGTATGCATTGTAATGAACTTAACAGAAATTTGAGATCGAGTAGTACCTGAAGGGCTACGCCAAATTCAATGATCCGGACCACCCGGTCATGAACTTAAATGTTCCTAGCACCGATACTTTTCCCGTGCCGACGTTCGGGTGGGCTGGGAGAGCGTCACACAGGTGGATCCCAAAACGTGTACATTGGTATTTTTATTTATAACCATTTCTAACATACAAAATACAAAACTAACCTAACTTTAAAAAAAAGTTCTTTCATAGCCTCTTTCATGACGAATTGTTCATAATACTCGTTTAACTCTCAAAACTAATATAGTGTGCTCTAAGTCAATCAAGGTCGATCAACTCGACCTTTGATCCAAAGGTCGAAAAGGTCGAGTTGATCGACCTTAAAATCTGAAAGATATATTTGTTTGTTCCAAATTTTTGAGATTCAACATAGTCAAAGGCATGAAATTATATTGCATGGGTCATAAGGCTCTACTTGACCAGTCCCTCAGTAGATTGACCTAGGCGTGAGCTTGATCCGGTTCGTTCCAGTTTTTTGGAAAAAAAGAGAAAATCAGAATCTGACCAATAGTCTGGTTATCAAAAAATTTAGAATCGGAACCAACCCAATATGTATGAGAACTAAAACATTGGTCTGATTCAGAACCAATCAAAGATGTATGAGAATCAGGACCGGACCAATACTATGATTTTTTTACTTTTTAACTGTTTAATACAAATACATAATAAAATTTGTAAGACTGAAACTTCATAAAAAAATTAAAAAACCTTCGATAAAAATACATTCAACAATTAAAAATGTCAAACTCATAAACTAATAGCATGGAAACAAAATAATAAAAGAGTACCAACTAAAAAGTAGAATAAAGAAAGTTTTATGAATTAATATAATATTATATATATAATAAATAAATAAATAAATAAACAACATATTGGGTCGGGTCGGTCCGGTTCCGTGTTTTTTTAGTTCGACAACCAAGACCAACCCAAATGTCTAGTTTTATGAAAATTCAGATCCAAGACCAAACCAAAGTATTGGTCCGGTCATTGAGCTCATCCTGTTGGGTTAGTTGAAATGAAACTAGGGTGAAATTCGAACTGGTCCCATTTTCAAATTTTAACCGCTGCAATACCTTACGGTTTTTTAAATTGGAAAAGGACACTTTTGGTATGAACGAATAGTATACCCTCCATGAACCGACATGCGCACACAAAAGCATCAATTCATACATCGCGATGGATGATTTTGAATCACAAAACAATTTTTATGCATGATTCCAAGTTGTTTAATTGTCATTTCCATTTTATAACGAGGCATCGCGATTCAAACTAGTTTCATCTGTATAATCCTCAAACCCAACCCAGAAATAGGAAAATGGGCATGGATTCTCCATACATCTACTGCTAAAATGGATTCTGACTTTTGTTGATTGATTGAATAAGGAATACATTTCAGTATCATATGTGTTTGCCAATAAAATTTTGCTAGTCCATAACATAAGTATGATTGGAGGGAATACAAAAGATTACAAACTATTCTTGTTCCCTGCAACTGCAAAGAAACATGCACTCACTTTTAACTATTTGGCTACATGGTCTAGCAAAGACCCTAATTATTATAACCAAAGCTACAAATACTGAGACAATTTCTCCTCACTGCTAGAGCCAATGTAGAGACCTAACTGTGCCGTATCCTTTCGACATCGGTGTCGGAACAAATTGTTCCCTGAACCCATTGTTCGACATCATCTGCAACACTTCTTTCAGACCTCCCAGAGCCTTCCTTCGTCATGGTGAACCAAACATCCAAGTGTACAATATATCAAATTCAGAGTTGTGAGTGTCAAACTCCATTGCTAAGAGATGCTACAATCAATCAGGCTATATGACTGAGAACGAGACAGTGTGGGCTAATTTGGGTAACTCTCCATACACCTTCTCGGACAAAAACAAGTTTACAATCATTGGGTGCAATGACTATGCGGTGATTAGAGGGGAAGATAATGTCTGCAGCGTCGCTACTGGTTGTCTATCCCTTTGTTTCAGCAGAAGTGACTGACCTAGTAACTATTCAAGCATTGGTTCTTGCCAAACATCCATTCGAGAGATCGAAATTATTACAATACTCACACGATCATTGGTCGAATGACACTTCCATTCGGTCATTTGATCCTTGCAGCTATGCATTTCTTGGTGAGGAAAACAAATATATTTTCCAGGGGCTATCCGATTTCAATGACCTAGAATTAGAAACCAGGATCCTGGCTAATGTTCCCATTGTTCTTGATTGGGCACTGGGAAACTTGAGCTGCTTGATGCTCAACAATAGTAGTAATGCGCGATCCAACAATACATGTGTTAACTCCAACAGGGGTATCAATGGAGGGTATCGTTGTACATGCAATTCAGGTTATGAAGGAAATCCATGCCTGCATCCAGGTTTCCAAGGTAGCTAGTGATCATGCCACAAGGATGGGGTGACTATGCTGGTGATCCATGTAATGGACCGGAGCTGACGTGTCCTTATTCAACATCCACGTCGGTGTAAGTGAGTACTTGATGTATTGAAGTTGATAGGATATATGGGCTTTGTGTTTGCTCTTTGATCTTTGGTCACTTGAAATAAGACTACCGATTAGGGTCTTGGGGTTTCAACTCTGACCTCGGTGTAAGAGTCGATGTCGGGGAGTATTAGTCTTTGGAGCTAGGCGTTCCACTTAAGCTTCAGGTGATAGTGTATATAGCTTGTCGTGCTTAATGCAATGGTGTATGTTTAGATCAAGTGAACCTACCTTTCTTGTAAGGGAAGGCTTCCTTTTATAGTGGTGCCCTTTGGGGATCATGATTGATGTAGGGGCCCCTAGGCATGGAGACTTGTTGTTGGTCGGCTGGCTAGCAGCTTCCTACTGGTTGATAGGTAGCGTGTAACACATTTATAGTGGGCGGTTGATAAGCCGCTATGATAGATCAGCTTGCATGGCTTGCTCACATCCTGTTAAGATGACATCTGGAGGCTATGTACAGGCTATATGTCAGGTTTGTCAAATCAGAGAAGGTTTGTCGGGCGAGCATGACCACTCCTCGTCTTGGTGGTCGGGCTATGCTCGTTGTTTGGAGTGATCCTCGGTCAGTCAAGGATCATGGTCGATCCCTCAGTGGTTGCTAGCTATGGTATGGTCAGTTTTCTTTATATTTGTTATATGGTTGGTCTTACCCATATCCAGCTGGAAGCCACGTGGTCGCTCCACGTGGGTGGACCCAGGTCGGGTCCCTTCAATAGCCCCCGAGTTTCCAAGTGCGAGGATTTATCCTTAGCTTTGAAAGTATAGTTGAGCCCTTTGTTCGGCTTTCGAGCATTTTTTATCTTTGTTTTGGTTTCCTCGGTTTTTCGGCGTTCTTGCTTATGGTCGCTCTTTGTTATTGACCTTGTTTGTTCGATCGTGCTCGAGTTTTAAGGTCGAGGATGAATTCGGAGTTTATTAGTGGGATTTTTCTGGGAAATTGGTCTGCCGTTTGCATTAAATGTACGATTATCGAAGGGTCACAGGTAATCATTTTCATTTACTGTTCATGGTTTGTGACGGCGTCATTTCTCAAAACATCGTCGGATTGTGTCCACCATTCTGCATGTACTCGCCACGTGTCAGTCGGGGAGTGGGTAGGTAGGATCCGCGTGTTTTCTAGTCGGGTCGACCCGGTGTCCTCGAGTCTGTATAAAAATCGTGTTTTTCGGCTTCTTCTTTACGTTTTCACCATTTTTGAGTTTTTCCCTCTTAAAACCATATTCTCTTGTGAAGGCGAAAAATACCTCATTGCTATCATTCTTCTCACTCTTGCAATTTCCAGCCATTAGTTGTTTTGCATTTCTAGATTACCAGGTTCGCCTTTTTCTCATCTTTCTTTTAAAGTCAAATTCGTTGTCTTTGAGTTTGTTTTTGAGTAGTTTTCTGCGTTTGTAGCAATTTTCCTGTGACTGTTGTCTTTTCTATTACACCGGTGTTAACTCCGGTAACTCTTCCTTTTTTAGTTCCTCGGTGATTCCATTACTCTTTCCTCGTTCAATTCGTATTCGCAGGTATCTCCCCCTTTTTTGTTCGTTATATTCGATTTTCGATTTCTAGGGTTAGGGTTTTAGGCTTTATGAGACCTGTTCCCGCTGTCCCCGCCTTTACCCCTAGTGAGACCTCCTTTTCTTCCTCACCTAATCCTTCTACTACATCGAGGCCGAGTATGAGGACCAACACGTCAGCCCGGACCCCGTGTACGCTCGATCACCGACAAACAAAAGGGTATACTCGCAGACTGATGGAGCTTGGTCGCTCGTTTTGCCGAGTCAAGTGATGCCTCTTTTGGTTGGAGGGGGATATAATATGGAGGGCTTACTCACCCTTGCTGATGAGGAGTTTGTAGCCGAGGATATCCCAGCTGGTTCGGCCATGATGGTCTACAGGGACACGGAGAGGGCCCTGAGGTATTTGTTTAAGGGAGATCGTTGCTCAGGAGGTAGTGGAAGCTAACAAGGTTTTGGCTAGCGAGAGCGAGAGACTTCTTCCTGAGTTGAGGATGGCTCGGGTGGGGCGAGAGGATGCCCTTTAGAAGTCTTTGAAGGGGTGGAAAAATAATATTTGTCCCGATGACGTAGTGAACTGGGATGATAGGTACAATTATAGTTCTAAAAAGTTCAGAGGGTCTGCTCCCCATAATTCGCTCGGCATGAACGAGCTTAGGAGCTAGCATGACAAAGTTGGTTTCTACGTCTCTTTCTTCGAGGTCGGCCTTCGGTACGCCCTCGACCCTTGATTCTTAATGTGCCCACCCCCTTGACATCTCATTCAACCTAGTTAGGTATCTGATCTCGTTCGCTGCTTGTGTTCGGATACTTGGGTTTAAACCTACCTTGCCTCTATTTAAAACCTATTTTTCTGTGACTAAGTCTACGAGGCAGGCTCCAAGCATCACAGAATGTCACATTCAGCCTCAGGTAAGGCAGGGGCATTGGGACGAGAAGGTTCTATTGGTCGAGATCCGAGTTGGGTGGAACTTTCCTGTTCCTCGCTTTACTTACGAAAGTTAAGTCGTCGGTAGGGACTTTGGGCGAATGCGAGGAGTGCTAGAATGTCCATCGAGAATTTCCTTGGGGTTCGTGGGACTGGACCTGCCCGGGTATTCCGCTGGAGCTAGGTAACCAAGGATGAGATTTTGTTGAGGATGGTCGGGATGTCGACCAAGAAGATAGAAGGATTGAACCCTCGTTGCTCGGTCCCTGAGTACATTCAATATCCAGGATTGGCGATGCATGAGGGAGATAAGTTTAGAGTGGACTGTCCTCGATGCAAAGATGATATGTCCAATTTTGAAGGCTGTGAAAGTATTCGTCGCTTTTGCAGTTGTTTTATTTGTTCTCCTTTGATCGCTGTCATTTACTCATAATTCTTAACTTGTTTATTTTTTTCTCTCAGATATGACGGTAGATTTAGATCAAGCCTGCAGGCGGGCTACTTAGGAAGACGAGGCGGCCGACCATTCTTTGAGGAAGCATCGGCCGATCTACCAAGGCACACCACCTTGCGGCGAGGGGGGCACGGATCTGGCATACCACTGCTTCAGCGGCTCTCAGAGCACCACCTAAAATTACGACTCGGAAGCCACAGCCTTCGGCCCCGGTCTCAGCTAGAGAGCTCCTGTTGCCACCTCCGGGCCAGCCTCCGTTGAAACCGTCCCATCTGTATTTTTGTCAAAAAGGCGGCGTTCGATTGAAGGTGTGCCCGAGGAGGATGATCGGAGCATGGAGGAGTTATCCGGTCGCTCCCCGACTAGTGTTGAAGTCCGGAAACTATTATCATTGACGTTCTTGTTGTTATGATTTTCTGGATGGATCGTAAACATAATGAAGTTTGGACAATATTATCAAGTGGTGTATGTTCTAATAAGTTTCCGTTTACTCTTTTACTTGAATTAGAGTGATGGTGCTTTCACTTCACTCTACTGCGGTGCACATACTTGGCGAGCTTGATTTAATATAAGCGAGAGGTCACAAAGCATGTTTTGAAGCGTAAAGTGGTTACATCTATAGGCGATTATTGAAAACAACAAATAGTAAACATAGTTATTCTTGGTCCCTTTGTAACAGATTGTGGTTTACTTTTCGGGTTGAGAGTATGATGCTTGAGTCCAACAGAATACAATCTGCTGATCGCCTTGTTCACTCTTCATGGTCTTGACATATCTTTGATGGACGGCGGATCTCCATATCTAGTATACCTACCATCTTTAACCTCCTTGAGGCTTGAGAAGCGAAAGCAGTTGTTCGGTGTTCCCATACAAATATTCAATTGTGTTAGGTTAATTTTATTATTTGGCAAAGACTTGTATAGGGCGGTCTTACGGATCCTAAATCCGTAAGAGACGAGCCTCATTAAAACTTCGCGGGTTAATAACTAAACTGTTAACATAATTCACAAAAGTTGGTTGGATGAGTTGGTGAAGGGTGACCTTTAAGGCTTTACATGTGGTCGAAGGTTTGAACCCTCGGCAACAAAATTTATTTTTAGTGTTCATTTCCTCTATTTGCTCCGTTGCCTCCACTTTCAATGTTTGTTAGCTCATTAGCCATCCGTTAGCATCAATTGCCTTGGGATACTTGACAAATCTTAACGGACTTTGACGAAATGCTAAATGACACATTTAAAACCAAACGTGACACATTAAAAACACAAAAAGTGACACATTTTAATGTTAAAAGTGACACTATAAATGAATATTTATTATAATTTTTATTAAAATTCAAAGTGACACTCTTAATACAAAAAGTGACACATTTAATACAAAAAAGTGACACTCTTAATACTAAAAAGTGACACATTTAATACTAAATAGTGATGTTGAAAAAATTGTTTCCGATATTAAAGCTAGTATAACTAATACGGATTCAAATGTTGAAGAAATTAAGAATGATATCCATGTAACTAAAGAAGAGCTTAAAAAGTTGGTTGAATCCGGTAAGTCATCCGCGACGGAAATCGCTCGGTGATGGTGACGGAAGTCGCGCGGTGATGGCGGGTAACTTGGCGATGGTGATGGTGATGTTGATGGTGATGATGATGGTGGCGAGATCGGTAGGGTTTCCAAAGAGTGTAATTGTTGTTGTTGTTCGTGGATTGTTTTCCTAGCTATCTTCGTTCTTTTAGGTTCGTTTAGGGTTAATGTAGAGATCAATGTAAATGTACATTTTGTTTTTTTTTTTTTTGTTTGACAAACTAATGGCTGTTAGTTTTACCAACATAATCTCCTATGTTGAAGTCCGGAAACTATTATCATTGACGTTCTTGTTGTTATGATTTTCTGGATGGATCGTAAACATAATGAAGTTTGGACAATATTATCAAGGGTCTGTGTATGTTCTAATAAGTTTCCGTTTACTCTTTTACTTGAATTAGAGTGATGGTGCTTTCACTTTCGCCTCTACCGAGTGCTGCACATACTTGATCGAGCTTGATTTAATATAAACAGAGGTCACAAAGCATGTTTTGAAACGTAAAGTGGTTACTTCTATAGGCTTGATTATTGAAAACAACAAATAGTAAACATAGTTATTCTTGGTCCCTTTGTAATGATTGTGGTTTACTTTTCGGGTTGAGAGTATGATGCACGAGTCCAACGTAATACAATCGTTGATCGCCTTGTTCACTCTTCATGGTCTTGACATATCTTTGATGGACGATCGGATCTCCATATCTAGTATACCTACCATCTTTAACCTCCTTGAGGCTTGAGAAACAGAAAGCCAGATGCTTGTTCGGTGTTCCCATACAAATATTCAATTGTGTTAGGTTAATTTTATTATTTGGCAAAGACTTGTATAGGATGGTCTTACGGATCCTAAATCCGTAAGACGGAGCCTCATTTAAAAATTCGCGGGTTAATAACTAAACCTGTTAACATAATTCACAAAAGTTGGTTGGATGAGTTGGTGAAGGGTGACCTTTAAGGCTTTACTTGTGTGCTGGTCGAAGGTTTGAACCCTCCCAGCAACAAAATTTATTTTTAGTGTTCATTTCCTCTATTTGCTCCGTTGCCCTCCACTTTCAATGTTTGTTAGCTCCGTTAGCCATCCGTTAGCATCAATTGCCTTGGGATACTTGACAAATCTTAACGGACTTTGACGAAATGCTAAATGACACATTTAAAACCAAACGTGACACATTAAAAACACAAAAAGTGACACATTTTAATGTTAAAAGTGACACTATAAATGAAAATTTATTATAATTTTTATTAAAATACAAAGTGACACTCTTAATACAAAAAGTGACACTCTTACAAAAAGTGACATTTAATACAAAAAAGTGACACTCTTAATACTAAAAAGTGACACATTTAATACTAAATAGTGATGTTGAAAAAATTGTTTCCGATATTAAAGCTAGTATAACTAATACGGATTCAAATGTTGAAGAAATTAAGAATGATATCCATGTAACTAAAGAAGAGCTTAAAAAGTTGGTTGAATCCGGTAAGTCATCCGGCGACGGGAAGTCGCTCGGTGATGGTGACGGGAAGTCGCGCGGTGATGGCGACGGTAACTTGGCCGGTGATGGTGATGTTGATGGTGACAAATGCGGTGATGATGGTGGCAGCCAGATCGGTAGGGTTTCCAAAAAGAGTGTAATTGTTGTTGTTGTTCGTGGATTGTTTTCCTGGCTATCTTCGTTCTTTTAGGTTCGTTTAGGGTTAATGTAGAGATCAATGTAAATGTACATTTTGTTTTTTTTGTTTGACAAACGATGGTTGTTTTTTTAGCAACATAATCTCCTATGTTGAAGTCCGGAAACTATTATCATTGACGTTCTTGTTGTTATGATTTTATGGATGGATCGTAAACATAATGAAGTTTGGACAATATTATCAAGGGTATGTGTATGTTCTAATAAGTTTCCGTTTACTCTTTTACTTGAATTAGAGTGATGGTGCTTTCACTTTCGCCTACGTGCAGTGCACCACATACTTGACTGAGCTTGATTTAATATAAACAGAGGTCACAAAGCATGTTTTGAAACTGTAAAGTGGTTACTTCTATAGGCTTGATTATTGAAAACAACAAATAGTAAACATAGTTATTCTTGGTCCCTTTGTAATGCAGATTGTGGTTTACTTTTCGGGTTGAGAGTATGATGCCCGAGTCCAACGTACAACTGTTGATCGCCTTGTTCACTCTTCATGGTCTTGACATATCTTTGATGGACGACTGGATCTCCATATCTAGTATACCTACCATCTTTAACCTCCTTGAGGCTTGAGAAACTGAAAGCCAGCTGCTTGTTCGGTGTTCCCATACAAATATTCAATTGTGTTAGGTTAATTTTATTATTTGGCAAAGACTTGTATAGGACGGTCTTACGGATCCTAAATCCGTAAGACGGAGCCTCATTTAAAAATTCGCGGGTTAATAACTAAACCTGTTAACATAATTCACAAAAGTTGGTTGGATGAGTTGGTGAAGGGTGACCTTTAAGGCTTTACATGTGTGCTGGTCGAAGGTTTGAACCCTCCCAGCAACAAAATTTATTTTTAGTGTTCATTTCCTCTATTTGCTCCGTTGCCCTCCACTTTCAATGTTTGTTAGCTCCGTTAGCCATCCGTTAGCATCAATTGCCTTGGGATACTTGACAAATCTTAACGGACTTTGACGAAATGCTAAATGACACATTTAAAACCAAACGTGACACATTAAAAACACAAAAAGTGACACATTTTAATGTTAAAAGTGACACTATAAATGAAAATTTATTATAATTTTTATTAAAATACAAAGTGACACTCTTAATACTAAAAAGTGACACATTTAATACTAAAAAGTGACACTCTTAATACTAAAAAGTGACACATTTAATACTAAATAGTGATGTTGAAAAAATTGTTTCCGATATTAAAGCTAGTATAACTAATACGGATTCAAATGTTGAAGAAATTAAGAATGATATCCATGTAACTAAAGAAGAGCTCAAAAAGTTGGTTGAATCCGGTAAGTCATCCGGCGACGGGAAGTCGCTCGGTGATGGTGACGGAAGTCGCTACGGTGATGGCGGTAACTTGGCCGATGGTGATGTTGATGGTGACAGGTGATGATGGTGGCGGCATCGGTAGGGTTTCCAAAAAGAGTGTAATTGTTGTTGTTGTTAGGTGGATTGTTTTCCTGGCTATCTTCGTTCTTTTAGGTTCGTTTAGGGTTAATGTAGAGATCAATGTAAATGTACATTTTGTTTTTTTTTGTTTGACAAACTGATGGTTGTTGTTTTTAGCAACATAATCTCCTATGTTGAAGTCCGGAAACTATTATCATTGACGTTCTTGTTGTTATGATTTTCTGGATGGATCGTAAACATAATGAAGTTTGGACAATATTATCAAGGGTCTGTGTATGTTCTAATAAGTTTCCGTTTACTCTTTTACTTGAATTAGAGTGATGGTGCTTTCACTTTCAGTCTACCAGAGTGCAGCTGCACATACTTGACTGAGCTTGATTTAATATAAACAGAGGTCACAAAGCATGTTTTGAAACTGTAAAGTGGTTACTTCTATAGGCTTGATTATTGAAAACAACAAATAGTAAACATAGTTATTCTTGGTCCCTTTGTAACAGATTGTGGTTTACTTTTCGGGTTGAGAGTATGATGCTTGAGTCCAATAGAATACAATCTGTTGATCGCCTTGTTCACCCTTCATGGTCTTGACATATCTTTGATGGACGACTAGATCTCCATATCTAGTATACCTACCATCTTTAACCTCCTTGAGGCTTGAGAAACTGAAAGCCAGCTGCTTGTTCGGTGTTCCCATACAAATATTCAATTGTGTTAGGTTAATTTTATTATTTGGCAAAGACTTGTATATGACGGTCTTACGGATCCTAAATCCGTAAGACGGAGCCTCATTTAAAAATTCGCGGGTTAATAACTAAACCTGTTAACATAATTCACAAAAGTTGGTTGGATGAGTTGGTGAAGGGTGACCTTTAAGGCTTTACATGTGTGCTGGTCGAAGGTTTGAACCCTCCCAGCAACAAAATTTATTTTTAGTGTTCATTTCCTCTATTTGCTCCGTTGCCCTCCACTTTCAATGTTTGTTAGCTCCGTTAGCCATCCGTTAGCATCAATTGCCTTGGGATACTTGACAAATCTTAACGGACTTTGACGAAATGCTAAATGACACATTTAAAACCAAACGTGACACATTAAAAACACAAAAAGTGACACATTTTAATGTTAAAAGTGACACTATAAATGAAAATTTATTATAATTTTTATTAAAATACAAAGTGACACTCTTAATACTAAAAAGTGACACACTTAATACAAAAAGTGACACTCTTAATACTAAAAAGTGACACATTTAATACTAAATAGTGATGTTGAAAAAATTGTTTCCGATATTAAAGCTAGTATAACTAATACGGATTCAAATGTTGAAGAAATTAAGAATGATATCCATGTAACTAAAGAAGAGCTCAAAAAGTTGGTTGAATCCGGTAAGTCATCCGGCGACGGGAAGTCGCTCGGTGATGGTGACGGGAAGTCGCGCGGTGATGGCGACGGTAACTTGGCCGGTGATGGTGATGTTGATGGTGACAGTGACAGTGATGATGGTGGCAGCCAGATCGGTAGGGTTTCCAAAAAGAGTGTAATTGTTGTTGTTGTTCGTGGATTGTTTTCCTGGCTATCTTCGTTCTTTTAGGTTCGTTTAGGGTTAATGTAGAGATCAATGTAAATGTACATTTTGTTTTTTTTTGTTTGACAAACTGATGGCTGTTGTTTTTAGCAACATAATCTCCTATGTTGAAGTCCGGAAACTATTATCATTGACGTTCTTGTTGTTATGATTTTCTGGATGGATCGTAAACATAATGAAGTTTGGACAATATTATCAAGGGTCTGTGTATGTTCTAATAAGTTTCCGTTTACTCTTTTACTTGAATTAGAGTGATGGTGCTTTCACTTTCAGTCTACCAGAGTGCAGCTGCACATACTTGACTGAGCTTGATTTAATATAAACAGAGGTCACAAAGCATGTTTTGAAACTGTAAAGTGGTTACTTCTATAGGCTTGATTATTGAAAACAACAAATAGTAAACATAGTTATTCTTGGTCCCTTTGTAATAGATTGTGGTTTACTTTTCGGGTTGAGAGTATGATGCCTGAGTCCAACAGAATACAATCTGTTGATCGCCTTGTTCACTCTTCATGGTCTTGACATATCTTTGATGGACGACTGGATCTCCATATCTAGTATACCTACCATCTTTAACCTCCTTGAGGCTTGAGAAACTGAAAGCCAGCTGCTTGTTCGGTGTTCCCATACAAATATTCAATTGTGTTAGGTTAATTTTATTATTTGGCAAAGACTTGTATAGGACGGTCTTACGGATCCTCATTTAAAAATTCGCGGGTTAATAACTAAACCTGTTAACATAATTCACAAAAGTTGGTTGGATGAGTTGGTGAAGGGTGACCTTTAAGGCTTTACATGTGTGCTGGTCGAAGGTTTGAACCCTCCCAGCAACAAAATTTATTTTTAGTGTTCATTTCCTCTATTTGCTCCGTTGCCCTCCACTTTCAATGTTTGTTAGCTCCGTTAGCCATCCGTTAGCATCAATTGCCTTGGGATACTTGACAAATCTTAACGGACTTTGACGAAATGCTAAATGACACATTTAAAACCAAACGTGACACATTAAAAACACAAAAAGTGACACATTTTAATGTTAAAAGTGACACTATAAATGAAAATTTATTATAATTTTTATTAAAATACAAAGTGACACTCTTAATACAAAAAGTGACACATTTAATACAAAAAAAGTGACACTCTTAATACTAAAAAGTGACACATTTAATACTAAATAGTGATGTTGAAAAAATTGTTTCCGATATTAAAGCTAGTATAACTAATACGGATTCAAATGTTGAAGAAATTAAGAATGATATCCATGTAATTAAAGAAGAGCTCAAAAAGTTGGTTGAATCCGGTAAGTCATCCGGCGACGGGAAGTCGCTCGGTGATGGTGACGGGAAGTCGCGCGGTGATGGCGACGGTAACTTGGCCGGTGATGGTGATGTTGATGGTGACAGTGACAGTGATGATGGTGGCAGCCAGATCGGTAGGGTTTCCAAAAAGAGTGTAATTGTTGTTGTTGTTCGTGGATTGTTTTCCTGGCTATCTTCGTTCTTTTAGGTTCGTTTAGGGTTAATGTAGAGATCAATGTAAATGTACATTTTGTTTTTTTTGTTTGACAAACTGATGGCTGTTATTTTTAGCAACATAATCTCCTATGTTGAAGTCCGGAAACTATTATCATTGACGTTCTTGTTGTTATGATTTTCTGGATGGATCGTAAACATAATGAAGTTTGGACAATATTATCAAGGGTCTGTGTATGTTCTAATAAGTTTCCGTTTACTCTTTTACTTGAATTAGAGTGATGGTGCTTTCACTTTCGCCTACCTGCACCGCACATACTTGACTGAGCTTGATTTAATATAAACAGAGGTCACAAAGCATGTTTTGAAACTGTAAAGTGGTTACTTCTATAGGCTTGATTATTGAAAACAACAAATAGTAAACATAGTTATTCTTGGTCCCTTTGTAACAGATTGTGGTTTACTTTTCGGGTTGAGAGTATGATGCCTGAGTCCAACATAATACAATCTGTTGATCGCCTTGTTCACTCTTCATGGTCTTGACATATCTTTGATGGACGACTGGATCTCCATATCTAGTATACCTACCATCTTTAACCTCCTTGAGGCTTGAGAAACTGAAAGCCAGCTGCTTGTTCGGTGTTCCCATACAAATATTCAATTGTGTTAGGTTAATTTTATTATTTGGCAAAGACTTGTATAGACGGTCTTACGGATCCTAAATCAGTAAGACGAGCCTCATTTAAAAATTCGCGGGTTAATAACTAAACTTGTTAACATAATTCACAAAAGTTGGTTGGATGAGTTGGTGAAGGGTGACCTTTAAGGCTTTACATGTGTGCTGGTCGAAGGTTTGAACCCTCCCAGCAACAAAATTTATTTTTAGTGTTCATTTCCTCTATTTGCTCCGTTGCCCTCCACTTTCAATGTTTGTTAGCTCCGTTAGCCATCCGTTAGCATCAATTGCCTTGGGATACTTGACAAATCTTAACGGACTTTGACGAAATGCTAAATGACACATTTAAAACCAAACGTGACACATTAAAAACACAAAAAGTGACACATTTTAATGTTAAAAGTGACACTATAAATGAAAATTTATTATAATTTTTATTAAAATACAAAGTGACACTCTTAATACTAAAAAGTGACACTCTTAATACAAAAAGTGACACATTTAATACTAAAAAGTGACACTCTTAATACTAAAAAGTGACACATTTAATACTAAATAGTGATGTTGAAAAAATTGTTTCCGATATTAAAGCTAGTATAACTAATACGGATTCAAATGTTGAAGAAATTAAGAATGATATCCATGTAACTTAAAGAAGAGCTCAAAAAGTTGGTTGAATCCGGTAAGTCATCCGGCGACGGGAAGTCGCTCGGTGATGGTGACGGGAAGTCGCGGTGATGGCGACGGTAACTTGGCCGGTGATGGTGATGTTGATGGTGACGGATGGATGATGGTGGCGATCGGTAGGGTTTCCAAAAAGAGTGTAATTGTTGTTGTTGTTCGTGGATTGTTTTCCTGGCTATCTTCGTTCTTTTAGGTTCGTTTAGGGTTAATGTAGAGATCAATGTAAATGTACATTTTGTTTTTTTTGTTTGACAAACTGATGGTTGTTGTTTTTAGCAACATAATCTCCTATGTTGAAGTCCGGAAACTATTATCATTGACGTTCTTGTTGTTATGATTTTCTGGATGGATCGTAAACATAATGAAGTTTGGACAATATTATCAAGGGTCTGTGTATGTTCTAATAAGTTTCCGTTTACTCTTTTACTTGAATTAGAGTGATGGTGCTTTCACTTTCGCCTACTGAGTGCACATACTTGACTGAGCTTGATTTAATATAAACAGAGGTCACAAAGCATGTTTTGAAACTGTAAAGTGGTTACTTCTATAGGCTTGATTATTGAAAACAACAAATAGTAAACATAGTTATTCTTGGTCCCTTTGTAACAGATTGTGGTTTACTTTTCGGGTTGAGAGTATGATGCCTGAGTCCAACAGAATACAATCTGTTGATCGCCTTGTTCACTCTTCATGGTCTTGACATATCTTTGATGGACGACTGGATCTCCATATCTAGTATACCTACCATCTTTAACCTCCTTGAGGCTTGAGAAACTGAAAGCCAGCTGCTTGTTCGGTGTTCCCATACAAATATTCAATTGTGTTAGGTTAATTTTATTATTTGGCAAAGACTTGTATATGACGGTCTTACGGATCCTAAATCCGTAAGACGGAGCCTCATTTAAAAATTCGCGAGTTAATAACTAAACCTGTTAACATAATTCACAAAAGTTGGTTGGATGAGTTTGTGAAGGGTGACCTTTAAGGCTGTACATGTGTGCTGGTCGAAGGTTTGAACCCTCCCAGCAACAAAATTTATTTTTAGTGTTCATTTCCTCTATTTGCTCCGTTGCCCTCCACTTTCAATGTTTGTTAGCTCCGTTAGCCATCCGTTAGCATCAATTGCCTTGGGATACTTGACAAATCTTAACGGACTTTGACGAAATGCTAAATGACACATTTAAAACCAAACGTGACACATTAAAAACACAAAAAGTGACACATTTTAATGTTAAAAGTGACACTATAAATGAAAATTTATTATAATTTTTATTAAAATACAAAGTGACACTCTTAATACTAAAAATGACACTCTTAATACAAAAAGTGATACATTTAATACAAAAAAGTGACACTCTTAATAATAAAAAGTGACACATTTAATACTAAATAGTGATGTTGAAAAAATTGTTTCCGATATTAAAGCTAGTATAACTAATACGGATTCAAATGTTGAAGAAATTAAGAATGATATCCATGTAATTAAAGAAGAGCTCAAAAAGTTGGTTGAATCCATTAAGTCATCCGGCGACGGGAAGTCGCTCGGTGATGGTGACGGGAAGTCGCGCGGTGATGGCGACGGTAACTTGGCCGGTGATGGTGATGTTGATGGTGACAGTGACAGTGATGATGGTGGCAGCCAGATCGGTAGGGTTTCCAAAAAGGAGTGTAATTGTTGTTGTTGTTCGTGGATTGTTTTCCTGGCTATCTTCGTTCTTTTAGGTTCGTTTAGGGTTAATGTAGAGATCAATGTAAATGTACATTTTGTTTTTTTTGTTTGACAAACTGAAGGTTGTTGTTTTTAGCAACATAATCTCCTATGTTGAAGTCCAGAAACTATTATCATTGACGTTCTTGTTGTTATGATTTTCTGGATGGATCGTAAACATAATGAAGTTTGGACAATATTATCAAGGGTCTGTGTATGTTCTAATAAGTTTCCGTTTACTCTTTTACTTGAATTAGAGTGATGGTGCTTTCACTTTCAGTCTACCAGAGTGCAGTTACACATACTTGACTGAGCTTGATTTAATATAAACAGAGGTCACAAAGCATGTTTTGAAACTGTAAAGTGGTTACTTCTATAGGCTTGATTATTGAAAACAACAAATAGTAAACATAGTTATTCTTGGTCCCTTTGTAATAGATTGTGGTTTACTTTTCGGGTTGAGAGTATGATGTCTGAGTCCAACAGAATACAATCTGTTGATCGCCTTGTTCACTCTTCATGGTCTTGACATATCTTTGATGGACGACTGGATCTCCATATCTAGTATACCTACCATCTTTAACCTCCTTGAGGCTTGAGAAACTGAAAGCCAGCTGCTTGTTCGGTGTTCCCATACAAATATTCAATTGTGTTAGGTTAATTTTATTATTTGGCAAAGACTTGTATAGGACGGTCTTACGGATCCTAAATCCGTAAGACGGAGCCTCATTTAAAAATTCGCGGGTTAATAACTAAACCTGTTAACATAATTCACAAAAGTTGGTTGGATGAGTTGGTGAAGGGTGACCTTTAAGGCTTTACTTGTGTGTTGGTCGAAGGTTTGAACCCTCCCAGCAACAAAATTTATTTTTAGTGTTCATTTCCTCTATTTGCTCCGTTGCCCTCCACTTTCAATGTTTGTTAGCTCCGTTAGCCATCCGTTAGCATCAATTGCCTTGGGATACTTGACAAATCTTAACGGACTTTGACGAAATGCTAAATGACACATTTAAAACCAAACGTGACACATTAAAAACACAAAAAGTGACACATTTTAATGTTAAAAGTGACACTATAAATGAAAATTTATTATAATTTTTATTAAAATACAAAGTGACACTCTTAATACAAAAAGTGACACATTTAATACAAAAAAGTGACACTCTTAATACTAAAAAGTGACACATTTAATACTAAATAGTGATGTTGAAAAAATTGTTTCCGATATTAAAGCTAGTATAACTAATACGGATTCAAATGTTGAAGAAATTAAGAATGATATCCATGTAACTAAAGAAGAGCTCAAAAAGTTGGTTGAATCCGGTAAGTCATCCGGCGACGGGAAGTCGCTCGGTGATGGTGACGGGAAGTCGCGGTGATGGCGACGGTAACTTGGCCGGTGATGGTGATGTTGATGGTGACAGTGACAGTGATGATGGTGGCAGCCAGATCGGTAGGGTTTCCAAAAAGAGTGTAATTGTTGTTGTTGTTCGTGGATTGTTTTCCTGGCTATCTTCGTTCTTTTAGGTTCGTTTAGGGTTAATGTAGAGATCAATGTAAATGTACATTTTGTTTTTTTTGTTTGACAAACTGATGGTTGTTTTTAGCAACATAATCTCCTATGTTGAAGTCCGGAAACTATTATCATTGACGTTCTTGTTGTTATGATTTTCTGGATGGATCGTAAACATAATGAAGTTTGGACAATATTATCAAGGGTCTGTGTATGTTCTAATAAGTTTCCGTTTACTCTTTTACTTGAATTAGAGTGATGGTGCTTTCACTTTCAGTCTACCAGAGTGCAGCTGCACATACTTGACTGAGCTTGATTTAATATAAACAGAGGTCACAAAGCATGTTTTGAAACTGTAAAGTGGTTACTTCTATAGGCTTGATTATTGAAAACAACAAATAGTAAACATAGTTATTCTTGGTCCCTTTGTAACAGATTGTGGTTTACTTTTCGGGTTGAGAGTATGATGCCTGAGTCCAACAGAATACAATCTGTTG
Organism: Codonopsis lanceolata; assembly: GCA_013146195.2. Lineage (NCBI taxonomy): Eukaryota > Viridiplantae > Streptophyta > Magnoliopsida > Asterales > Campanulaceae > Codonopsis > Codonopsis lanceolata. Next base: position 114,312,708 of record CM028381.1, on the reverse strand, counting down.
ATCGCCTTGTTCACTCTTCATGGTCTTGACATATCTTTGATGGACGACTGGATCTCCATATCTAGTATACCTACCATCTTTAACCTCCTTGAGGCTTGAGAAACTGAAAGCCAGCTGCTTGTTCGGTGTTCCCATACAAATATTCAATTGTGTTAGGTTAATTTTATTATTTGGCAAAGACTTGTATAGGACGGTCTTACGGATCCTAAATCCGTAAGACGGAGCCTCATTTAAAAATTCGCGGGTTAATAACTAAACCTGTTAACATAATTCACAAAAGTTGGTTGGATGAGTTGGTGAAGGGTGACCTTTAAGGCTTTACATGTGTGCTGGTCGAAGGTTTGAACCCTCCCAGCAACAAAATTTATTTTTAGTGTTCATTTCCTCTATTTGCTCCGTTGCCCTCCACTTTCAATGTTTGTTAGCTCCGTTAGCCATCCGTTAGCATCAATTGCCTTGGGATACTTGACAAATCTTAACGGACTTTGACGAAATGCTAAATGACACATTTAAAACCAAACGTGACACATTAAAAACACAAAAGTGACACATTTTAATGTTAAAAGTGACACTATAAATGAAAATTTATTATAATTTTTATTAAAATACAAAGTGACACTCTTAATACTAAAAAGTGACACTCTTAATACAAAAAGTGACACATTTAATACAAAAAAGTGACACTCTTAATACTAAAAAGTGACACATTTAATACTAAATAGTGATGTTGAAAAAATTGTTTCCGATATTAAAGCTAGTATAACTAATACGGATTCAAATGTTGAAGAAATTAAGAATGATATCCATGTAACTAAAGAAGAGCTCAAAAAGTTGGTTGAATCCGGTAAGTCATCCGGCGACGGGAAGTCGCTCGGTGATGGTGACGGGAAGTCGCGCGGTGATGGCGACGGTAACTTGGCCGGTGATGGTGATGTTGATGGTGACAGTGATGATGGTGGCAGCCAGATCGGTAGGGTTTCCAAAAAGAGTGTAATTGTTGTTGTTGTTCGTGGATTGTTTTCCTGGCTATCTTCGTTCTTTTAGGTTCGTTTAGGGTTAATGTAGAGATCAATGTAAATGTACATTTTGTTTTTTTTGTTTGACAAACTGATGGCTGTTGTTTTTAGCAACATAATCTCCTATGTTGAAGTCCGGAAACTATTATCATTGACGTTCTTGTTGTTATGATTTTCTGGATGGATCGTAAACATAATGAAGTTTGGACAATATTATCAAGGGTCTGTGTATGTTCTAATAAGTTTCTGTTTACTCTTTTACTTGAATTAGAGTGATGGTGCTTTCACTTTCAGTCTACCAAGGTGCAGCTGCACATACTTGACTGAGCTTGATTTAATATAAACAGAGGTCACAAAGCATGTTTTGAAACTGTAAAGTGGTTACTTCTATAGGCTTGATTATTGAAAACAACAAATAGTAAACATAGTTATTCTTGGTCCCTTTGTAACAGATTGTGGTTTACTTTTCGGGTTGAGAGTATGATGCCTGAGTCCAATACAATCTGTTGATCGCCTTGTTCACTCTTCATGGTCTTGACATATCTTTGATGGACGACTGGATCTCCATATCTAGTATACCTACCATCTTTAACCTCCTTGAGGCTTGAGAAACTGAAAGCCAGCTGCTTGTTCGGTGTTCCCATACAAATATTCAATTGTGTTAGGTTAATTTTATTATTTGGCAAAGACTTGTATAGGACGGTCTTACGGATCCTAAATCCGTAAGACGGAGCCTCATTTAAAAATTCGCGGGTTAATAACTAAACCTGTTAACATAATTCACAAAAGTTGGTTGGATGAGTTGGTGAAGGGTGACCTTTAAGGCTTTACATGTGTGTGGTCGAAGGTTTGAACCCTCCCAAAGAACAAAATTTATTTTTAGTGTTCATTTCCTCTATTTGCTCCGTTGCCCTCCACTTTCAATGTTTGTTAGCTCCGTTAGCCATCCGTTAGCATCAATTGCCTTGGGATACTTGACAAATCTTAACGGACTTTGACGAAATGCTAAATGACACATTTAAAACCAAACGTGACACATTAAAAACACAAAAAGTGACACATTTTAATGTTAAAAGTGACACTATAAATGAAAATTTATTATAATTTTTATTAAAATACAAAGTGACACTCTTAATACTAAAAAGTGACACTCTTAATACAAAAAGTGACACATTTAATACAAAAAAGTGACACTCTTAATACTAAAAAGTGACACATTTAATACTAAATAGTGATGTTGAAAAAATTGTTTCCGATATTAAAGCTAGTATAACTAATACGGATTCAAATGTTGAAGAAATTAAGAATGATATCCATGTAACTAAAGAAGAGCTTAAAAAGTTGGTTGAATCCGGTAAGTCATCCGGCGACGGGAAGTCGCTCGGTGATGGTGACGGGAAGTCGCGCGGTGATGGCGACGGTAACTTGGCCGGTGATGGTGATGTTGTTGGTGACAGTGACAGTGATGATGGTGGCAGCCAGATCGGTAGGGTTTCCAAAAAGGAGTGTAATTGTTGTTGTTGTTCGTGGATTGTTTTCCTGGCTATCTTCGTTCTTTTAGGTTCGTTTAGGGTTAATGTAGAGATCAATGTAAATGTACATTTTGTTTTTTTTGTTTGACAAACTGAAGGTTGTTGTTTTTAGCAACGTAATCTCCTATGTTGAAGTCCGGAAACTATTATCATTGACGTTCTTGTTGTTATGATTTTCTGGATGGATCGTAAACATAATGAAGTTTGTACAATATTATCAAGGGTCTGTGTATGTTCTAATAAGTTTCCGTTTACTCTTTTACTTGAATTAGAGTGATGGTGCTTTCACTTTCAGTCTACCAGAGTGCAGCTGCACATACTTGACTGAGCTTGATTTAATATAAACAGAGGTCACAAAGCATGTTTTGAAACTGTAAAGTGGTTACTTCTATAGGCTTGATTATTGAAAACAACAAATAGTAAACATAGTTATTCTTGGTCCCTTTGTAACAGATTGTGGTTTACTTTTCGGGTTGAGAGTATGATGCTTGAGTCCAACAGAATACAATCTGTTGATCGCCTTGTTCACCCTTCATGGTCTTGACATGTCTTTGATGGACGACTGGATCTCCATATCTAGTATACCTACCATCTTTAACCTCCTTGAGGCTTGAGAAAGCGAAAGCCACTTGTTCGGTGTTCCCATACAAATATTCAATTGTGTTAGGTTAATTTTATTATTTGGCAAAGACTTGTATAGGGCGGTCTTACGGATCCTAAATCCGTAAGAGGAGCCTCATTTAAAAATTCGCGGGTTAATAACTAAACAGTTAACATAATTCACAAAAGTTGGTTGGAGTGGTTGGTGAAGGCTTTACTTGGTGACCTTTAGGCTTTACGTGTGTTCGAAGGTTTGAACCCTCCCACAACAAAATTTATTTTGTTGTTTCATTTCATTTGCTCCGTTTGTTTGTTAGCTCAGTTAGCCATCCGTTAGCATCAATTGCCTTGGGATACTTGACAAATCTTAACGGAAAAATGACACATTTATTTAAAATGACACAAAATGTGACACTCTTAATACTAAAAAGTGACACTCTTAATACAAAAAGTGACACATTTAATACAAAAAAGTGACACTCTTAATACTAAAAAGTGACACATTTAATACTAAATAGTGATGTTGAAAAAATTGTTTCCGATATTAAAGCTAGTATAACTAATACGGATTCAAATGTTGAAGAAATTAAGAATGATATCCATGTAACTAAAGAAGAGCTCAAAAAGTTGGTTGAATCCGGTAAGTCATCCGGCGACGGGAAGTCGCTCGGTGATGGTGACGGAAGTCGCTGATGGCGACGGTAACTTGGCCGGTGATGGTGATGTTGATGGTGACAATGATGGTGGCGACGGGATCGGTAGGGTTTCCAAAAAGAGTGTAATTGTTGTTGTTGTTAGTGGATTGTTTTCCGGCTATCTTCGTTCTTTTAGGTTCGTTTAGGGTTAATGTAGAGATCAATGTAAATGTACATTTTGTTTTTTTGTTTGACAAGCGATGGTTGTTGTTTTTAGCAACGTAATCTTCTATGTTGAAGTCTGGAAACTATTATCATTGACGTTCTTGTTGTTATGATTTTCTGGATGGATCGTAAACATAATGAAGTTTGGACAATATTATCAAGGGTCTGTGTATGTTCTAATAAGTTTCCGTTTACTCTTTTACTTGAATTAGAGTGATGGTGCTTTCACTTTCAATCTACCAGTGCAGCTGCACATACTTGAGTGAGCTTGATTTAATATAAACAGAGGTCACAAAGCATGTTTTGAAACTGTAAAGTGGTTACTTCTATAGGCTTGATTATTGAAAACAACAAATAGTAAACATAGTTATTCTTGGTCCCTTTGTAACAGATTGTGGTTTACTTTTCGGGTTGAGAGTATGATGCATGAGTCCAACAGAATACAATCTGTTGATCGCCTTGTTCACTCTTCATGGTCTTGACATATCTTTGATGGACGACTGGATCTCCATATCTAGTATACCTACCATCTTTAACCTCCTTGAGGCTTGAGAAACTGAAAGCCAGCTTGTTCGGTGTTCCCATACAAATATTCAATTGTGTTAGGTTAATTTTATTATTTGGCAAAGACTTGTATAGGACGGTCTTACGGATCCTAAATCCGTAAGACGGAGCCTCATTTAAAAATTCGCGGGTTAATAACTAAACATGTTAACATAATTCACAAAAGTTGGTTGGATGAGTTGGTGAAGGGTGACCTTTAAGGCTTTACTTGTGTGCTGGTCGAAGGTTTGAACCCTCCCAGCAACAAAATTTATTTTTAGTGTTCATTTCCTCTATTTGCTCCGTTGCCCTCCACTTTCAATGTTTGTTAGCTCCGTTAGCCATCCGTTAGCATCAATTGCCTTGGGATACTTGACAAATCTTAACGGACTTTGACGAAATGCTAAATGACACATTTAAAACCAAACGTGACACATTAAAAACACAAAAAGTGACACATTTTAATGTTAAAAGTGACACTATAAATGAAAATTTATTATAATTTTTATTAAAATACAAAGTGACACTCTTAATACTAAAAAGTGACACTCTTAATACAAAAAGTGACACATTTAATACTAAAAAGTGACACTCTTAATACTAAAAAGTGACACATTTAATACTAAATAGTGATGTTGAAAAAATTGTTTCCGATATTAAAGCTAGTATAACTAATACGGATTCAAATGTTGAAGAAATTAAGAATGATATCCATGTAATTAAAGAAGAGCTCAAAAAGTTGGTTGAATCCGGTAAGTCATCCGGCGACGGGAAGTCGCTCGGTGATGGTGACGGGAAGTCGCGTGGTGATGGCGACGGTAACTTGGCCGGTGATGGTGATGTTGATGGTGACAGTGACAGTGATGATGGTGGCAGCCAGATCGGTAGGGTTTCCAAAAAGAGTGTAATTGTTGTTGTTGTTCGTGGATTGTTTTCCTGGCTATCTTCGTTCTTTTAGGTTCGTTTAGGGTTAATGTAGAGATCAATGTAAATGTACATTTTGTTTTTTTGTTTGACAAACTGATGGTTGTTATTTTTAGCAACATAATCTCCTATGTTGAAGTCCGGAAACTATTATCATTGACGTTCTTGTTGTTATGATTTTATGGATGGATCGTAAACATAATGAAGTTTGGACAATATTATCAAGTGTCTGTGTATGTTCTAATAAGTTTCCGTTTACTCTTTTACTTGAATTAGAGTGATGGTGCTTTCACTTTCAGTCTACCAGAGTGCAGCTGCACATACTTGACTGAGCTTGATTTAATATAAACAGAGGTCACAAAGCATGTTTTGAAACTGTAAAGTGGTTACTTCTATAGGCTTGATTATTGAAAACAACAAATAGTAAACATAGTTATTCTTGGTCCCTTTGTAACAGATTGTGGTTTACTTTTCGGGTTGAGAGTATGATGCCTGAGTCCAACAGAATACAATCTGTTGATCGCCTTGTTCACTCTTCATGGTCTTGACATATCTTTGATGGACGACTGGATCTCCATATCTAGTATACCTACCATCTTTAACCTCCTTGAGGCTTGAGAAACTGAAAGCCAGCTGCTTGTTCGGTGTTCCCATACAAATATTCAATTGTGTTAGGTTAATTTTATTATTTGGCAAAGACTTGTATAGGACGGTCTTACGGATCCTAAATCCGTAAGACGGAGCCTCATTTAAAAATTCGCGGGTTAATAACTAAACATGTTAACATAATTCACAAAAGTTGGTTGGATGAGTTGGTGAAGGGTGACCTTTAAGGCTTTACTTGTGTGCTGGTCGAAGGTTTGAACCCTCCCAGCAACAAAATTTATTTTTAGTGTTCATTTCCTCTATTTGCTCCGTTGCCCTCCACTTTCAATGTTTGTTAGCTCCGTTAGCCATCCGTTAGCATCAATTGCCTTGGGATACTTGACAAATCTTAACGGACTTTGACGAAATGCTAAATGACACATTTAAAACCAAACGTAACACATTAAAAACACAAAAAGTGACACATTTTAATGTTAAAAGTGACACTATAAATGAAAATTTATTATAATTTTTATTAAAATAAAAAAAGTGACACATTTGATACTAAAAAGTGACACTCTTAATACTAAAAAGTGACACATTTAATATTAAATAGTGATGTTGAAAAAATTGTTTCCGATATTAAAGCTAGTATAACTAATACGGATTGAAATGTTGAAGAAATTAAGAATGATATCCATGTAATTAAAGAAGAGCTCAAAAAGTTGGTTGAATCCGGTAAGTGATCCGGCGACGAAATCGCTTCGGTGATGGTGACGGAAGTCGCGGTGATGGCGGCGGTAACTTGGCGGTGATGGTGATGTTGATGGTGGCGGTGGCGGTGATGATGGTGGCAAGCAGATCGGTAGGTTTTCCAAAAAGAGTGTAATTGTTGTTGTTGTTCGTAGATTGTTTTCCTGGCTATCTTCGTTCTTTTAGGTTCGTTTAGGGTTAATGTAGAGATCAATGTAAATGTACATTTTGTTTTTTTTGTTTGACAAACCGATGGCTGTTATTTTTAGCAACATAATCTCCTATGTTGAAGTCCGGAAACTATTATCATTGACGTTCTTGTTGTTATGATTTTCTGGATGGATCGTAAACATAATGAAGTTTGGACAATATTATCAAGGATCTGTGTATGTTCTAATAAGTTTCCGTTTACTCTTTTACTTGAATTAGAGTGATGGTGCTTTCACTTTCAGTCTACCAGAGTGCAGCTGCACATACTTGACTAAGCTTGATTTAATATAAACAGAGGTCACAAAGCATGTTTTGAAACTATAAAGTGGTTACTTCTATAGGCTTGATTATTGAAAACAACAAATAGTAAACATAGTTATTCTTGGTCCCTTTGTAACAGATTGTGGTTTACTTTTCGGGTTGAGAGTATGATGATGCGAGTCCAACAGAATACAATTTGTTGATCGCCTTGTTCACTCTTCATGGTCTAGTATACTTACCATCTTTAACCTCCTTGAGGCTTGAGAAACTGAAAGCCAGTTGCTTGTTCGGTGTTCCCATACAAATATTCAATTGTGTTAGATTAATTTTATTATTTTTAGATGACAAGTTGACAGCTAACTTCAGTAAGTTAGACTGGTAAATTATTGAAGGGATAACTTCTAATTGCTTGATTTTCCACTACTTTTACTGGATTCATTGAAGGGTAAATAGTGGAGTAGTATTATATTTATAGTATAAGCAAAAGAATAATTAATGGGCAAGACAAATTAGTTGATTGTTAGGATTGAATGACTAATAATCATGTTTACAGGAAAATGTTTTAGTTTGATATCTACTCATATCAGTTGCACACGTATGGCACGAAGGCGGGTCAAAATTTCAATCCTTCCTCCTCTTCCATGTTTGTTGCTTTCCATTTCATAAAATTAATCATTCATCCCAGTCAGTATCTGAGCTAATTGATCCGAATTTTCACCCTGAAAAACATAGAAAACTTAATTGATTAAAAACTTATGAAATAGGACCAACCCGCAATTTTCTCTTAAATATTCCCCAATCTCTAAGACTCAAAAATTTTGGGAGGCATTGGCAAACAAGTATACACATCTTTCATCCTATCTGCTGGACCTCCAAATCCCTTCTCGATTGACAATAGCGTTATAGCGGTCTTATCTTACTTTTCAAATTTATCCATAAGTTTCTACCATGCAAAATCACCACACTACCAGAAAGGTGAATTTCAAATAATATATTTACTGAATTAGTGGCAACTGGCAAATGGCATATGGATCAAATCGGAATGGCTTTCTATGCAGAGGTGGATCTTTAGGCCGAAAAGCAAAAGCCAAACTGCATTGCAAGCAGAATTGGCATAGATCTCCATGCCATTCCTGCAGTCCCACATGCCAGCACTTGAATGACATAGTACAGTGTTCTGCGAGATATGTTCAGAAAACAACTTTGGTTAAATCTTACTTGAATTCTATGAAATGAATTGTAATAGTGTTTATGCGGCAGCATGCCTGGACATTTATAATAAATATTTAGAGACCCTACCTCTCTTAATCTAGTAATATCACTTGAGGTGAAGGAGTCTCCATTTGGGTGCCACTGGCTCTTCAATTGAAGATGAAAACCCACTCAGGTCACACAAACTCAAGACTGAATTTCCTACTTCTCGGTAAGCTGAGAATCAAGAATATACTCCATCAAATGGATGACCAAACTCACTACCTTTATAATGCTAATTAAACAAAACATTTCTTTGTTAGAGATCTTGTCAGATGAATGTTCCTCTTGGAGAAAAAAGGTTTACTTACAGCCCATGTACGCTGAAACAACAACAGAATAAGAGATACGTTGCAAGCGTCACCTCAATCATTGTTATGTTGAAAATTTTACCTTTTCTGTGCTTATGGCACGAAGCCCAGTCAAAATCTCAGCAAAATCAGCAGGAGGCAAGCGAGAGAAGCGCATCTTGTCCCCCGTATGTGGATGTGTAAACCTAGGAGGCAATGCAACAATTAAACTACTTAGCTTGAGCTCAAGATGAACAAGAATAGATGAAACAAATTTGTCTTCTAACCCAAGAGTCAATGCATGGAGACAAGGCCTCTCCAATTCAGAAACGAGTTGCAGAAGTTGCCCATGAAAGCTTGAAGCAGTTTTGGGTTGAAGCCGCGACAAGGCCATGCTCTTAGTCCCTCCATAGACCTCATCTCCCAACAGAGGAATTTTCAGGTACTTTGCATGTGCTCGGATCTATTTTAGAGTAGCATGATCATGTAAATAGAAGCAGGAAATAGGCTACAAACAGTAGCTTGCAGTCTTGTTATACAAACAGTTCTGGATGGTTAGAATTCATCATATGCTCCGAGTTGGGTAATACAATATCAAAGATTTTTTTTTTTTTTGATAAGTAAGACAATATCAAAGATTAATAGCAATTGCTATTGGCACAGAGCAAAGAAGCACCAATACTGACATGATGACACATGCCAGCCAGGCATGACACTATTAAAGAAGATAGGACACATCATGCCCAAGACATAACTATACATGAAAGGACAATTTAACATCATGAAAAAGATCAGTTCTTCAAGATACAACAATTCAACAAACATCCAAGACTCATCATGACATCATTTATACAAATTAGGAACTCGATAAGAACATGCAAAGATTTTCTCATTTTAACCGCACTAGCCCAAAATACAATTGGCTTTGAACAATTCAGCATTTCCTGGCTTGTCTTGGCATTGAGCAATCTCAAAAGATTTTCAAAAATATCTTAAAACACTCATAAGCATGCCTGGCACGGGTCCCTGGGCGTTGAGAGTGTTACTACCCATCCCAAGCCTGACATACCAAGCAGGTCTCCAAAGAGCATCAAGGCTCCATAGACATTTAGAGATGTAACCGACATTCCTACAGCCACAGTTCCTATCTCGCCCTAGAAATGAAATGTACATGCTATTGCTCCAAACACTTGCATTGATCAATTCTAACAATGGATACCTGAGATACATCATCTCCAAAAAGTCTTCCTAAGTTCCTATGAAGCAGCAACTCTCTCTAAAAGTCCTTGTGGGTGCTGGACAGCGACACTCTCCTCACACTATGGGATTCTTTCAAAGGTATGTTACGATGAAGCTCAGTCCTACACACAAAAGGATATGGAATGCAATTTTATTTTTCAAAGAAACAACGGTTAAAAGTTCAACGACCCCAACTAATGGATTTGAAACAACCGGCAAAAGACTCGAAGAATCCAATTTGAATAAATGTTGCCTGGATGAGTTTCGGGCATGTCTCAGATCATAAGTAGCTGTTTTCTTCTTGATCTAAGTGGAAGGTCACAAATACACACATATATAATTGTGATATGTACATATGGCTTATCTATTAATGTTAGTATCGTACTTCTTTGGAAAAAATTGTATTAGGCTTTCGAAGCATGTTTTCTACTGTTAGCTTGTCCCCGTCAGGATTTCCTAGTCTCCTAGATGACTAAAATATGCTACAACAATTTACACAGATAATGCCACAAAATATTTAGACCAGGTCACTAGTATCTGCTCATAACCATTAAGTGTTTACCATGCAAAATGACTCTGTACCTGATGGGTGCGCCCAGTTTCCAGCCTCCACTCAACCAATGCTGATCCTCCACCGGCTAGTATCTCAATTACTCTGTACCTGATCCAAGTTGGAAAATTTTACAGTGCATAATCCACGGATTCAAAAGAAATGACTTGGCTTGCTTCCTAGTTCCTACAAACCTATAGGCCAATCTTTGGAAGAACAAAAGAAGAAAGAAAAAATGTAGTGGGGAAAAAGCAGAACTGCAAACATGCATTATGATTTATGATACACATTTGTTCCAATAGTGATAAGCAGAAAAGTTCTCAATAACCAAAAAATTTAACTACGAGCTTCCATGGTAATTTGTGTGTGAGAGAACTTTATTACAAACTGATATTTTTCTTAGCAAAAAATAAATAAAATATTCTATAGCTGTTGGAGTCCGACATATTTATATAGATGGTGGCATCTAGGCAGGTGCAGGGCATGAACTCAATAAGCATGAAATTCAAACTAAGAAGTTATGATGAAGACCTTTAATCACCTACTAACAGCATGTCGAGATTTTCCACATTTACTTGGTCCAGTATCAGCAGTCATACGAAGCCTGTTAGTTAAATCACGACCTATCGCAATATCAACTCGTCCTGAAGTCAGGGAGGGCACTCCACAAGTAAGACTGACGTACACCCTCTGGATGGTGTGTTGCTTAAATTGTTCCGATAAATGGGCATGAGAATGTTCATCCTGTACCATTGCGAGAAAGACAAAAGTGAACAAAAAGAAATGCAAGTTACAATACAGAGTCGGCCACCAAATTTTCACGGCAGAACTCTTTATTTTGTTGATTCTTTTTATTTTCCCTATATTTTTCCTTTTCTCTTTTATTGTGTGCGGGGATGGGAGTTAGAAGAATCACCTTTGCAACGACAAGCAACCCACTGGTGCCTTTATCTAATCTATGCACAATTCCGGGCCGAACAGATGCCTCACTCATGCCTGAACAGAAACCATCTAAATCACTCGGATTCACAGGAAAGCTACATAAATCAGTGTCATACACATCCTCGGAATCTGAAACTGCTTCCTCCCGGGGAAATGAAGGTGAGGGTAGTCTGCAGTGGTGAAGAATGCCATTTACCAGTGTTCCAGTAGCATTTCCAGGTGCTGGATGAACAACCTGAACATAAAAACAAAGAACATATTGTCCTGCTTTTCCTTGTCTAGGATACTGAAATATGCATTATAAGAAGAGAGTTTCCCTTTTCCATATTTATTGAACTTAGGATCCATGAAAAAGAAACCCATCCCAAGATGACCCTTTTCTGAAAGAATGTGCATTTCTCCGGCTATAGATACTATAAACTAGCTCAAATATTGTAAGACCCCGAATCCTTAAGTACTTGACTCGGTAGAACGTTTATGTACTTTGTTCTTGCTCGCGACCTTTAGAAGATCCTAGGTCTTCGTGTACTTGCTTGGATACATTTACATTTATAATAATTATGTTTATAAAGTTTACATGTGGTCATGACATTCAAAGAATAGTCGTCGTCGTAAGTTTGATTTCACGATTCACGTTTCGTAAATGTTTTGCCTTTCGTACTTTTGGTGGACTTAATTTTGGTTTAGCTTTGGATATGTGTTTGAGACCTTTCATATGGCTTTTAACATACTTTAAAATATGTATGCATATTTGTTCGATCGTGGGTTTGTTCTGCGTAATTCGTCCATCATAAAGTAGTTACACAGTAGTTACGGACAGATTTTCAGTACACGGCTGAATCGTTTTGATCGAGAACGACCCAAGGAGATTTTATTTTACTTTGGACATTTACAGAGAAGTGCCAGGAGAAGAGTTTGCATCATTTCGACAAACGGAGTTCAAATGGGAAGCCTCGGAAAATCACACAACGCGGTTGTGTCACTATTCATCGGCACTGTAGCAGCGAGACAACAGCCCATTTTCTGATTTTTCTTGGTGAAATTTCTATCCTACCCTCATAATACTCCCCCTCCTTTGCCCCTCTGAGGGTCATTTGGTCCTTATACCCTCCTTATTAGATCTGCAACTCCCTCCCTCTTCTCATTCTCTCATTCAACCGGTCAAGAACAAGAGAGAGAAAGAGAGAGAGAGAGCTCCCATGGAGTTCTTGAGTGTTCATGGAGTATTCCGACGATTCCCGGAGATCCGACCTACCGATCGACGAGCCGAGACCACCATCGCAAAGCTCTCGACGAGAACATTTCCCCTCGGTTTGTTTCCGTTTTCATTGGTGTTCATGGGCTGAAATAGGTACATTACTAAACTCCCTACTTGTTGTCTCTAGCTTAAAGTGATTTGGGCTCTTTCGAACTTATTTCGGGAAAGTACTGGGACAAATCCACTAAAGGGAATTGTTTGAATTTTGGATATGTTGTACTTGTATATGTCAAGTAACTTTCTGTAAATTTTCATTAATTTTAGAGTTCGCGAAGTATTTTAAATCAATCATGAACCATCACTGCATCAGTAACATTGTTAGCATCCAATCTCTGCTTTGAGCTAACTTTGGAAAAATACTGGTACGAATCCACCAAAGAGGATGGTCTTGTTTTTTGATATGTTTTACCTATGGAGGTTAGGTGACTCCCTGTAAATTTTCCAAGGTCTGTAAGTGCCTCAAATAGGCCAATTATGGCTGTCTCAGTACTCTATTTTAGAAATAAGAATGTTAACATGAACTTGGAAGGGCTGTATTTTGATGAATACAAGTCCAAATGGAGTGATTTAAAAGGCTAAATTACAGTTTAAAGAGTCTAGTTTCAGAATATGTAAGATTAATCTCATTTGGAGTTGTGAGGAATTAATGGTCAAATTTACAAGTTGGCTAGGCAGAATGTGTCATAACAGGAAATCTTGAAATTGACTTGTTATTGGTAAAGTCGTAAATAATTGGTTATGAATCTGAATTGAGTGATTTAAAAAGGGTGAATCAGACCTAGTATTCAAGTTCTATTTGGTTGACTCAATGAAATCGAGATTAGGGAGCTATCCAACAATACCGGCACCACATTCGATCCCTACCACGTTTGTAGTTCGTTTGACTAGTTAACTAACTTCCGAGACTTTGGATGATTGGACATTCATGCTTGACATGTATACTTTTGAGACAATATAGGATAGAATTATCATTCTAGAATGAGTTTTAGTGAATATAACTAAGTTATTCAATGATCAAAGACCATCAATGTAGTCTTGGAGATTATGTGAGTTGCTACTTGTTAATTACCAGGTTTGGCCTTGATTCATAATAGAAATGGATTTCAATGCCTATGTGATCAATTAATTGTTAAGTTATGAACTTAGTTGGGATTATGCTAGAAATAATCTTCTATGCCCATTTTCAATATTATGACTTGCAAAGCATAATTAATATGGGTTTCTATGTCTAATTTACATTGTGACTTAAGAAAGCATAATGATGATCCTTGTTAATGATTGAGTTCTTCTTACTTGTGTGATGAATATGACTTATAAAACATATTGTGTATCTTTACTTGAAGCATGATTTACTCTTGAATGCCTTAAGGTTTCAATGATCTTTGATTTGTCAACTTGTGTGAAACTTGGATTTCGCTAATAAGTAGAATTGTGAACTTGAATTGATCTAGGACTTGAATTGATATTGATCAACTTGGGCTTTCAACGTATACTTGATTTAGTGATTCTTGATCTAGAGTTCGTAAATTGGAACAAGAACCTAGCTATGCCTCAAACGAGAACATAGGAAAGGGTTAGAGATGCATACAGCATAAATACCCTATTTGGATGAAACGGTAATGAAGACCTAACGGAGTCATGCTTAAGGAACTATTAAACCTTAAGAATATCATAGTGAGATCCTACGACGTTTAGAATCTATTTGACTAGGTTTACTAGCTTTTGGAACTTTGGTTGAATTAAGCGTACATAACTTGACACTTGTGATTTCGAGACTCATTAAGAGTTCCTTACGTGCTTTCTTGATTATAGCAATGATATGCATGATCGTGAGAATCAGGGCCGGCCATGGGGGAGGGCGAGAAGAGTGACTGCCTAGGGCCCCTAATTTTTGGGGGCCTAAATTTGTAAAATTGTCGTATGTATTGTATATATAATTTAATGTTAAAAATACTCACAATTGCTTGGTTGCTATAGTGGTGAGCTAAGTAAGGGATAGTTTGGAGACCACAGGTTCAAATCCTTGTAGGGTGATGAAGTTTTTATTAATTTTGGTTTGTGAATTACTTTCAAAGATATATATTATATAATGTACTTTAAAATTCATGACAGACTAGTTGTCCTAATGGTTCATAACTGAGATGAGATATGAGATTAGAGGTTCAATCCTTATGCTAGACATTCTATTCTATTTTTTTTGTTAAATTTCTATTGTAACATCTCTATAAAGGGCCCTTTTATTTTTTTTCGCCATGGGCCCCCAAAAGTTTAGGGCCGGGGAGAATTTTAGTAGAGTATATACCTACTTGACATTGACGAGTTCACTCGATCCCTACTTGGTTTCCTAGCAAGTAAACATCTACTTGTGCATTGCATATAAGTCTAGCTAGCATTACTTGAGTTTATACGTTGATGGTGGGACGATGCATCGTCTTCACAAATTATGGGATTCGTGACTACGATGTATCGCCGTAACGGAGACAGCACACGCACCATCCACTGTCGGCCACAGTAGGGAAGTAGCCCCCTCTAGCGTAACCAAAAGAGCGCATTGGCTAGTGTTATTTGACCTAAATATCCCTCGGTAGGTCAATGTAACAATCACAAGCATCTGACACACGTTTCAGGGTTAACATTTGTGATTGCAGAAGCAACACAACGGCACCACTTCGATATCTTCTTGAACCCTTATATGGCTTACTATGAGCACTTATGTTATAACAAAGTGTTAATTGGAACATGAGACCTAAGTGACCTGTTTGTCTTGATTGTGCATTATTGAAAAACTTGATGTGTATATATATACATATACATACTTATACATGATGATTCTATGGGAAATTTGATGTGTATATACATATAGATATATATGCTATTACATGGTGATATTAAGAGAAGTTCATTCTAATTTATTTGGTTTGTTTATGAATAGGGAATTTCACCCTGATTCATTTAGACGGTTTGGTAAATGAGAAGGAAATGTTATCTTGTGGAGTATCTAAGTTATACGACGCATGTTCACGGGTTTTCATTTGTTAATCATGGTGTCTTGATTTATTATAGCAGTTCAATATATCATGCTATATTGTTATTTGTAGTAGCGTATCGGGTCATTATGACCCACTTCGTGCTTTGTTTCTTAGTGTGCAATTATTCGTTAGCCACGTTGAGGCCGAGTAGATCGTGACCGTAGCAGTGCACAGTGGATCGACAGTTCATGTTGAGGTCGTATGGTTCGTGCTTATGGCAGCCGTCTCTTCCGAATTGTAGCTCACGGAGCCCCACTTCGCATTGTTTTACTATTGTCGTATTTATCGTTTATTCAGTTGAGAACGATGTTGTGTAAAGTTATATAAACTTTACGGACGGGTAGATTATAATTTGGTCTTGTTGGTTTATTTCCTGTAGCCGACGTTGTGGTCGAGCTCGTATATTTAAGTTATAGTATTTATTCAGTTGTCTCCCGCATAAGTAGTAGCCTCGGGGCATTCATTATTCCTGTTGTTGGTATTGTTGTCATTAACCCCGGTATGATTTAGCCGTTGGGTTATTGTTGTATATCAGGTTGGTCCTTTGTTGAAACGTCGACTTGGAGTGCCGATGGTTTGTTCAAACAATGTTATGACACACGAGTTTTGTTTTTCCCCTTTTTGAGACAATCATCTCTCTTGGTTTCATTTGGTATTGGTTTCGAGCTTAATAGATCGGGGATTCACTCTTTTATTGCTTCCGCATATTCGATTTTTGTTGACCCGTATTTTTAGTACGGCTTTACAATTTTGTTTAGAGCTTGTTAGCTCAACTGTTCGACACTTGCACCACTGTTTAGCAAGTGTTTGTCTTCTAATTGTGTTAGTTCTCGGGATTCCTCGACGGGATCCGAGTCGGGTCTTGACAAATATTATTACTCCTTCGCCAATCCGAGTGGTCCATCTCTCTTTAACTCAAATGACAACACAAGGTGTGGTCAGGCAACTAAATATATAAGATTTAAGGACGAGGACCACTTTTTCAAGGAACCTTACAAGTATGTATGAAGTTTTAGGCAGTTGATTTTTTTATTCTTTAGAAAATATAAACGTTGCTACAAAGAATGTTTCAGTATAAGACTTGCATCACCAAAAGTAAGACTAGGAATCATAGATCCAATATAAAATAGGACACAGGAACAAGATCACTCGTTTTGAGATTAAAAATTAATAAGCAGGATATCCTTTTAATCATAATAACTACTTGCTTTCACAAAGGCTGTGGTCAATATTGAATATAAACTTGCAAATTTAAACAGGAAAAAATATCAATATAAAAATTAATTCTGCCTGGCACCATATACACCATTATGTTACACATGAACATATATTACAAGAAAAACTACAAATTACAATCCAACCTAAGAACCCAGTATCTAAACCAACGCATGGATAATAACACGGTCAAATTTTTACGTATTTTTCGTGCTGGGAATAAGGGAGAATAAGGGAAGCATGAACATAACTTAAAAGCTAAACAGCTAACAAAGTTCAGAATGTTACCATGTGTGCTGGTTTATTAACAACTAGTAAATGTTCATCTTCATAAACAATGTCCAAAGCTATATCTTCGCCTTCAGCTTTTAAGGGTTGCAACTCTGATATTGTGCAATTAACCTTATCTCCGTATCTGACCATATGGGAGACCTACAAAGAACTTATTCATTTAGAAATACAAAGGCTCATGTTACATTAATGCCTAATGACAGAAACATGTGTCAAAATTAATTTCAATTAGTAGAACAGAAATAATATGAGCATAGTGAGAGTTTTCTCCAATTGTTGCGCTTATTATTTACCATGACAAATAATTCCAAGGTTGTAAATCATTACTTTCAAGGGCGAAATTGGTCATAATTGGCGCCTGCTTTTGCACTAGTCAAGGCATGATATATATTGTCGGACCCTCTCACAAACAGCTTAATAATTTAGAGGCTCTGCTGCCTTGCAATGAGTCATTTTAGTATCCTTGGATTAAGAAAAAAGGACTTATTTTTAGTACCAAAAACTACCTTTTATTTATCAATTTTGACCCCTTGTCTTTATAAAAAAACTATGATCTACTTTTGACCCCCACATGAGTCAAGTTCTGATAGTATCAGTAATTTTCTACTCCTAAAATAATTTTGACACCCTTTAAACAAATATCTGGCTCACCACTTCTAAAAACAATGGTTACACAAGGCTTGTTCTCCCCACTTTCTCTTTGCAATGATTCCATTTTTATACAATTGCAATACACAATTTGGTAGTCTAATTTGTGCTTCGGGTCCAACTTCAACCATTGCTTCTCAGCATGCAAGTCTGCACCGACTTAAGGTGAAGCAGAGTGAGACCAACAAACAAATTTCAGGCCCTCTCTAATATTAAACTGTTTGAGCAATTGGTGACTTCACAGCATTTTAATTACTAATTTTGTAGCTAAATTTCGGGCAAATATGAGTTGATCAACTATTCTTTGATGAAGAAAGAACAAGAATTACTAAAATGAGGATTTCCTTTCTTTTCTTTTTATTATTTGCTCTTATTTACTCTACTTGACAATTTCTCAAATGAAAAAATTAATTTGAATTTACGTTTTTTTTCCTTTCAAAATCACATTCACTTCCCTTGTCTTGGCAAAAAAAAACCTTGTTGGACTTTGTAATGTCAATTTCACCATTTTCGAATAAAAAACTCACATGATTTTGTTCGAACTTTCAGGACCTAAACATGATATTTTTGTATACTTCTAAGATGGTAATTTATTTATTTTTTAATTCTTATTTCCCTACAAAAGGCTGAAAAGAAAAATGTTAAATATTGCTCGAAAATTGAGTCAAATTAGCTCATTAAAAAAAACTTCTCTTTATGCCACTGGTACAGTATATAATTTGTGTAATACTCCTAATATAGTTTTCAAAGATAATATTTTTATTCTGTAGAACAAAATAACTTCTCCAATAAATCAAATATTGATCTAATATTGGTCCAATTGACTTTAATAAGTCAAATTCAGACATCAATTGCAATCGGAAGGAGTAATAGAAACAAAATGACTCCAACAAGGACATAAGTACCACAACTAACAAAATCTACCTTATTAATGACGCGGCCGTTGACACTAACAAGCCCAGAGCGAATGCTCGACTGAACGCGAGCCCTGCTGATTCCATTGATGCGAGAAGAAATCCAGGAATCGAGCCTGAGCTTTCCCGAACTGACATCGACGCTCTCTTCAAGCCGAAGCCCAGCGTAATTGGATAGTTTACCGGAGAAGGGCTCTGAGTCATCGTCCACCAAACCGGAACATGCTCTATTGATTACTGGAAACTGACGAACAATTCTATGATTTCGACGGAGGGATATGGCGGATGGGAGTGGTGGCCATGTACGGTAGTAGAGCGAGAGCATGAGCATCCTGTGTACCGTGTTTGTGAACTTCTCGTTTTAATTTGAGTCGCGCTATTCCGATTTCCGACCCCCCTCCTCCAACTTGAACCCCTTCTAATTGTACCCATACCCAAATTTAAAAAACTTCAAAACTCTTTATTGACCCCTATTACTCATTTTGCCAAAATTAATTTTTTTCAACTACTTCTTAAACCAAGCCCCTTTCCTAACCCACCCTATCTAAACTAACGCCCTTTTATACCCCCACCCCCCACCAAAACCCTACCCTTCCCCCACTTACAAGTTACAAGCACACACAACACAAACGTAGAAAAAAAGAGTCATAGCAAGAGAAGAAGAGAAGGCAAAAAATAAATCGATTTAGGGCATTGTTGAAGAAGAATTGAAGAGAAAAGATAAACTTCATCAACCACATCTTCTTTCAGCAAAATGATGAAATGTATGTACAATTTTTGTTTTAATTTTAAGTTGTGATTTGTTGCAATGTAGTGTTGGGTTAAAAAATCCCAAAAAATAGTTGTTTTGTTTGATTGTGAGTTGTTTTAAAACCATAGTTTTACAAAAATAAGAATTTATTTGAACAATTTTGGGAAAAAATCGGGCATGAATTATGGAACTAGGGTGATATGTTCGGATGTTGAAATCAACAAATTTTCAGTCTAACCCTTCCGAAAATCACAAAAAAGATCGGATAAAACCAACCGAAAAACTTCAAAATTTTCAGCTAGGTTAGACCGAAATTTTATGTGATGTTCGGTCTGACCCTACCGAAAATCACAAAAAAATATCGGCTATCTCCAACCGAATATTTTCGAGATTTTTGGTTGGGTCAGATCGAACATCACATAAATTTTCAGTCTGACCTAGCCGAACATATCAGTTTTTCTTGTCTCTTTTGAGTTTCAAGCGCCAATGAACTCACATGTGATGAATTGCATGCCATGTACATATAAGGTGGTTTTCAAGAAGAAGAAAAAACCTACTGCATCGAATAGGAAAGCGAGGGTCGACGGAGAGGCCCAAGCACGAGCAGACCGAGGCACATGCATAGGCCGAGGCACGTGGACTGGCACATAATTAGCATGCACTCAATCAATTAACATTTGGCAAGATGAAAACATTTCATCGATCACAAACACATGTGTGTAATCCTTCGCCGCAAACAGAACTATTTGATTATGTTCAACAATCGCATCATTATGAATAAAATATATCTCATTATTGACTGAACCAACAACACTAAGATTTGTAGACAACGTGTTTGAATCCTATTAACAAAAACAATAACACATAAAAAAACACAAATATCAAGCAAAAAAATGGACTTGTTCAGACCTACAAGGCTGAAATTCTTCATGCTAGTCGACCTGCCCTAACCAAAAATATTAAATTTGTTCGAACCTGAGAAGCCAAATAAATTTAGTATTTTCGGTTGGGGCAGGCCGACCAGAATGAAGAATTTCGGCCTGTTTGATCCGAACATGTTTAATATTTACAACCATCCAGGTCCGAACAAATTAGAACGTGGACAAATTTTTTCAAGAAAAAAAAAACTCTTTTTTAAACAATATTTAGAGCAAAAAATGTTTTAAAAGTTTACCACTTGTGTGACGTTGGCGTTTTTTGTCTCCATGCTTGATTTCTTCAAACCTAATGTTAAATCCCTAGGTTTTTTAAGATTGAGATGTTTTTGTGATGTTTTTAGGAAGGTATTTAGAAGAAGAAAAAAAGAAAGGATGAAAGAGAAGAAGATATCTTGGTATAAGAGTGTGTATTTGTTGAAGGAAGAAGAAGATGCTCAACAATTGAAAAGATAAGGAGAAGAATGTAGGTGAGAAGAAAAGGGGTTTGTTTGTTGGGAAGAAGAGTTGGGAAGAGGGGGTTTATTTGTTTGAGGTGGGGATTTAGTTATAGGTTTTTAGGTTTAGGAAAATAGGGAGGTGGTATACTTATCAGCTAGAAGGGTATATAACAATCTTTATAATTTGGGGCATTTTTGTCATTAAGGAAAAAAGAGAAATAGGGGGTCAACTTATAGGAAAGGGGGGGCTGAATAGCGCGACATTTTAATTTTGGGTTAACTTCACCATTGGTTCTTATAGTTAACACCTTTCCAGAATTCGTATCTCAATTCAAAAAAATGTGCACTTGGGTCCAAATTAAACATTTTTAGCAGACTAGAGGTCCCTTGTATTGATGTCATTAGGAAACCAACCGTTAACTGCCCACGTGCGTAGATGTACAAAAGTTTTTTTAGGGTAGAAATGTAACTTCAATCTTAGGTTGACTTTCCCTTTTGCTTGTTAATCGGTAAATGTTTACAAAACTTACATAATTAGTGTAATTTGTGAGTAATTTTTGTAAAAATAAATGATTTTTGTAATTCCTTGTATTTATTTGATATTTTTTATGTAATGAGTAAATGGGTGTGGGTGTTTATGTCAATTTATTACCCGTCCATTTATGTCTATGTTATCAAGTGATCACTTACTCACCTGTTAATTTGAGCTTATTACTCATATAGGCACTGTCCACACCTCGGTGTACTTGTCTATTTGTCACCTCTAAAAAAGACATTGGTGCCAGTATTTATTTAGTAACGCTATGAAATATATTGAATATATAAATTATAATTTGTTTGTTTCACACAAAGAATACATTATACTACCGCCGTTTTCAAATTATCGTCCATCTTTCCTTTTTCGTCCGTTCTTAAATAATTGTCCTCTTTTATAACTTTCCTTTTTAAGAAAACACTTTTAACACTTTACCCTGACTTTTTCTGCCTACTTTAATTATGGTCACATACTCAAGGACATTGAAGGAAACCACACATTTCATCAATATTTATAATACAATCAATTATTTTTTCTTAAACGGTGTATCAGGTCAAAATAGACAATATTTTGAAAACGGATGGAGTACTATTTTGAAAATGTTTCATTTAAAGAATTGGTTTTTAAAAAGGCGGAAACTTAGAAAAGACGATCTTACGAGTAATTTATGTAAGATGTATCTCATTGACTCGACCCACATGTGTTAATGAGTCGAGTTGTGAGAGAGTAAGAATCTATCATATAGATTTTAATTCGTAATAGCTACTCTTTTGAAATTATACTATTTTCTTTATATAATATCTCAATTAACGGAGAAAATATTTATTTAAAATTAAATAGTAGTAGTAGTATTTTTTTTATTGAGCAACGGAGTAGTACTTTTTCTAAAACTCGTGAAGCCGCATAAAAATAAGGCGGAAATAATTACGAGGGTTTGCTTTAAATTGGTCGAGTACACCAAAAATAGTTCCGTCTGTGGCACCGTATAATTCCCCACCAAGGGTCAGAGGAATGTCGCATCACCATCAGTCGAGTCCTTTCCTCACATTTTTATAACATGTTGGGTTTTGCCGCCGCCGCCGTAACCGCACATACTATTCCCCACATTTAGAGCAAAAAATGCTTTAAAAGCTTACCACTTGTGTAACATTGGTGTTTTTTGGCTCCAAGCTTGATATCTTCAAACCTAATGTTTAATTCCTAGGTTTTTTTAAGATTTGGATGTTTTTGTGATGTTTTTAGGAAGGTTTTTAGAAGAAAAAAAAATGGGAGGATGAAATAGAATAAGATATCTTGGTATAAGAGTATATATTTGTTGAAGGAAAAAGAAGATGCTCAACAATTGAGAAGATGAGGAGAAGAAGGTTGATGAGAAGAAAAAGGGTTTGTTTGTTGGGAAGAAGAGTTGGGAAGAAGGGGGTATATTTGTTGAGGTGGGGGATTTAGTTATTGGTTTTTAGGTTTAGGAAAATAGAAATATGGTATATTTATTAGCTAGAAAGGTATAACAGTCTTTATAATTGAGTGCATTTTTGTCATTAAGGAAATAAGAGAAATGAGGGGTCAACTTATAGGAAAGGGGTGGCTGAATAGTGTGACATTTTAATTTTGGGTTAACTTCACCGTGGTCCTTGTACTTAACACCTTTCCAGAATTCGTTCCTCAATTCAAAAAGTGTGCACTTAGGTCCAAATTAAACATTTTAAGCAGACTAGAGAACCCTCGTATTGATGCCATTAGGAAACCAACCGTTAACTGCCCACGTGCGTGGATGCACAAAAGTTTTTTTGAGGGTAGGAATGTAACTTCAATCCTAGGTTGATTTTCCCTTTCGCTTTTTAACCGGTAAATGTTTACAAAACTTACATAATTAGTGTAATTTGTGAGTAATTTTTGTAAAATAAATGATTTTTTTGTAATTATTGTATTTATTTGATATTTTTTATGTAATGAGTAAATAGGCGTGGGCATTTATGTCAATTTATTAGCCGTCCATTTATGCCTATGTTATCAAGTGATCATTTACTAACCCGTTAATTTGAGCTCATTACTCATATTGACACTGTCCACACCTCGGTGTACTTGCCTATTTGTCACCTCTAAAAAAGACATTGGTATCAGTATTTATTTAGTAGCACTATGAAATATGTTGAATATATAAATTATAATTTGTTTGTTTCAGACAAATAATACATTATACTTCCTTCATTTTTAAATTATCGTTCACCTTTCTTTTTTCGTCTATTTTTAAATAATTGTCCTCTTTTATAACTTTCCATTTTAGAAAAACATTTTTACCACTTTATCCTTACTTTTTCTACCTACTTTAATTATGATCACATACTCGGGGGCATTAAAGGAAACCACACATTTCACCAATATTTATAATACAGTCAATTATTTTTTCTTAAAAGGTGTGTCGGGTCAAAGTAGACAATATTTTGAAAACGGATGGAGTACTATTTTGAAAATGTTTCATTTAAAGAATTGGTTTTAAAAAAGGCAGAAACTTAGAAAAAACGATCTTACGAGTAATTTATGTAAGAGGTATCTCATTGACTCGACCCAACGTGTGTTAATGAGTTGAGTTGTGAGAGAGTAAAAATATATCATGCAGATTTTAATTCATAATAGCTACTCTTTTGAAATAATACTATTTTCTTTCTATTATATCTCAATTAACTGAGAAAATATTTATTTAAAATTAAACTAGTATACGTGTCCGTGTCATAGGCACGGTGTCGGTATGAGATCAAGTTCAATGAATGGTCGGGAAAAACAAAACTCATAACTGATGGGGTAATTCAAACAAAACCCACAACTGAAGGTTTTATATGTAATTATAGAGGGGTAATTCAAACATAACTCATAACTAAGGGATTCATTTATAACTAACATATTTATGAATCAATCTGGACCGTCAGTTGTGTTTAACACAATTCAATTAGGGCCACTAGTTAGACGATGAGTTGTTTTATAATATAGATAGTAGTAGTACTATTTTTTTATTGAGCAACGAAGTAGTACTTTTTCTAAAACTCGTGAAGTCGCATAAAAACAAGGCGGAAATAGTTACGAGGGTTTGCTTTAAATTGGTCGAGTACACCAAAAATAGTTTTGTCTGTTGCACCGTGTAATTCTCCACCAAGGGTCAGAGGATTGTTGCATCACCACCAGTTGAATCCTTTCCCCACATTTTTACAGACATGTTGGGTTTTTGCCGCCGCCACCACCAATGCCGCCACCGCTGCCGTAACCGCATATACTGTTCCCCACATTTAGAGCAAAAAAATGTTTTGAAAGCTTACCACTTGTGTGAAATTGACATTTTTTTGGCTCCATGTTTGATTTCTTCAAACCTAATGTTGAATCCCTATGTTTTTTAAGATTGGGATGTTTTTGTGATGTTTTTAGGAAGGTATTTAGAATTTAAAAAAATGCTTAAATCACAAATTGGTCACCCTACTTTCCAGCTTTTTGCAATATAATCACTCGATAATTTTTTTCTTTCTATTTCATCATTGTACTTCACCACGTATAACAAATTGGTCACTTTGCCTCCTTTCCGTTTGTTATCTTGGATGAAAATGATCAAAAAGACATCAATGCCCTTTATTTTGTTTGCCTGCTGATGCAGAACAAAAGCAATTTGTGTGCACACTCTGATTACAAACAATAAAAGATAAAATAAAATAAACAAAACATGGCTTCACACCGAGGTAACCTTAGGCGCACCTAGGTTTCTTGAGCGCACTCAAGACTTTGAATCACGCAGACTCAACACTTAAAAGCAAGAATTTGCTGGAAACTTTTATTTAAACTCTTTTTAATCAATTTATTTGTTAGAAAGACAGGAAGGCCTATTTATAAGCCTTCAAAATACTTAAAAGACACTAATATTAACAGTTACATCAGTTAGAAACATCTCTAGGAAAAGCCATGTCTATTTAACGCCCAAAAACTACCTAATAACCGCCTATAAGCGCCTAAATAACTGCCCAAAATAACTACTCTTTGTCGGATCCTTTGTTGTGCTTTATGATGTAATAATTCTACTTTCCCCACAACAGAATTAACTAACAACAATTAACTAACCGACAAACTAACTCAATTCAGAAAACAAACATAAGTAATTATGCCAACTCCCAACTAGGCCCTATATCATCAAAGGCATCCCAAATCAGAGCTTGAGCCTTAAAGGCATCTTTTCCACGCCTTTTGTATGTTTTGAGTGGCTGCTGCCACTTGTTTCTATCATCTCTCCCCGGGTTGAAAGAACTCGACTCCGACGAGTTAAAGGCGTGATCTTGCTCATAAAGCTTAGGGTTAAGACGTTGAAACTCTTGACCAGAATCAAGTACATTCGAAAGTGGGCGCGCCTTCCATTTGACTAGAAACTTCGATAACCACTTCCCCGAGTTGAAACCACGATGATCAACAATATCTTCAATTTCTTACGCTAATCTTGGAGCTGGTGGTAGGCGAACATTGTTAGGATCACTGTTTCATCATTGTCATGACCAGAATATAGAGTGAGGTCTTCAACATTGAACACATTGCTAATACCCATCTCGGTAGGTGAGTCAAGTACATAAGCATTTAAGCCGATCTTCTTAAGGATCTTGTATGGGCCACACTTTTGGAGTGAAGTTTCTTGTATGTACCCTTAGGATAACGTTCGAGTCTAATTCGTACCATTAACATGTCTCCTTCGTTAAAATCGGTAAATCTCCGGTGAAGGTCGTGGCGTGCTTTGTACCCTTCATTGCGATTGCTATCTGCGTCGAACATCATTGTGCACCGAGCGAATGTGTTCAAGAACTCCTTCGCACTAGGGCGTGCCTCAATGGGTAGAGGACTAAATCAATAGGCTTTCTTGGTTGTAAGCTGTGACAATTTCAAATGGGCTGCGACTGTTGTTTTGTTTACCGAACTATTGTATGCAAATTCATCCATAGGGAGTACAAGATCCCGGAGGAAACATGATCACCAACAAGACAGCGCAAGAGATTACCTAGGCTGCGATTAACGACTTCGATCGACCATCGGTTTGAGGATGAAAAGGCGATGAAAATTTCAGCAGATAGCAATTTCCATAAAGTTCGCCAAAAATAACTCATAAACTTCACATCACGATCGACACAATTGTAAGCGGCAAACCATGAAGTCGAACAATTTCTTTGAAGAATATCTTCGCAATGTGTAAAGCATCAGATGTTTTAGAACAAGGGTGAAAGTGAGCCATCTTGGAGAAGCGATCCACTACAACAAATATCGCGTCATGCCCTCTGAATGTTCTCGGTAATCCAAGAACAAAATCCATGCTTAAATCTTGCCATGGTTCATGTGGTATTGGTAAGGCGTGTACAAACCAAGATTTTTCTTTCTTCCCTTGGAAATCGGCAAGTTCGACATCGAGAAACAGCTCGTGCAACATCACGCTTTAAGCTTGGCCAATAATAACGATCTTCCACCATTGCAACCGTCTTATCTCTCCCAAAATGACCTGCTTTGCACCCAGAATGTAGTTCTCCAACCACTTCTTCCCTTAAAGAGGTATTAGTGAAGCATAAGCGAGTGCCCCGAAATAGATAGCTATCATGTAAAGAGAAATCTGTGTAATTTGTATTCCGCCCAGCCATTAATTCAGCATAAATAGTGCTGAAATCTTTGCATTCTGGATAGTCTCTCTTGAGCAAATCAAAGCCTATTACTTGTACTGACATTGAAGAAAGAAGATGCACCACACGACTAAGCGCATCGGCCGCTTTATTCTCTACTCATGCCTTGTGTTTAATAACAAATGTGTACTTTTGCAAAAATGAAAACCACTTAGCATGTCTGTGGTTTAGCTTTCTTTGGGAATTTATGTACTTTAATGCTTCATGGTCTGAATAGAGTAAAAACTCCTTAGAAATAAGATAGTGTCGCCAATACCTCAATGTTTGCACTAGCAAATAAAATTCCTTATCATATGTAGAGTACCTTTGCTTTGCCTCATTCAATTTCTCGCTGAAATATACTATTGGGTGGCCTTCTTGACTAAGTACTCCT
The DNA here is from genome assembly GCA_013146195.2 of Codonopsis lanceolata. Taxonomy (NCBI): domain Eukaryota; kingdom Viridiplantae; phylum Streptophyta; class Magnoliopsida; order Asterales; family Campanulaceae; genus Codonopsis; species Codonopsis lanceolata. Next base: position 114,285,082 of record CM028381.1, on the reverse strand, counting down.
CCGATTCCAGCGTTAGATGCATCACATGCTACTTCAAATAACTTTGAGAAATCAGGTAGCCGCAAAACAGGAGCATTACTCATTCTGTTCTTGATTTCTTGGAATGCTTGTGTTGCTGCCTTAGTCCATGAAAAAGCTTTATGTTTCATGCAATCTGTTATGGGTGTCATTATGCTGCTGAAATTGTGTATGAAACGTCTATAGAATGTCACCAAGCCATGAAAACTCTGTACTTCATGAATTGAGGTGGGAACTGGCCACTCACGTATAGCTTTTACTTTATCTGGATCAGCCTCTATGCCTTTACAAGAAATTACAAACCACAAGAATGTTACCTGGGTACTCATAAACGAACACTTCTTCATATTTATATAATGCTTTTCTTGGCGAAGAGTTCTCAAGACTTGATGCAGGTGATCCAAGTGTTCTTCCTTATTCTTGCTATAAATTAAGATATCGTCGAAGTATACCACCAGAAAACGACCAATAAAAGGCTGAAGTACGTGTGTCATGAAGCGCGTGAATATGCTGGGTGCATTTGAGAGTCCAAATGGCATTACAAGCCATTCGTAGAGGCCATCTTTTGTCTTAAATGATGTTTTCCATTCATCGCCTTGTCTGATACGAATTTGGTGATACCCACTTTTCAAATCTATCTTTGAAAAGACCATAGAACCAGCCATCATGTCTAGCATATCATCTAATCGAGGTATAGGAAACCTATACTTGATAGTAATCTTGTTAATAGCTCGGATATCAACACACATACGCCAAGTTCCATCTTTCTTTGGCGTTAGTAAGGCCGGTACAACACATGGACTTAAGCTTTCACGAATAAACCCTTTGGCTAGCAGCTCTTCCACTGCTCTTAAGCTCGCATGTTCGGTAGGATTCATGCGATATGTCTTTGAAGGTTAGGTAATTGGGATCCCGCACAAACTCTATCTCATGCCGAATGTTACGCAAATGGGCAGCTCATTTCGTAGCTCTTCGGGTGATACATCCGAGAATTCAATAATGTTTGGACTTTAGGTGTTTCACAAGTGGGCGGTTTAGATCCTTCAATGCGCTTACTACTACAGAAGTACCACTTCATTCTTCTTAGTCTCTTATAAAAGGCCTCTTCGTCAAAATGCTGAGGAATGTATTTTTACTCAGAACGGGGCTTTTGGTGAAGGTTCCTTATGCTTATCGATCTCCGCATCAATCATCGGGGAGTAAAGTTACACACTTATTCGATAGGAAAAGTGCGTAGGTGTTACTCTCCCCACAATGTTTCACCTTTCGGTCATAAAGCCAAGGTCGTCCCCAAGAGAATATGGGCAACTTTCATGGGTACAATGTCACACAACACCGCATCATGATAGTTTTTAAATGAGAATGAAACAAGACAACGCGTTGTGTTACCGGATTGTTGAGTTGTCGATCCAAGCCACTTTATAGGGATGCGAATGTGGTTCAACAGAAGTTTGAGACGCTCCACCGTTGATGCTGAAACCACATTCATGCAACTTCCACTATCTATTATGAGCTTCTTGGCTTGAGTCCCACAACGAACCAACATTTGAAAGATTGCAAAGACGCCAATCCTCTTCTTGAACTTTAGGAGTTGTTAGATCCGCCTAACTACCGTAGCAAGCGAAGTGTCCTCTTCTTGTTCTTCTAAATCATCGCCTTATATGTCCCGAAATCATAATCAACCCCATCGCCTCTAGTTTAGTTGTTGTTCTTCGCCTCTATTTCAAAGATTGATCGATGTATTTTATACGCCGATTTTATATGCTTCGTGACTTGAATTAGCTATTTCATGAGTCTTTTGAGTACTAATATATGTTTTGGTGAGTTTTGTAAGTTTGTGATTGTTCGTGAAAATACGCGAAACTCAGTGGTTTTAAGTGCAAATTACAAAGAAAGAAAAATTGAAGAAAATAAAGTCATCAACTGACACCTGCGGACGCAGTGCTCGCACCTTGCGACCGCAAGGTAGGCTGCGGCCGCGGTGGCGACGGTCCCCGGCCGGCAATCGAAGAGCCAAGAAGCACACACATCGGAGACCTTGCGGACGCAGGTATCCAGCACCTTGCAACCGCAAGGTAGGCGTAATGCGCAAAATTCGGGTTTTCACACAGTATTCGATTCAATCACAACTCCCAAGTATATATAGAAGTCGATGCCGAGCCTAAGCATGAGGAGAGGACGGTGGAAGCTCTCTTTACATAGATTTTAGGTAGTTTTAGATTGTATAACATAATTAGGTTTTGTAATTTCAAGTATTGAAGATCAAATCATGTCTTCCATCATCTTCATGTGTCGTTCATCGCTATGATGAACTAAATCATCCCTAATCTAGGAGGTGGGAGGTAACTTGTATCGAATTTATGTTTTGATTCTTATATTTATGTCTATTCAATGCTTGTTGATTGTGTTGTTTATCAATCCCTCTATTATTTCGCTTTGAACAAATGAATGTAATCGCAAATAATAAAGGCTTAGAGGTGCGGATACCTGCATGACCAAGTGCATATGTCATACATCGGCTCACCAACACAATAAATTGGACCTATCGAGCACGAGTGATAAGTTAGGACCAGTTCTTACATGATCTAGGTGACAGATAGATCATAAATCTAGGTGACAGACTAGATTACGCCTCGTGCTTAGGATATGGAATGGGTGAATTTTATGGGGGGAGGAGATCGAACCAATTGTTCAACGACCATATCTATTTTTAGTGAACGAACCCAAGACATTGAATGACATTATTATGAATTGAACATAAAGGAGATATAAGTGAAACCCAGAATCCTAGATTTCCACTCACCATAAGATCTTCATATCTGTTATTACTGTCTAATTAGTTAACATCTATAACTAGTAAATTAGAGTAGAATTAAACATAAAACCCCTTAGGTTAATAATTTGCTATCTATAACACTGCTCGTGATCACTTGTCTGTGGGTTCGACCCTTGCTTCCGAGTCTATTCTATAATAGTCTTGTACACTTGCAAGGAAATAGATAAAATAAAACATCGATCAAGTTTTTTGCCGGCCGGGGACAAGCTAGTTCACGTAGTTAGTTTGTAGGTAGCGTAGTTTTTAATTTAATTTAGTTTTTAGTTTAATTTTCTGCTTTTATAAAAATAAAAATACAAAAAGATTTTATTTTATTTTGCCTTAATAGTTAGTTGTTTTTAAATTGCTTTTAATTAATTTTTATGCAAGGTCGTAGATCTTTAAATCTGAATTGGTAGACTTAGATCAAGAGATAAATATTGTTAAAAGATACCAAAGATATTTTGAAAATCTAGTTTTCGAGCATGATAATCAAGATAATTCGAATCGAGAGGATCCTCCTGGTTGATCCTACAATGGAAGATAATAACAATAATCGTAATCCTTAAAACCTAGTTGACCCAGTAATAGGAATCAAAGACAAGAAGAGCTCCAAGAAGAAATATGGAAGTAGTCGTAAATCAAAGAACTATTAATGATTTCAGTAGACCTTCATTAAATGTGGTAACATCATGTTTAGTCTTGCCAGATGCTGTTAGGAATTTCGAACTAAAAGGACATTATTTTAATGCCATACCATCTTTTCATGGGATGCCTAATGAAGATCTCGGTTTCTTAAGAGAATATGAATACATGATGAGTACTTTTCCTTTAGGAGGGTTTCGAAGATCAAATTAAAATGAAATACTTTTCAGTGCATTAAAAAGAATTGGCAAAGAGATGGTTTATGAACCTAACACCAAACAGTGTTTTTACTTGGGCACAATTATATGATTTGTTTATGAGCCAAACATGCATCTCTTGTAGTATAAAAACAAATCATGTCATTCCAAAATGAACTGGTGAAACATTCCATGAGTCATGGGATAGATTTAAAAATCGCTTATTATGTGTCCTCATCATAATTTGGCTCAACATGTGTTAGTGCTTCAATTCTATCATGGTCTTTCGCCAGCTTTACAAACTATGGTTGATAGTGCAAATTGGTGGTTCTATTAATAGAATGACACCGTAGCATTAGAAGAATTATTTGAGATGCTAAGTATTAATTCCCAAAGAAAAGTGCTAGAGGTAAAAATAGGAGCCTATATCAATTGCAAGATAATTCAAATACACAAGCTCAATTTGAAAATTGGCAAATTCAAGAAGCATGTGCTCTATGTGGATTATATTCTCATGCTACTAATTTTTGTCCGTCAAGTGCTATGTATTCCGAACAAAGCATGCTACTTGAATATGTACCCTCAAAGGCCAAGGAATGATCCATATTCCAATACATATAATCTCGTTGGAGGAATCATCCTAACTTTTCTTTGGGAGGAAATAAGCCTTTGCAACCTCAACAATTCCAACTCATCACCACCACAACCTCCACGCTTGCAAAATCAAAATCAAAATCGTTGAGAATTGAAGAAGTTCAAGCAAGAAGTAGCTAGTAAAGGTCAAGCATTTTGATGAAGTACATGCTTGAAGAAATTGAAAATCAAGAAACATATTGAAAATTCAAGCAAATAAAGAGAAGAAGGGAAGTTCCCTAGTCAAAGCGAAAGCAAGCTAAGTCAATCACCGTCCTAAGTGGTAAGGTGATAGGTGAAGAGGTAAGTGATTCCGATCCCCTTCTAATATGCATGCTAAAGAAAATTACTCAAAAAAGTAGAAAAGAAATTGAGAAAGATAGTGTTAGTGATAAAGTGAAGATGATTTAAGTAATCAAGAGGTAGAAAAAGAAAAAGAAGTAGAAGTAGAGTTAGAAGTTCCAAATAAGGAACAAGAAAAAGAGAAAAGAAATTAAATGAAGACAATACAGCTTGAAGTAGATAAAGAATTAGATCAAGAAGAAGAGGAACCTTATGTGGCTCCACCACCTTATGTTCCTCCAATTCCGCTTCCAAGAAGACTTATGAAAAACCGAATGGACAAACAATTCACGGAAATTTATAATATGTTATCCAAAGTAAATGTAAATTTACCTTTGCTTAATGTTATTAAAAATATTCCAGCTTATGCAAAGTTTTTCAAAGATCTTCACTCTAAGAAACACAAGTTTGAAAACAACGAAAAGATTGTTGTTTCTGAAACGCCGGCCTGCTTTTACAACCCGAATTACCACCTAAGTTGAAAGACCCGTGCAGCTTTAATATTCAAGTTTCCTTGGGAGACTCTAAAAAGATGAAAGCAATGCTAGATTTAGGAGCAAGTATTAACTTGATGCCTTTTTCTGCCTATAAACAATTAGGTCTAGGAGAACTAAAACCCACTAATATGCAATTACAATTAGCCGATCGCCGCTTAAATATCCCTGGGTATAGTGGAAGATATCCTAGTTCAAAGTTGATAAATTAATCATACCAAGAGACTTTGTGGTTCTTGAGATGGAAAGGAAGATATGCACTAATAATGAAGTCCCAATATTGTTAGGCGACCATTTATGGCAACCGCTAATACAATGATAAATGTGAAAAATGGTAAACTCACAATGTCGCCCTAGGTGAAACAGCTTGAAATTTCGTGTTTGATGCTATGAATAGACCTAGTGACATGAGTGCTTGTTTTTCAATTGATGAGATTGAGAAATTATCAACCAAATTTGAAGAAGAGCAAGATTATGAGAGAGATAGATTTATTGTCTATGATGATAGCCCTATTCCTCCCATAAAAATTGACATTGAGGAAATTGAAAGAGAAATAGAGGAAGAAGAAAGATTAGAAAAGAAAAAGCTAGAAGCTAGTAAAAAGAAAGATGAAAAAGAAATAAAAGCAGAATCGTAAATTAATTCCTCGATGAGTGAAAGAAAAGAAGATGAAGAAAGTTACAAATTAAAGCAAGATGAAGTAGAGATTCTAAAA
>CM028381.1:114177544-114279122 GCA_013146195.2 Codonopsis lanceolata | reverse complement strand
CAACTTTAATGAATCGCAAGGGTGGAAGTTCTCTTGGGCTAGTTTGTGGTTCTTTCTTATGTGGAAATACAAGGTAAGAATAAGTAAGTTAGCTAGTTTGAGAAAAGAAGACAAGCAGCGTTGAACATATTGTGGCAAGAAGAAAGGTCTATGAAAGATGATGATAACAAGGATGGAAAAGGGAGCTCAAAACTTTCGCAAAACAATTCAATCGGATTGTGAAGTTATAAAGTGGACTTGAATTTATGCGTTTTGTTACCTTGTTCGCTAGAAAGTGGAACAACATGGGCATGAGGCGCTTGGGAAAACAAAAAGCCTTAAAGGTTTTTTTCTATTGAAGGTCGTAGATGGGGGACTAAAGGAGAAGGTGGCGGCGGGCTTAGGGCTTTAATACGCAAAGAGATCAACAAGAACAAAAGTAACGAATGCAAAAGCAGGGAAATTTTGAGGCAAGAACAATCGAATAATTCCTTCTATCCAAAATTTTCATGAAAGGTTTTGGATTTAAATTCAATCAGTCCATGTTATCAAACATGTCACTTGGTTCCAACGAATCTTTAGTTTAAATTTTCAAATGTCTTAAATATCACCCAAAGATAGGTCACATTGACCTAAAATAAAATTCAAAGTTCAATTGGGATGAGGAAGTATTTAGTTTGCTTGACTTGGATTTTGCTATTTCTACTTTCTTGCAATTGATGATAACCTACCATCTGTTAGTTTTAGGATATGCACTACTTTTGAAAGGATTGCAGTCCTAATTTCTTTAAAAAAAACTTTACAATTTTTCTCTAGGTTGCAGAATTGTATTTTACTTCTATTTTTTTTTTATCAATTAAGAAAGTTGAGTTCAATAATGAAAGGTAAAGAAAAGAAAAGTCTCTAGTTTCCATTTTATGGCTCTAATAGAAACTTTCTTTTGCTTACCAAAACTAAGAACATTATCGGAAAGGGATACCACAACCTTGTAGATAGACGCCAAAAGAATATTGTGGAGATCACTTTGCACCATGGAAATCAAGACATAAGAAGGCCAAGGACTATTATCAAATAAAGCCTGTTTCGGTTTTTCCAAAGATTCCAAAGAATCAAGGAGGGCAAGAGAAATCTACTAATGGAGCTTCGACCCAGCCACCTGATAAAGCAACGCTGCGGAATGGAAGAAACATGAATAGGAATATCATAATTCTAGTGAAAGAAAGACCAGATCACACAAATAGTACCGATGGACCGAAAAAAGTGCATGAAGTCCGCAACATGATTATGGAAACAAGGACACCTACAAACAAGATTAAAACCTTTGCGTAAGAGACCTTCATCAAGCAGCAACTTCTTACAAAATAGCCTCCACATGAAGACACTTATTGGACGAGGCGGAAGATAAAGAAGTAGAATGAGCAGACCCTAATAAGTAAAGCTGAATGAGCTAATAGAAAAAAAGACCACTATAATTTAAACCCCAACGAGACTTAACGTCGAGTAAGAAAGATGAATATTAGAAGAGATCATCGTTTGAATAACACGGGGAGAGGATATATTTAGCAAAAAGATATATCGGTAACATGTACGCACTTGTTCATTTATGCAAGTTTGGACCTGGAGAGTGATGGTTCTTTATGGAACTAATCTGTTACTAGACAGAATCGCACCCAACTTGCAATCCCCTTTATGGATACTATCCAATCCTAGGTATAGTGTAGCTTGGGTCAGAGTGATTAACTTAAACATCAATAGTCTGAAGTTAGCCACTATAGCTACAAACAAACTTTCAGACGGACTTTCAGATGGATCAACAAAAAGGTTCCAGTAAATGAAGACAAAGGTTCCAGCAACAATGAAGACAAAGGTTCCAGCAACAGTGAAAAGATTAGTAGGAGATACATTAATTCCCAGATGGTCGACAACTCTGCGCTACCAAGTTCAGGGACCTAGAACGTAATCAGGTAAGCAGGGCTACTTTTTACATTTAGTTATCACCTTTATTGTTAACTCGTGCTTTTTATGGATTGAAGCAACAATCAAGGTTGTATCCCACTATGACCCCAATTTCACAAATGCTAAATGATCTAGACGTTATATCCCAGCATTTCATAGTAGCTTACTTTGAGCCTTGTAGCCAATTTCCAACCTTAAATCGATCACCTACCTGTATGCCTATATAGCTCATCTAGCTACCCTTCTCAGTTCTCCCCTCGCCTAGCCTAGCCTAGCCTCCTCCAGCTTGGCTTTCTTGAGCTGCAAAGTTAGAACAAATTTTCAGCCCCCCTTTTAATCACCCTAGTTGCAACATCAACTTTTCCTTGCGATTATACATTGCTAATTAAAGATAATCTGATTAACTTCCATGTCCTTTTTTAGAATTAAAGGTTTCCCTGTTATATAGTATATTCTATCAGTTCACTATTGATTATACTTAGGTCATTGAGTTTGTTAAAGATAGTCCAGGACAAGAAGAAAGAGGAATGAATGGTGTTCATGCAAAAAGTTCAAATCCACAAGTATTGAGCTCTTACTTTGGAGCAGACAACATCTCGATAACGTAAAATACGATTAATGTGACTAATGGCAACAACTCTTTCCACCCAAGGCGCCAAGTAGAATCTTGAAGTATCATGTTGGATCGAACTACAACCCTACTCGAAAGGATGGCAATAAAAAGATCCCAGGGTCTAGTCGGGGTTCATGACTTCTACTCTTAAGCTGCAATGGTGTACTTGGAATCATCGCCAACTACTCCACCAAAAGATGGGGATAGACCTGATTATGGGCAAGAACTTCGGACACACCGTGCTAATGGGTTAGGACAGCAGCAGACTCTGAACCCAAGTTTGTATGGCGAACAACTAAATGGAATAGATCAGATAGATCAGGGACAACATAAAAATGCTTTTGAAGTTCATCAACATTTGCCAACTACTCCAACAAAAGGACCTAGATCTGATTATTTGCAAGGGTTATGTTCTGAAAAATAGGGTTGTTTGGGAAGGATTAATTATGCGACTTTGAGTAGTCCCAAAGCTGGAACAAGTTAGAAGTATAAGCAGTTGCTAGGGAGTTTGGGGTTATTGTGAGATTATTTTGGGCAGCCTAGTTCATTAAAAAAAGGAAAAGCAGGGGAGACTTTTATTTGTGAAAAGGTTTAAGAAACGGGTTTGGGGGCTGCTAAAGAGGGCTGAGATTAAAACTTGAAGTGCTCAAGTTTTTACACCATATCAGGAATCAACTTTGGCTGTGAATATCAATGAGGGAACAACACAGCATCATTTAAATGGCGTTTTGAGCCCTCCTAAAAGGTCAAGGAGACAAAACCATCGGTGACGGCAAAGAGAAGCAAAAGGAAGAAATCTCTAGCCAAAAGCTATTTGAATCTGGTCATTTAAATGATGTTCCTGTTGCATCAGCTGTCGATAAGAAGATATTTGAACGTAAAAGGAATGCATATGCTAAAGGAAGCACTCAGCTGCATGGAATCGGCGAGGATGGGAAACATAAGGTTGAGGAAGTGGAAGCGTGACGAGGGAGCGATCGATCGAAGCTAATGTAGACTCGGCGTGCCTCGAGATCGAGTTATTTGAGTGTCCTAATCCGAATTTAGTGATTTTGACAAGGATAAAGAAGAACATTGTTTTTCTTCTGGTCAAATTTGGGCAAGTTATGATACAATTGATGGCATGCCAAGATTCTATACTCATGTTAGAAAAGTTTATTCCCCTGGATTCAAGTTGCGGATCACTTGGTTGGAGGCGACCCGAAGGACAAAGAAGCAGATTGATTAGGCGAGAAGAGGATTACCGGTGGCTTGTGGCGAATTCAAGTGTGGAAGTCGGAGAATACTTCGGATCGTCTTACATTTTGCACCAGATTATTTTTGACAAAGGCGGGGTAGATGGTCTATGAGATCTATCCCGTAAGAGGGTGAGACATGGGCTCTCTTCAAGGAGGCGGGATATTAAATGGAGCTCGGCGCCGAAAATCATAGGAAGTACAAATATGCAATGGTGGAAGTGCTCTCAGAGTTTTGTTAACAACATTGGTGTGCATGTTGCATACTTGGGCAGCCTAGTTCATTAAAGAAAAGGAAAAGAAAACAGGTAGTCTTTTATTTGGGAAAGGGTTTAAGAAATGGATTTGGGGGCTATTAAAGAGGGCTGAGATTAAAATTTGAAGTGCTCAAGTTTTTACACCGTATCAGGAATCAACCTTGGCTGTGAATATCAATGAGGGAACAACACATGCAACATCATAGCATTAATGATGATAGAATTAGTGGACAATCTGAATCGCGAATAAGAATTTGTCACCAAACAAACGGGATACAGAATAAAATCACATCAGTCCCATATTCTATCTGGTAAGGAGTGTAGGCTTATGAGTTGCCACTCATTACCAATTAGCACCAACATCATTCATCAACGTTTGGGCGGACGTGTGATGGGCCTAGTTAACCTGGGTGATATTTGGATCTGCATACATTGTAGGTCGGTCTCTAGTGCTCGAGTCCTAACAAAGATTACAAAGAAATTGATTTTATATTTTTAACAAATGAAAGAATCAAATGAAAATAGCTTATTAAAATCAGCCCTTTCTTTCTGGTCTGACTTTTTTATCACAATGTGGTCTACTCCGACTTTCTCTCTCTTTATTTATGTAGGTCTATGGACCATAATACTTAAATCCATGTAATTTCTTGAAATTGTTTGTAATCTATGAATATGTTCTTATTCTATAGAAAGAAATAAAGAACCGTCTAATGTGTGGATCTCATCACGACACAATTGCTTTCTCCATTAGAAGTAATACGTATACTAGGTAAGGGAGGAAAAGACAGACTTTTTATTTTTATTTTTATTTTAGGAAACAGGGACGGTACCCTGCAGAGTTTTATTAATTAAAAGAAAGATACAAACTTGAGGGGGACAACCAGCCTTACCCTTATAAATGGGGGGACAAAGGAGCCTTACCTCGAAAGAAAAATAGATACAAAAAAGAACTAAAGATCTAGGATATTCGGAGATAACAAGTACCATGACTGTCCAAAATGGAGTTCCCTCTAATAAGATTAGGCAAGGCATCGAGAGAAGTAAACTCAGAGTTCAACCGCGAATCATTAGCATAGTTTGCGAGCCCGTCAGCAACAGAATTAACTTCTCTATAACAGTGACTAAATATAAACAAGGAGTCCCTTTGCATGGATAAAATGCCTCTAATATAATAATGGAGAGTCCAGGGGGGATGATGACCTTTAGCAAGGCAATTATATAAAATCATAGAGTCCATCTCAACTATGGCCTGACGAAATCCATGAGAATGAAGCCAACAAACTCCCAGAAAGAGGGCCTTACATTCCGCCTCAGTGTTCGTAGCAAAATCATAAAAAGAGGCATAAGCAAAAAGGACTTTACCTTTAGAGTCTCGAATAATTCCCCCTCCACCACTAATACCCGGGTTACCTCGACTCGCACCATCCGAGTTCAATTTAATAAACGAGCCGGTCGGCTTAGACCAAAAACGACTCGGATTCGTCTTTGCTTGCTCGTAGCAAAGGAAATAAAAGATCAGAGATATTACGCGAATAAAGAAATTCCCGCATCCCATTAGGAGAGAGAGATCTTGAGAAATTGCATGGATAGCAGAAGAAATCGACAAAACAGCATTGTCATAAATAAGAGCATTGCGGTCTTCCAAATATGCCAGAGAATAAGAGAGGGGAGTAACTTATGAGCTGTGGAGGAAGAGCCCCAACCCACCAAACATCTGACCATGATGGAATCTCCCGTAATAGAGAGATTGTGAGATAGACTAAAGGCCAACCAAATCGATGAGGCTAACTGGCCGTGAAGAAAGAGATGATTAAACGATTCTAATGAGTGATAGGAGCAGCAAACACATTTAGAAACAATTTGGAAAACTTTATGAATCAGAGCTTCATCAATAGGAAGACGCTTCAGCATTAAACGCCAAAGAAAAACACCAAATTGAGAAGGCAGAAGTTTGTGCCAAATGAATTTGGTGAGGAGATATAGTAGGCTGCCGGGTGAGGATGGAGAGGCCGAAGACAAGGAAAATTTACGGAAAGAATTAAGCGTCCAACACGGGTTGTGCGGATGAGAAGAAGCGAAATCTTGTTGTTCGAGAATAACTTTTTGGCGACTTAGGAGAATAGAAAGAGCCAAGGAGTTGAGGTTGTGCCCAGAGGAATCATATAGATCTTTTACATTATAAAGCACGCAATCAGGGGGGCGAGTAAGAAGCTGACCAGGGAGCTACTTATTGAACCAAATAGAGCAGTCACCAAGACCAATGTTCCAGTGAATGTGCGGTTCTGCAACAGCTTGAATAAGTTTAAGATGACGCCAAACATGAGAGCCCTTTACGGTCGAAACTGTAGCGTGCACTGAGGAACAATATCTAGCTTTAAGAAATTCGGACCAGATGTTATGGGAGGAACGGAACCGTCACCAGAGTTTAATAGAATATGCGAACGAGAGAAGGAAGAGAGGAATTCGAGACCACCATAGAGCTTGGGGATCTTTGCAAGAATGCCAAGCGACCCAGTGAAATTTGTGAGCACCTTCGGATGAACTCCAAAAGAAATTCGTGAAGAAGCGCTCAAGCAGATTGATCACTGATTTAGGGGGATCCAGTGAGGCCAGAAGATATGCAGAAATGGAATAAAGAACATGACGAATAAGAGTGACTTTCCTGCGCATTAAGGAAAGAGCCGAGCCAAGATTCCACTCTATTACGAAGCTTGACCGGGAGGGTCAAAAGTGCATTTGTTTTCGCCCATGATAAAGAGGCAGCCCAAGTAAGTGATGGGAAGAGCCCAATCGAAATCAAGAGTATCGGCAATTCGGTTAGCCTATCGGGGTTAATCGAGGGAGCAACATAAATTCTGCTCTTTGACTTATTGATGAGTTGTCGAGATATTTGCTCATAGAGCTAGAGCAAATCCAAATGCTTGAAGAGACCAATTATTCCGTTACAAAAATGATAACGTCATCGACAAGCGAAAGGTGGGAGATAATAGGGCAGCCACTAAGAGTAGAAAACCGACGAGCCACCTGAATTATGCAAGACATTGAGACTTACGCTTAGAACATGCTGACGGAATAAAAGACTTGGGGAAAGGGGATCACCTTGGCGAAGACCACGTGAAGAAGTGAAAAATCAGAAGGGGATCCATTAATAGAGCGAGCACCGGTTATGCGATATAAGGCAGCGGATGAGATCAATAAATATCTCATGGAATCAAACTTTCGAAGAACTTGAATAAGGAACGACCAGAGACTTCGATCAAAAGCCTTTGCCATATCAAGTTTAAGAATAATATTTGAGCCATTGACTTTCTTCCCCAAAAGGATTCACGAGTTCCTAGGCCAATAGAACGTTATCCTGGATAACTCTTCCCTTAGTGAAAGCACTTTGGTTGGGGGAAATAATCAGGGGAAGGTAAAGAGCAGAAGCAAGTAACCGAGATAATTTTATTGCTGAAATTGCAAAGGCTAATGGGGCGAGAGACTTTAAAAGAAGATGGATTACTGTTTAGGGATTGTGGCTATAAAGGTGCTTGTCCACGATCGAGGAAGGAGAATCCAGAGAAAAAATTCGAAGCTGGCGAGAAAAGATCATCTTGGATAATGTCCCAACAAGAAATAAAAATTGGCTGTGAAGCCATCGGGGCCAGCCAGCTTTCCTTATTTAGGCTGTAATAGATGAATAAATTTCTTCCTTGGTGGGCGGGTTTATCGAGAGAGAGATTCCATTCAGCTGATGACCAAATCGGGATCATAGAGATCAAAATGAGTGGAGGCTGGATCGGCCTTGAGTTGATCAAAGAAATAATTTGTGGCTCCCTTGGCAATGTCGCTTCATTCTCAGTAAACAATTATCGAGTTACGAATGAATTGAGTGAATATGGAGATGACGACGAGATTGGCAAACAGAGGCATGAAATATCTTAGAATTACCGCCCCCCTCCTTGAACCATTGCACTTTAGATTTCTGTCGCCAATAGGCTTCCTCGGTAGCAAGAGAGAGAAGGGCTTAGGCGCGTAATAGAGAGCATTCGGTTGTCACAAGATTGGTTCGGCTCATAAAGAAGCTCATTCTCCAGAACATCATCTTCAGCATCAGAAACAGCTTGAAAAATGTTCCCAAACTCAGATTTATTCCAATCACGTAAGGCGTGTTTGGTGGCTCGAAGCTTATTAGCAAGCGGCAAAGGGGCCCGAAGCGTGATAGTCAAATTTATGCGAACCAGAAGAAAAGCGAGTCATGGCGAGTCCAAACATAAGCGGAATGGTCGGCCTTTGAAGCAGAAAATGAGAATTCGGAGAAAGCAAAGCGTGTGATCGAGCAGGTTCGATTAAGATGTTGAGCGAAGAAATAGGAAGCGATCCGGCCAAGTATTGCAAAGAATTCGGTCAATGCGTTGCCGATGGATTGTGGCTCCTTCTTCACGTTTATTCCACCAAGTATATTTAGTCCCGAATAACCCAAATCGGATAAACCAAAGCGACATTGCAAGCATGGAAGTCCATGGCGCCTTACATCCGGCCAGGCCTCTGATTTCTCTAAAGGATCCAGAATAATGTTGAAGTCTCCTCCTACTAGCCAAGGAGTATCATTATTTTGAGCACCGATATCAATTAATTATGTCCACAAATGCTGATGATCGAGAGCATCACACTTAGCATAGACACAAGAGATCATAACAGGATGCTTCCAAGAGAAATGTTGGACCCTCATGGTAACTTGCTGATGAGAACTCTGCACTAGAGAGTAAGAAAAGGCAGATTTAGCAAAGATCCAAATATTTCTTATAGAATTGGAATGACTAAAATTAAATTTAAGGCGCCGGCTTATGAATTTAATTCTTTCCGAGTCTATCATGGGTTCAAAAATAGCAATAAAGGAAATTTTATGCAACTTAATGAGACGTTTGATACGAGCCACTGTGGGATCGTTCCCAACCCCTCGGGCATTCCAGAATAAAGCCTTAATATCCATGTGAAACAGAAGGGGAAGAAGCGGCTGATTTAGACTTTGATCGAAGAGAACGATCTGAAGGAGGGATTGTTTTCTTGACTTTAGACACAGTAGGGCCGGGATCAGTGTCAATATGTAGAGCCTCAAAAGTGGAACCAGTAACTTGATCACCATCATCTTCGATTTCATTAAGAACTGCAAACGGGTTTGAGGTTAAAATCGGTTCAGAATCATCCTCGTTCATCATAGAAACATTGAGGGGTATGTTATTTGGCTCAATAGACGAAGAAGGGACTGCCTTAGAATTAACTTGAGCATCAGTGGGAAGAATGTTTTCCTTAACAGAAGCTGGGATAGGATTTATCGAGCTAGGGTTTGGGGCGGTTCACCAATGAAAAGAGGTGGCAGAGTTGTTAGAGTTAGAAGTGAAACTGAAGTTGTGAGTCAACAAGTTACAACTGCAGGAATGAGTGAACAACAGAACAATGAAGTTGTGAGTCAAAAAGTGCCAATTGCAGCTGTAATCAAGAGAGTAAAAGTAGAGAAGGGGGGACAAATCAGAAGGTCATAAAAGAGTAAGCTTGCAATATGGAAGAAGAAGAGCAAGGAGTTAAATGGAATCACAATATAGATTGATTAGACATGTTGTTTAGCTAGTAATGTCTAGTTTTTTGCTACTTGACAATGATGGGAACTAACATAGGGGGTTAGTTTTGATACATTTGTGCAGTTTTTGCTTATGAGATGGTGTATGATGGCATGTAAAACAAGGGGTTAGTTTTGGTATATTTTTCCAGTTTTTGCTAATGGTTGGTGTACATGTAAAACATGGGGGTTGGTACATTTCTGCAGTTAATTGGCCTGTAAAACAAGTTGAAGTTTTTGGTATATGATGGCATGTAAAACATTGACGTAAATTTGATACATGTTTGACATGTAATGTCACTTTATTTATTGGTTGATTGTGTAATCATGTTTGACATGTTTATTGGTAGATTGTCACTTTATTTATTGGTGTATGATGGCATGAAGTTTTTGGTGTATGATGGCATGTAATGTCACTTTATTTATTGGTAGATTGTGTAATCATGTTTGACATTTTTATACACTAAGAGCCCACTAAGAATGACAACAAATAAACAACTCATAGCATTGTCCCACCATACACTATCACAACAAATAGACAAATCAAGCCAAGTAATGTCATTTGCTTTTTCAGTGAAAACACAAGAAATGTAAATAACCTTACATAACTTCTATTAACATAATTATTGATACTACATACCAAGAAGTGAAACATTATCCCAACATACACTATCACATAACCAATATATTATGGAATTCAGCCTAAGGCAACATCAATTGGGGAGTCATTTTAACATTTTTATACACTAAGATCCCACTAACAATTACAACAAATAGACATATCATCTTCTCCTTCCAACTATTGGCAACCAAATTTGACTTGAAGATAGCATTCTCTTCCTTCAATCTCCAAACCTCTTCTTTTAAATTTGAAATTGTCTTTTTTTTTCCTTGCAAGCTTGCTTGACATTGTCTTCATCTCAGCCTCTTTGTTCTTAAATTCATTGAGCAGCTCTCTTTCTCTTTGAGTCATTGGAGGGTCATACCATGCAAAAAAATTACATTTTCTATCATCATCTTGTTAAGAACCAAACAATAAACCAAACACTTAAGAAACAAAGTATATAAACAAAGAAATTACATTTTTTTCCATAGGAACCAAACAATAAACTTAGCCCTAAATTGAAACAGAATATATCAACAAAGAAAAAAAACAATATATTGAAGTTTTCATATGTACCTAAGAAACAAAGTCATTAAAATAAGATTGATTGAATTTCAACTAAAACCTTAATTGCACTATAACTGGAATTAACCAATTAATCATACCAATTTCCTATTTTTCGAACCAAATCAAAACAGACATTCATATAAGTAAATCATGTACCTTCCAGTTTGGGCATCCAAAAAACCTCATACCAGGATGTTCTTCGGTCCATGATGTCCACATACGAGCCCTATTACCGGTAATATGATGGGGTATATTTACTCTGTGGGTGCTTTGTGTGTGCTGTCTCTCTGTGTGTTTGTGTTTAGGGGGTGGGGGTGGTATTTATAAGGACATGGGGGTTTTCGTTTTCTCTTTCGCCTTTCGTTGTTTGGTTAGAAGGAGGGTGTTACAAGTATATAAACTAAGGGTCTATGCATAAGTTGGGTCCAAATCGAAGGTTTAATAATCAAGTCAGAATTATTGTTCCCTTGCCAAACCCACGGATCATGATTGACACATTTCAATTCTTGATTAGGTTTTTGATGACATGCAAACTTTTTATATGGTTGTATATTAGTGGCCCTGAATTGTTTGAGAATTCGTTCATGGTTTGTACAATTTGGAGTACTGAAATATGAGTGCTTTTTACTTGGCCTTAACTTGTGCAAGCTGAAGTGAGCCTTAGTCTTTCTTTTGTGCCGCTTATATTTATTGTTGTGGCTCGGTTTCTCTAATGGTTTAAAATGTGTTTTGAGTGGTTTTATATAAACTAAGTGTATCTTTATGGTTTCTGTTTTTCGTTTTGCTTTGTCCTTTTCTGGTCCAATTTACTTGTTCATTTATAGCAGCTACTTTGGTCCATATTAGTCTTTCTTGGATAATTATTTCATATGTTTTTACTAATGGATGGAATTATTGCATTGGCAAAAATGACTTTTGCCACTTCAACATACCAAAGCACATGGCGTTACTAGCTACGAAACAGAGTCATTAAAATAAGATTGATTGAATTTCAACTAAAACCCTAATTGCACTATAACTGACATTAACCAATTAATCATACCAATTTCCTATTTTTCGAACCAAATCAAAACAGACATTCATGAGAATATTTTAACGAGCGTATTCCGGAGCACGAGAGATATGTTCAAACAAGGTGTGTCGTTAAGGATAAAGAAACACATCGCCGCCTGAAGCATGATCTAATTGAAAATATTTGGAGACTTTTTGGTAACTAAATTTGTTAGTGCTTGAAATGTCACGTTTGCTTTTATTGTTGTTGTAGTTTTCCTAATTTTCAGCAATAACTTAATGTATTGTTCTCGAATTTTCTATGTCTTGTTGTATTTGTATTTACTATTCTAATTATTGTTCTTATTTGGGGAAAAATATTATTTACTTAATTATTGTACTTGTTTTACTATTTTTAAAATTATAAACATAATTATTAAATAATTTATTAATAATTATTTATTTATTACTAATTTCGAAAATATTTTTATTATTTAATATATTAATATAAGAAATATGTAAATAAAATTGAATAAACAAAATTATTGGTTGATATAAGTAAGATATAAAAATATTAAATTAATGGATATAAAGATAGTGGAGTATGTAAAAATGTTGGAATCTGTGTATTGTTGGAAGAGTGTTTTTGATGAAAAGTTTAAGTGGGGAACTTAATGGTATTTTTGTAATAAAGTTAAAAAAAAATGGAATTTAAGCTCCCAAGTGGGAAGCTCTGTTGTTCATACTCTTACTGATCACCTAAATGTACACTTGTGAGAGAGAGAGATAGATTCCTAATTAGGAAGTTCCTATTTGTTTGCGGGAAGGTGGCGGCTGGCAGAGGCCTTGTGTGAAGTCCAACAGAGGCCTTGTGTGAAGTCCAAATCTTGTGTATACCATTGGTACCTATTTTCATCGTCGCCATTGTATCCCAATCATTGGAATAAGAATATACACATCTCTAACGCCCTTAGCCCGAAAAGAATATTGCCTGTTCTTTTAACCAAAGAGTCATAGGATTGTCTCATCATGCTGGGTTTTGCCGCCGCCACCACCAACGCCGCTGCCGTAACCGCACATACCGTCGCCGCTCCTGGTCGCAGTCACATCCCCCGAGCCCTTTTTCAGCTCATTAACCCTGAGAAATTTAGAATTTCCTTTCAACAGGTACAAAAAATTACATAAATTAATTCGTTTTGCTACATCTGTTATTTTCATTTATACTGAAACTCTCTTTCCATCTCCCTCTCCGTTTCAGTTGTCATCCTCCTCGTGTTTTCGCCTGAATTGTTACAAAAACAAGGCTATGGCCGAGGCTGCAGAAACGCTTGCTTCCTCCAACTCCTCTTCCTCTGGTACTCTTTTTTCTAAATTAACTTTTACTTCCTTTCGTTATAGTCAAAGAGTCTGCCTTCCAAATTTAAAAGTAAATACGCAAAAGTACCAAATTAAATCGTACTTGGTATGTATAACTCAATTTAGCCCACAGTGATATTCTGGACCATATAAAAACACAAAAAACTGACTCTTGTTTTGGGACAAAGGTGATATTTTGATTATTTTCTTTCACTAGGTTCATGTTTGCTTTTGCATGTAAATCAGTATTAGCACTCCAAAAATTAACTATGGCACTCCTTAATACATTATGTGTAGCATTTGATACAAACAGAATAAAGCATCTACGGTGGAGTGCCGCTGTTGAAATTTGGTTACTTTGCAAATACTAATGAACAGGGTGATGATGGTTACCAACGCGGGTGGTTTGGCAAGAGCGTTCCCTAAAAGTGTTATGTATATGCAAATTCCATTGACAAAGGTTTACAATGATATATGCTAGGAGTAATACCCAATTTAACTTAGCGTTGCTGCAACAGAAAGACTTCCATTCAGTTACATGGATTCCCTTTTGCAAGCCAATTGTGTCAAAACTCAATTACATTGTCCAAAATAAATAATCCAAAGTCAACTATATCCAAGGCAGGCAAATCAGAAACTATAATGTCTTTCTTAATTATCTCTAGCCCTGTTAGTGTTGGTTGTCTACAGCTTTGTAGTTGCTATTGATTTGACATGATGGTAGGTGGTATCCTTAATTTGCACATTTAGTGGTCTATGTAGTATCGTTCTACGCATCTTAAGCAATCTTTCCTTGTTTTATCTCCTAACATGACCATTTTCACCATTTACTGGCAAACGGGCAGGTATGGGCGGTGCTCATATGGGCGATGAGTTTAAATGGGCGGGTGAGTAAGTGCCCATTTAATAACATGTGCATATATGGGCGGGTAATAAATTGGCATGGATGCCCATCTATTTCCCCATTAACACAAAATTATCTAATAAATACAATAATTACAAAACATTCATTTCACTTAACGAAAAATACTCAAAAATTACAAAAACATTAATTTCACCAAAAAAGGAAAAATAATTCTGTATTTTTTAATTTTTGCCTCTTCAACTTTCTCTCTGTCACAATCTCTTTCAATTTTCTCTTCAAAGGACTGATTCAAGAAAATTGCCTAAAATAAGCAACATAATCATCGCAGCCTTAAACATCCTAACCCTAATCATCTCCATCATTGTCATTGGCTATTCCCTACGGTACATGACCCACCCCCACACAACCACCCTATGCCAAAAGGGCATGCAAAAACACATCCTATTCACCGGCATCTCCCTCCTCTCCTTGCTTGGGATCATTGGTTCCTGAACCTGAGTATCGTTTATGCTCTACCTCTACTTGGCGGTATTGTTTTTAATAGTGATTGGGTTGGTGTTTCTTCCGTGTTCACATTGGTGATTGGGTTTTAGTGGGTGCCCAAGTGGGCGCCCATTTAGTCCATCATAGTTAATGGTCTCAAATGAGCATGCCCATTTGTGTCCACTTGAAATTTTGGGTGTGCCCATGCCCATTAATTATTGGGCAGCTTGGGCGGGTAAATGGGCGCGGGCAAAAATTGCTACCTCTTCCATTTTACTGAATGTTCTGATTTTAAATTCACAGTCCAACTGTCTCATCTAGGTCCTACTCATTTTATGAATGTTGCTTCTTGTTTCCAACTTCCCTTACCTTAATTAGGGTTGGTATATCCACCGTTCTGTATGCGCGAGCACTTTGTTAACCTTTTCAGCTATCTGACTGCACAATGCACAACTTATCTACAAGCTTCTTACTTTGACTTTTTTTCTTACCTTGAAACCGGTCCCAAGTTGAAGTTGGTTTTCAAATTTGCGATTGGGTTAGATAAGTACAAATTATCAATCATTAAATCATTTATCATGTGTGTCTTCTATTTCTAAACAAACTGCTTTGTTCCAGGAAGCAAGCAAGCACTAATTTCATTGTCAGACAAGAAAGATCTAGCTTTTCTTGCCAATGGACTTCAGGAATTAGGGTGATTCTCAACTCTTTCTCTTTTCCTTTTCTATGGAAAAATGTATTCAGGAATTGCTTTTCACCTGTTTGCCCCTTTCTTTTTGGCTTTTATGTGATGATTACTGATTACCTACCTGATAATCTATGCCAACAATTAGGGCCTTCGTTTTTCCC
Organism: Codonopsis lanceolata; assembly: GCA_013146195.2. Classification (NCBI taxonomy): domain Eukaryota; kingdom Viridiplantae; phylum Streptophyta; class Magnoliopsida; order Asterales; family Campanulaceae; genus Codonopsis; species Codonopsis lanceolata. The sequence goes on along the minus strand of CM028381.1, from coordinate 114,263,772 downwards.
TCATGATCTTCTGGTCTTTTACTGATTTATATCTGTGTTTTGCTACTCATCTATTCTTTAAGCAGTTTACATACTGCAACAATTTATTGGTATATACAGAATGAGTGGTATATACGCAATTTACTTGGATGGTAACCTTTCTAAAAACCATGCATTTTGCTTTAGACTTTGGGATTTTTTTTTTTGATAAGTAAAGAGTATATAAAAAGAACGGGCGCCAAAAGAGGTGACGCGTCCTATTTATAGTAGTAGGAAAACGAACTCCTACAACCCTCTACACAACTATTATCCACAAGCTCTACAAAGGGGCTTAGCCCCTGTGAGACCACATCGTGGCACCAAAAATACAGAAGCTGAATGATTTGCTCTTTAAGAGAGATCTCTAGTTTAAGAGAAACTGAATGATGTTCAAGTGACAATACAGTATGTTTACTACCGTGCCTTGGTGTGTGCAGCCTTAGTTTTACATACGAAGATGTCATCACTTGGTGAGGAAGGAGAAATTCATTATAAACTAGGGATGGTCTTGCACGGAACTATATATTTGCCTTTTGAATTTCTATTGAATGTACTACACTAGTTATACGGACACTAGATGTGCTTGGCATTGTCACTCCATTTGAATTCCACCTAACAGATGTTTACTTGGATATTGTTGATAAACATATTTTTGAGTTGGCTGCCCCATGCATGTGGTTAACTGCATTTGAGAAGCTCTTTCATTTTTGTATTCAATATTTAGCCGCTGATTTATGACTCCTGTTAAAATCTCTACCCCCTTTCAACCCTGTAGGTACACAATTGTTTCAACAGGGGGAACAGCATCTGCTCTGGAAAATGACGGAGTATCTGTTACGAAAGTTGAAGAGCTTACCCGTTTCCCTGAAATGGTAAATTGCCTCTTATTCTTTACACCTCTGGTTCCATTGTTTAAGCTTCAGTGTTGTATCTTTCATTTTTTCTAAACCCCTCGCCAAAGTCTCTCTCTTTCTCCCCCCCCCCTTTGAGCTTTTGCCTACTGCCTGAACAGCGAAGGACAACTATCTCACTTTTAGTTGTCATCCTGCAATTTTCTGACTGGATATTGTTGGGATGGTTGTCATAGTCTTTGCTATTTTAAAATGTCATGCCCTACCAAAATGAAGAGTTAAGGCTATTTGTTTGATTTTTCGGGTTCAGCAATGCAAACTTTCCCCTAGTATGCATTTCAGCATGGGTATACATGTGCAATATTGATGGTAATTTGAGTGATCTAGGACGGCTTGGACTAGAAGTTCGGGCAGAATTTAAGATTTCAGAGAATAAACAAATGCAGATCTGTTTAGCTGGATGATGTCATAGGAAGGCAGAATAGAGAGGAAGTAAATCATGACTCTAGGAAAGATAAATATATGGATTATGTAGAGGAAAACCTACGCTTCACACCCAATAAACGATGTCCTGTATCAGAGAAATCTGATTGTTTATTCCTTTCTTCGTTGCCTCCAAAGGCTCAAGTACAAACCTATTGATAGAATTCAAGAAACCTTCCAGTCAGTATGTTCATACGCTGAACTTGAACTATTTATGTACCAGCTTCCATGCATGTACTTAGATCGTTTGAGTTCAGGTAACTTCATGCATCTGTGTATATAGACAATAACATAATCTCATGCATGTACTTAGACCCTTTAACAAGACTATTTACTAATTACCTGATTTATGACGTCTTAAATGGGCAGTGGATTCGCCTTTGCTAGAACAGAATTTATGTTTGCTTGTCCCTTTTATTGACTGCATAGCTGAATGACATAGACCCTCACAATAAAATGGATAAAATGCATACATATTCGCAAGTGTACACAAAATTAAATTCATCTTTGTGCCCCGATCTAACATTTTACATAAACTGTTTATAGTGAGCAAGGGAAGATTTCTTCCAGCAAGAGAGATCGTTAAGAGGGAACATAGCAGTGATCTGTGTTCCATAATTTGGTTCTTTTCCTTTATCTTCAGCTTGATGGTCGCGTAAAAACTTTACATCCAAATGTACATGGAGGTATTCTTGCCAGAAGAGACCAAAAGCATCACATGGAAGCTCTTGATAAGCATGGTATTGGTGAGTTCCGTTACTCCATTAAGTCACTGAACACTGGTGCATAATGCATATGATTGCTCCTACTGTCCTACATCTTGTCTAATTATTTTCCTGGGGCATGTTTTTCTAACATTAAATGTGATTAGACCGGGTGTGTCAAGATTTACTTCTTTCCTGCATTACTTTTTTTTTTTATAAGACTTCTTTCCTGCATTACTAATCATTTTTACGCTTTCTTAAGTCATTCTTACTATCTCAATGTTTTTCTTTGAAATTCACAATTTTTATTTCACTATAGTAAAAAAATTAGATAAGGCATGCATAGTTATTGTTTTGGAAATTTTGTCTTCTACTACAATTGTGAGTAAATTTGTTGTCAAAAAAATTGTATTTCTGCTTAAATCTGCAGTGTTTATTGATTTCGGAGAATGAAAACTTATACATTTTGAGAAATCTAAGCAAACAGTTGGTTTTCAAATATTTGAACTTTTGAATCATCCACCTAGCATGCAACCACTTATCTGACATATATAGATGAATTCAAGACCTCATAGGAAAGTAGTTTCGAGACCTAATACCATACGAATGGGCTGCAGGTAGGCCTTCATACAAATCAGGTGTATGACCACTTAATGCCATGTCCTGCCACTTAGGAGATACTTAGAGGAAATAAATTGCTAACACAATATCAATTTCTCCCGTCCATACAACCTATAAATGAAAAGCAACTCTAGTAAAACCGTCTTTATAATTTCTGTCAGTTGCTCTCTAAAGTAATTCTTCTACAGGTACATTTGAACTGGTGGTGGTGAATCTGTATCCCTTTTATGAAAAAGTTTCTTCTACAAATGGAGTTGCATTTGAGGATGGAATTGAGAACATTGATATTGGTGGTCCGGCAATGATAAGAGCAGCAGCTAAGGTTGTTTATCTCCTCTTATCCTTGTCTTCACAATTATTGATTGTGAAGCACTGCTAGTCTGTAGTGACTAAAGCAAATCCTGAGTTATGTTTTTGTGAGAAGCACCAAACTTGAGAAACTCAATTACTCTCCGTTTTTGGCTCTTTAAATACATACGTATTGGAACTCCAACAGCAATAATGTGAAGGCAGTAAATTTATTTTTTGGTGTCTAGTTATTGATGAGCAGTAATAAGGTTTTTATAGTTATACAAGGCATCACTGTTGTTTCAATAGTGCAATAGGTTAGCTTGCGATTTTGACTGTATTCTGATGGTTTTCTTAACAAGAAGCAAGGAAATCAAATAAATACTTAACTTGGTTAGGGGTATATTCAGATATTTTTTAATAAATATTCAATAGAATTTTAAGTGGCCAAAAACTTTGAAACAGCGGAAAAGGGAAAGTAGGCCAATAAAAATGAAATGGAGGGAGTAGTTGATATAGTAAAAATAAAATGTAAAATGGTCTTTACCTGAGTGATTGAAGGATTTAGGGATACTTTGTATGCGTGCGTATGGTCTTGATTACTTATCCTTGAAACTTCAAGAGTTATTATGTACTGCTGCTTCCACTGTCTAGTGGACATTCCATTGGTTGTGCTTATTTCATTGCATAGAGGAAGAACTGCTGAATTATGCTACGATCCATTTAGGAAACCAACTAATCTCAGGATTAATTTGAAAAAAAAACTAAATAATTCTTGTTATATTCTCCATTACTTCTTGCTGGTTACATCAAGTAACTTTTCATTTCTTTTTTCATTTATCTCACAATCCAATTGACACCCACATATTAGATAGAATGATATAGTTGCCTTGGTCCTTAATAATCAATATGATGCTGTTAGCTTGCAATCTTTTATTCGATCTCTGGTCCCAACTAACTCCTACACATTAAACAGAATCACAAGGATGTCTTGATAGTCGTTGATTCTCAAGACTATTCGAAAGTTCTGGAATTTCTCAGAGGAAATCAGGATGATCAACAGTTTAGAAGAAAGCTGGCCTGGAAAGCTTTCCAACATGTTGCTTCTTATGATTCTGCAGTTTCTGAGTGGCTGTGGAAGCAAACTGTGGGAGGTACTCTTTTTTGCCTGATATAGATTTAGTCTATTTAAGTTCATTATTGACAACACTCATTGAAATTTACTCCAAGAAGAAATTAGTGGTCTTCCAAGACAAAAGGCATTTTTTGTTGCCAATTAGTTGTCTCAGAAATTTCTAATTAAGTATAAAAAATTAAAATTTCATAAACTATTGACTACAGTGACATTTCTATATCATATGCTGTGTCAAGACAAAAAGAGGTTAGCATATTCAAAATGTTTTAGATACGTAACTGTTACATATGCTATCAGAAGAATAATACAAGCACAAGAATATCATTTGTCTGAATGGATGGCATGCATTTTTGGTTGACGAATATTTGTTTTGCGCTGCAAGATAAGTTTCCTCCCAGCTTGACGGTGCCACTCTCACTCAAAAGTTCACTTCGTTATGGCGAAAATCCTCACCAGAAAGCTGCGTTTTATGTTGACAGTAGTCTTTCTGAGGTTAATGCCGGTGGTATAGCTACTGCTATTCAGCACTATGGGAAGGTGAGACTGGATTAATATTATGCTTATGGCCTCAATAGCTGTCAGATGTCTTTTCATCATGGAGTAATCAATCAACCAGTAATATGTTGATTTATATCCTACTTTGTGCACTTATATGATTAGCTGTTATGATAAGCATCCCCTTTGTGATTCTTAGATTTTGTTTTCTCCCGTATGAGTTATATTTGATTCAGATTTACCTGATTGTACATGTGACTTGATTGCCTTGTTGCTATACTAGCTGAGTGCTCTAGGTCCTTCATTATGTGTTTCTCCGTATCATTAGGTAGGTGTTAAGCATTGTCGGATACCATTTCCGTCTGTTGCAGTGATGCACTGGCCTTCTTTCCAAAATGTGGCGTTACTTAATGATAGTGGTTGAAATGGGCGCTATCTGTATATGTCATTACGTATACAGCGAGTAAAGACCAGATAGTTCCATGCTAGCAATTGGTAAAAGGGCAACCTGTTGTGGGTGCAACGTAACCCTTGGCCATGGGGTTCATTATTGGCCATTTTTTCCGATGAGCTCCTGGTGCATAGTTGTGTACTGTGGCCAACTGGGAATGAATTTAGCAGACTTTTCTATAATCAGCAATGAGATAATTCATGAATCATTTAGTCAAATTTGATCTGCAGCTTTGACAAATTTAGAAGAAAAACTATAAAATGAGAGAGAGAGAAGAACTTATTTGGTAGAAGATAAGGGACGAATGGTGAATTATCTTTTGTGCCATTGGCAAATTATTATTTACTTGTTCTCTTTTCCCCTTTCAGTATTCAAAGAATATCAACTCCAACATCCTTATCAACCATGATGAGATATGGAAGAATAACACTTTCCATTGTTTTTTTTCAGGAGATGTCTTATAATAACTATTTAGATGCTGATGCAGCTTGGAACTGTGTGTGTGAGTTTACTAAGCCTACATGCGTTGTTGTGAAGCACACAAATCCTTGTGGTGTAGCTTCGCGAGATGATATAATTGAAGCATACCGGCTAGCTGTTAAGGCGGATCCAGTGAGTGCGTTTGGTGGTATTGTAGCATTCAACACAGAAGTCGATGAGGTCAGTTAATCGAATTTTGGGATCTAGAATTGATTTCTCTCTTAGTAAATATTCTCTATCTATCCATATATATATATATGTGTGTGTGTGTGTGTTGCATGTGTGTGTGTGTGTGCACTTGCATGTGTGTTTGATGTAATTCTATCAACCACTTGTAGTTACTATGTGGCATGTTAGGTGTTCCTGTGATATTATGGATACCTAAAAAAAATATCATTTCGATCTTCCACTTGAAGAGGATTGACATGGGTCTTTCAACGATGCCACATGAGGGGGTCAAGCAGTGGCGGACCCATTTTTTTTTCCGAGTGGGTGCCAATTTCTTTTTAACTGTTTAGTTGCTAAATTATATTTAGAAATGAAACAATTAGTATATATAATAAAACATATATATATATACATACACATTTATTTTTTTTGATGGATAAGTTTGGCCGTTTAGTATGGGGATTGGAACCAAGGACCTTGAGGTCCTTGGATAATTGAGACAAGTCTTGTAAGAATATCCTCTCTATGAGCCACTTCTTAGTTCTTATAATGTTTTCCTTGCAAATACTACTTTTTTTCTTGTGCCCATTTGTATACCGTCAACAAGACGAATCAAATATATACTCCCCCCGTTCTGGGCAAAGAGTCCATCATTCCATTTTGGGATGTTTCACTTAAAGAGTTCATTTTCAAAAATTAAGGCATAAAAGTGTCATTTTATTATTAATGAGATACTAAAATTGTCATTTTCTTAAAGAGTTTGACTTTCAAACGGGGGCTCTTTGCCCGTAACGAAGGGAGTAATAAATTATTTTAGTCTGATAATATTGGCCTAAGTACATATTATTTTGGATCTTATTTATCTCTTATATTAAGGAATACAAAGAAAAATAAATAACATAGCATTTTCTTTCAATATTACACTCATACCATGATGGATATTATAATGCATTAAACTTTCACTAAAGATGACCTTAAGAGGTCAACTGGAGCGCTCAGGCAAAGACCTCGAGGTCCTTGGTTCCAATTCCTTACTAACAATGGGCCACACTTACCTATCAAAAAAAAAAAAAAGAAGAGGTCACCTGGAGCTCGTATTAGTATTTCTATTTCTATTGTTAAAACCAAAACCAATGGGTGTATTTTGTTTGTGAGTATAGTTTTGTGATTTTGAGTGATTGTTGTAATGATTGAAGAAAACTTGAGAGATAGATAAAGAAACTGGTGGAGTCCATAGAGGGTGAAAGTCCAAATTCACAAAATCATGACAAAGAACAGAACCCAACAAGTTCTAACTCTATTTCAAAAATATTACTTCCTGAGTTCCAAAACTATTGGCGATCGCAAGAGTCACATATATTATTTTGGGACGTTTTAAAAATAAATTTTTTCTTTTATGTTTTAGAGTTTTTCAAACCAATTATCTGTAAATACCCTTTTCATTGTGAGCAAAATATGAAATGTCCAACTAAAATAGCATATTTATTCGTTAGGCCATAGTATCATTGTTGCACACCCTTGGATTGGAATCTTACAAGCATAGCTGTTCAAAGGGACCCAGGTAGAGCTGTACTTTACGTAGTTCCTACCCTTACATCAACCTTCCTTCAAAAATAGTTCTCCATTGAAGAACCTTCAAAGTTCAAACTATGGAAAAAGAACATTATACATGCTCTGTAGTAACAAAATTTTTCGAGATCACAGTGGGTGCCATGGCGCCAACTCGGTCCTTTATAGGTCCGTCACAGTGGTTTGAGTGTCCCCTTTGGTTGTGAAAATTGCACATTAGTACTATTAATATGTAAAATTTTCAAAATAATTAATATTTTCATAGTTTTGATAGTCTGAATCTGAAAAAGTTGCTCTACGTTAGTAACTTTGCCCCCCATTGTGACATAATGTTGATTTTTATCATCTTCGTCTTTAAAATTACTATCACTCTTTTGGTTTATATTCTCCCTAAATGAGTATCATCTTTATTACAATTTATCCACTCAAAATGTTTAACTGTTTTTTTTTAAAAAATTCTTAAACCCTGTGCTTTCTCCAATTCACTTTATATTTGTGGAAGGAGTTTGTTTAAATTTGTGCCCCACTTGCCAAAAGTTTAGGGATTTGACACTGTTTCACATGCATTAGGGTGTTGCAGATATGAGTTTGTCGTCTTTATTATGATTTTTGCTTTGACCTAATTATTTTTGTCTCGTTAGGCTCTTGCAAGGGATATCCGAGAATTTAGAAGTCCAACAGATGGTGAAACTCGAATGTTCTATGAGATTGTTGTTGCCCCAAAGTATTCTAAAAAGGGGCTTGAGATCCTTCGTGGAAAGTCGAAGACTTTGAGAATCCTAGAAGCAAGCAAAAATAGTAAAGGAAAGCTTTCACTCAGACAAGTAGGTGGGGGTTGGTTAGCTCAGGACTCGGATGATATAACACCAGAAGATATCAAATTTGATGTAGTTTCTGGGAAGTCTCCACAGGAGAACGAGCTTTGTGATGCGGAATTTGCATGGCTTTGTGTGAAGCATGTCAAGAGCAATGCTATTGTGATTGCAAAAGTGAGTAATTCTCTGTAACTTTCATCCACACTATACCTCATTTCTAAAATTCCTGGTAGAAAACTTTCTGATTATGTTTGTTGTGGGCAGAACAACTGTATGTTAGGTATGGGGAGTGGGCAGCCGAACCGTTTGGAGAGTTTGAGAATAGCTTTAAGGAAAGCTGGAGACGAGGTCAAAGGAGCAGCTTTGGCTAGTGACGCCTTCTTTCCATTTGGTAACTACAAATATCTAAGTGATAATTTTTGGGTATATAATAGTTAATGAAATAGATTGCAGTATTATTGGTAAAAATGTTTTAAAATTTAAAAGAGGATTAAAGAGCTTATAGTGAAGTAACCACTGAATTAGCCACAAGTTGAACAATTTATAGTTGGATAACATGTCGATGATCTTGTCTAAATTTGTGTGTTTCATAAACAGCATGGAAAGATGCCGTGGAAGAAGCATGCGAAAGCGGGATTGGTGTTATTGCAGAGCCAGGGGGAAGCATCAGAGATACTGATGCGATAGATTGTTGTAACAAGTATGGGGTTTCTCTTCTCTTCACCAATGTGAGGCACTTTAGGCATTGACGAATGACGATGATTCATAAGATAAAATTAACGCGGTTCACTCTTTCCCTTCTCCGGTTCTAGCAATGTGCGTGCAGAAGAACACCATGCCTGAAAGTGTTGGTAGTCCTATTAGTATACGTGCTTCACCTCTGATTTTCTACAGGGTACGGGACTGTATGTTGCTTGGAGTTCCTTCTTGTTTGTGGGGAGTTGTCTTTTAGTATGGAGGAAAATGTACTGTTGTAACAATAGGTCATATTTTTGTAGGAATGAAGTAGTTAAGACTTAAATCACAAATTGGTCACCCTACTTTTCAGCTTTTTGCAATATGATCACTCTACTATTTTTTTTTCTATTTCATCATTATACTTGGTAAATCAAGTCAATAAGATCACTGTGGATTATTTCCGTTGGTTAGATGGACGAAAATGTTTGAAATGACCAAAATGCCCTTACTAATGTTAAGGGTTTTCAGTTTAAAATGTTAATAGTTAAGGGATCAAACTAAAAGATCAAATTATTAATATTTAATTTATATTCCCAAAATATCTCTCTTTCTCTCTCTCTTTGTGTGTGTGTGTGTGTGTGTATATATATAATCACTAACATTGATCTCAGCCTCCACGCACATCCAACGGCCAGCGGCCTCTTTCTTGTTCCATCTCCGGCCAAATTCGCCCCTGCTCCATTGCCGACCCCCCCCCCCCTCATTTGCTATCATCTCCAGCCAGTTCCTCAATCATCTCTCATCTCTTCATCTCTTCATCTCCCATCTCTCTCTCTCTTCTTCGTCTACAACCCCAGATCCGAATAAATCTCAGTTCCTAAGCGCTCCATCATCATCGCACGAACCCAGCTTCACCATCCACCATAACAACTGGTGGAAACTCATTGACTGGTACGATTTCCCCTCACTCTGTTCACTCGACCGACTCACCACTTTAATCGTCGCTAACTGGAAAGCTATCTCCCGCGAAATCACTGGCACTATCCACGCCTCAATCGTGAACCTTAACAGCCTAATGCACCTCGATCTTAGCAACAACCAAATCTCCAGCGAGCTCCCTACCGACATCGGAAAACTCTTCATGATGAGCCGAGCCTTGCTGAGTCGAAACCAACTCACTAGATCAATCCCGAGTTCGTTATCCAACATGTACTAGCTCGCGGACTTAGATCTGTCCTTGAACCAAATAACCGGCTCAATTCCAAACCAACTGGGCTCAATGCCGATTCTATCGACTCTCAATTTAGACATTAACAAATTGGCTGGTTCATTCCAAGTCAGCCTATTAGGTAACACCGGTTTAAACATTTTGAACATTTTGAAGATGGTGTAGGGGCATTTTCAGGGTTTTAATTTTTTTAAAAAGTCAAAATTGGATTAAAAAAGAGGACCCAATTGCATTAAGTGGGGGTATTTTCGGGTTTTTATTTTTTTAAAAAGTTTTCCATCCAAAAAATTGGATGGAGTGATGAACGTGAAAATAAAGCCAAGTATAATGATGAAATAGGAAAAAAAAAAAGTAGAGTAATCATATTGCAAAAAACTGGAAAGTAGGGTGACCAATTTGTGATTTAAGCCAATAGTTAATTATGTTGTTTTCTTAATTTTGTTCAGTTCATTTACCTCGCTGCAGTTTCAATGGTTGTTTTTGTTTCACAAGCTTTAGCTAAAGCTTCCTATTTTCTTCTCCTTGTTAGTGCTTGTTTGGCCTAGCGTTTTAGGTGTGTTTTGGCCCAAAACGCTGTTCCAAAATACCAAATTATATATCAATGTCGTGTTTTCGAAACGAGTGTTTTTTAAACTCCACGGTGCTTTCACCTGTCACATTTTGTAGCTTTTTCCAAAACATAGGGGATAAAATGATGAGTCCTTATGCTTTGACGTAAACAACCCTTGCTTCTCCTTTGATCTAACAATCAAATTATTAAAGGGGACAACGAATCTTGAGTCACTAATTTTGTCCATGGGATCATCAATCTTCAAAATAAATCCAAATTTATAAATCTTGATGTTATTCTTTCCAACACAATTTTTCCAATCAGAGAAATCAACTCCAATATATAAATTTCATCAAATATATTGAATTAATCAATTGTAAGTAAATGAAAATTAGAAGTAGACTAAAACAAAAATTAGATCAAGTGAGAGTACCAACTTTACAAGGTTGAGAGGGGTTTGGGAATCGATGGCAAGGTTACTTACTGAAAGTGAAGAGCTCAAATTCACCACCTACTCACCACACAAATTGTGATCGCCATGGAAATAATCATGAAAACCATTTAACCAAATCGTGAGGAATTCAATTGTATATGGGAGAGGTAGACAAATGTTTAATAGTGGGAACTTAAGAGAGAGAGAGAGAGAGAGAATGAGTGATGTGAAGCAGAAAGTGAGCCCGTAATATATAATTGATTTAATTAATTTTTTGGTCCTTCTATTTTATATAAATCATTTATTTGGTCTCTATATTAAAAAATAATTAGTTTAATCTTACATGTTGATATTTACGATCAGATTCCCTATTACCCTGTTATCGTTAATATTTCCGTCTAAATTTGTTTGGAAGTGTCCGAAGTACCCTTACCTCATTCTTTGCGTTAAATGAAGGAGCAAAACGTGAAAATTGAAAGCAAATTCTGTAAATCCCTCCCCTCCCCCACTTGCCCCATCTCCTCTTGCTCCCTCCTCCTTCGCCTTCTTCCCCGCCAACATCTCATCCCTCTCCTTCCCTCAATCCCTCAAATCGAAACATGTTTCCTCCAAGATCACTATTGCCATTGCCGCCATCCTCATCCATCTTTTTCCTCCAAGCTCACCACCGTCATCGCCGCCGCCACCATCCTTTTCTTACAAATTCGCAAGAAAAAGCAGCATGCGAGAAAATATGCACAGATCCGATAGCAGTAACAACTGGTTGGGGGATGACAGTGGCTGGATCTGAGAAAGGAAGGGCCAAAGTTGGCGAGGGAGACTGTTGTGTCGGAACTAGAGTTTCGTCTGAGGTACGAGAGCTAGGCCTGGAACTGGAATTCGTCCTTTTCATTTTGAATTTGTTGATGACAGTCCTCTTTGACGGGAGATCGACACGCTCCGTTGCTTATTTAGTTTCCGTTCATTTAGAAACCTAAAAAGGTGTTCCGTTTGCAGTGTATGTGGTTGGACGAAGTTTATGGACTTTAACGGGAGGAGGCTTGCGGGCAGGGGATTGATGTAATACCCCATCATAGTAAGTGTGGAATTGTGTTCGATTTATAATGTGACCACATATTATCTCTCGATCACTAACATCATTCGATGATTTAAGCGTGACTTAATTGAAGTAGACAAAGCCAGCGTTATAATTGAAGTAGATAAAAAAACACTACTATCTGTGATAAGACAAAGAAAACTCGCTCACTGAGATTGATCGAGAAAAAATGGAAAGAAAGGTAGCAAAGAAAGACCTATAGCGGGTGATGGAGAACTTCCACAACTTCAATTCTTGGTTCAACACAATCTGGGTTTTGAAATTAATTGCAGCTTAGTAATTCAAAATGAATTGCAAGGAAGTTCTAATGGAAATTTTGATTTTATGACTAAATTGCTACCACTAAATCGTATGGAATCAAATGATGGCTACTTTGATAGTCAATTTTATTTGATTTTTGTGGGTGATTACGGAAAATGAAGATGATGAATGAAGCGAACATTACAACAATACTCTTAATTGTGTATTAATGTAATGTAAGAAATAATTGAATTCTTTCTACTATAATAAATAGTAATTTAATATCGTCGTCGGTTGATCTCTTATTAAATAAACAATAATGGAGTCAAGATTATAATAAGGAATGCTCAAACAAAAATTTGAAGAAGCAGATGTAAATTTATGTAGTGGATAAATGTTGAGAGCACGTGATCACATGTCTTTTGGTTCAATTATCATGGAGAAGATACTTCATGAATGTACCTAGGATAATGTCCAAATCACCATAAGACGTACGCAAACTCGATCATTCTAACTTCTTGACTAAAGACGGAGCTACATTAAAATGATCATTGCAACGAGTGTGAATTGTCATTCTCATTTGTTGATTGAGACATGGCGATATGTGATAATTACAACAGACAAGGATTGATCACTTTATAAACTAAACAAATTCATGCTTCTTTGGATTGTTCAACGACAAGTTGCTGATGTGCAACATATTATTTATGTTCATCAAATCAGCACCACCCTAATTAATTTGAAGGAATCATGTATATATATATATATATATATATATATATATATATTTTTTTTTTTTTTTTTAAAAAAAAAGAAAAATGTTCTCCTCCCATTCGGTTAAATAACAAACGCACACGAGACAGAAAAAAAAGAGGAAAGAACCCGCACACGGGAGTGAGGAGAGAGAAGACGGAGGCTGAGAACAAGAGCGGCAAACACGTAGAGTGAGGGTCGTCGTTGTGAAGGATCGAAGCCGGAGAATGGTTGACCAGGACTGGACTCCATTAGGTATTTCTCCTACTTGTTCAATTCTATCCCTCTCGTCTTTCCATCCCGCTGGTGTAATTGGGTGATTTAACCGAGTTGTCGAAACTCAGGACGATTTGCTATTCGTATTACCCGAGTCTAAGCTGAGTCAATGGCTAATATGAGTATCAATTGATTCTGTATACCTTTGCGGATCTTTGGCCCCCAAATTCCTCACCTAGTCGCCCCAAACTTTGAGCATCATATATGATATTTAACCAGTTTAATTTAGGCTAATAGTTATCTGTTAGGGTGATGATAGATAATACAGTTTTGCTCTGCTGATGCGCGATTTTGACCGTTAGATTGTAATATGTATTCGTTTGATTTTATTATCAAGCTCTTGATCACGGGAAACTCAAGAAAATTTGATTCTAATCCTAATTGGTGTTTCTTAACTCTTTATCATTTCCATGTATTACAGGAGTCGATTTTCTAATGGGCAAGTACTATAAACACCAACTAGTTGACCTCAAGAGTGATCATTATGACATAATATCTAATTTGATTTTCTACCTTTTTTTTTGGGGGGGGGGTGTAAATGAGAGTTACAGCTAGAGTGGTGTAAGAGTATTTCTTTGTTTAGGGCGTTTTGAATGGTACAACCTAAAATTGAAAAAAGGGCTCTCCAATTGGTTCAGAGGGAGTATTAGGTGGGATGTGGATATAGTACCAGAAGCACCAAAGGATATAGTTGACAATGTAATTAATAACTGAAACACTTGATTTCTAAATAGGGACTCTGATTGTTGGATGGCAGGGCTATATGGCAGATGTTTATTACTTCCCGTCTTGTCAGGATTCCCCATTGAAGTCAAACATTTTCAGAAAGTTATTTCTAAGTTAACCCATGACGAATCTTCAGCAAGATCACCTTCTTTTCCTTTTCTGATCGAGCACATTATTTTCAATTTAATTGAAACCCTCGTAAGTAGTAAGCAAAAAAAAAATTATGAGATTTGATTGACTTACTTTCAGAAGAGAATTCTATTTTGGGTCATTTCTAATAGGCTGTAACTTCAAAAAGTGGTTGGAAGAGTCAGCATAACAATGAGGATACTGCAGTTTGATGTTATATGGCTGCTATACAGTGTGTTGTAAGTTGAGCTATAACAGGCTTGGTTAATTTTACACATGTAAGTTTTTCGCTCCCAAAACTTTACAGCCGGTCAAGGACATCTGTTATCTCTTCTGTAAATTTTATTAAATCCTGTTACAGGTCATTGCATTGTGGATTACAATGGAAGTTTTTCACTAATTCATATTGTTTAGAGGAATCAGGTTCATGTGTTATTCATTTAGTTTTTTATACTCTCTCTAGGAGTTTCTGCAATGCAACCTGTGGGTAGTGCAGGGAACGCTGCCAATTCAGTTCGCAAAAACAGCTGAAAATTGTTGGAACTTGGAAGATGGATCGAAATATGCACACGCATCAGGGTGTGCCACTATTTCTTATTTTATTTTTATTTTAAAAAAATGGATGGAAAATGATTGAATCTAAAACCTCATACTTTCTGAAATTTCAGTGAAATTCTTGGATATACAGTTTAGACTACCTAGCTTTTATATATATATAGATTTCCCTAACACTTAGCTGTGTATATCGAAGCATCTCGTTGCGGCGGCATTCCCGTCTCTAACTGTCTCCAGCTGAAATGGAGGATGATGGTGTCGATCGGAGGAGAGAAGGGCCGATATTTAGAGATATAAGACGATACAGCTGCGAGTACTGTGGAATTGTTCGGTCGAAGAAAGCCCTCATCACTTCTCACATCCTCTCTCACCACCAGGTTTCTCTCTTTCTGTGTCACGGTGTGTGTGTTTCCCTGGTGTTTTCGTGCGTGTATGCAGGATCTATTTTATGTTGACTTCCGTTTCATTCATATGAGTGTATAAGTAAAAGTAAATTGGTGGTTGTTATGGATTTATTGTGTGTTGTTTTGGGTAATATTTGATGAATGGGCGTTCTTATGTGATTATGCTTAAATTAGGATAAAATCGGAGAGTCCAAGGCTGACTGTAATGGAGGCTTGGAGGAAGAGAGAGTGAAGTTGAATACTTGTGAAGAATGCGGAGTTAGTTTCTGGAAACCTGCTCACTTGAAGCAGCATATGCAAAGCCATTCCCTGGAGGTATCTATTAATTGTGATTTTTTTTAAGAACTAATGTTGATTTCCTTGCTCATAATAAATGTGTTCATCAGCATATTGTTTAACCTTTATTTTAAATCTTTAACCTTTATTTTAAATCTGATTGATAACTCTTTAAATATTAGTGGCTGTGTTATTTTCTTGTTTGTTCACATTCATGATTCACCCATGGCATTTTAAAGCTTTACTTATTCAAAGCTCCTTATGACTCAGCTCATATTGGGTTTGACTCAAGCTCGACAATGGTTTTATGCTCGATATTGAAGGACATCCAGCTTAATTTGGCCTGAAGTACCGTAGAATTAAAATTAGACTAAAATGATGTGAAACAAATGACTTTTCTTGGCAGACCAGGCAAGCACTAAAAGTAGTGTTTGCAATGCATTAGGGTCTATTTGCATGTTTATGGTTTTATTTATTGAGATTTAAGACTTGGGTGGGAAATATTTGATGTATCTATGGTTGCTTATAGATATTTGCATAATTTCTTTTCGCAGGATTATTTATAGAGATAGACTTTTTATGACAAAAGCCTTTGATGTTATGCGTGAAGCATTGGATCCCACACAATAAACTCCAAAATGCAAGAGGCAGATTAATTTTCCTTGAATGGACTAGTATCAGGAAGGGGGACCTCCTGAGAAGCTCCTTCAGGTGAGCCTCATTCACGTGCTGTTATTTGTTGACGTGTTTAAGACAATCTCTACCTTTTAAGTGGAGTTATGTTCAAGTCTTACAGGTTTACAAGCTTTTGCTTACTCTCAATGTATCACTTATTTGGTTGCAGAGGCCTTTTACTTGTCCGCTAGATGATTGCCATTCCAGCTATCGAAGGAAGGACCATTTGTCACGCCACCTGCTTCAGCATGAGGGAAAACTTTTTGAATGTTCGAACTGTGAATGCAGATTTGCTTTTCAAGGTAACATGAAGAGACACATGAGAGAATTTCATGAAGCGTCTGCTTCCAGTGACATCGAGGCTCAGAAGCGTTTGTTTGTCCGGAAGCAGGGTGTGGTAAAACATTTAAATATGCATCGAAATTGCGGAAACATGAAGATTCTCATGGTTAGTTGCCTTGCCTGGTGGTTTCCATAATATCCTTTAAAGAAAATATGATTACTGTCATCAATCTGCTTCTCTCTAGGTATTAAGTCATTGTAGGAGGCTTCATAATTTTGCTATAATATTCATCAGTGAAGATAGAATTAGCAATTAGAAAGCCCTAATGGATCCCCTTTACTGTTGCAGTTAAATTAGAAGCACTGGAGACATTTTGTGCAGAACCTGGTTGTATGAAGTATTTCACCAATGAGCAGTGTTTGAAAGCTCACCTTCAGTCTAGCCACCAGCATATTACCTGTGAGATATGTGGGACCAAACAGCTCAAGAAAAACATTAAGCGGCACCTGCGCACACATGAAGTAGGGGTTTGCTCGGAGAGGGTAAAATGCACTTTCAAAGACTGTCTTCATACATTCTCAACCGTAAGACTGCTTTCCTTTCTGGAATCCTGCTTAGTTTAAAATGGGACTTTTGTGTTTAAAGCTTTGTTGATGGATATGGTGATATAGGTTGTTTGCGTGCACGTCCATTAAGCATATCCCTAATTTGCTTCCCGTGCAAATATTTTTTCATGTAGAAATCAAATCTCAATCAGCACATAAAAGCAGTCCATTTCGAACAAAAACCATTTGTTTGTAGTATTCCTGGCTGTGGGATGAGATTTCCATTCAAGCATGTTAGAGACAACCATGAGAAATCGGCACGCCATCTTTTCACTCCTGTAAGCCTTCAAACTTGAATTTAATAATGTCTGTGCACTTTTTGTTCCCATTTGTAGTGGGAAATAAACTGGAAATTTGCCTTTGATTCAGGGGGACTTCGTGGAGAGTGATGAGCAATTTCGATCGCGGGAGAGAGGTGGAAGGAAAAGGGAGTGCCCAGCTATTATAGAGACTCTTATGAGGAAAAGGATTGTTCCACCACTTGAAACAGATTCTATATTCTCTTGGGGGCCTGACTATGTCTCGTGGATGCTATCATCTGTACATGAGCAGTGAAGACCAGCACTGAAGTTTATAGCTATAGCACGTTGTACATCTGGTTTTCTCTCTAATATTGTACCCGGTTTTCTCTCGAATATTGTATGTAGAAAATTTATTTAGCTCGTTTCTCCACTAGTATGCAAGAGCCCCATGGTAATATTGTAAGTATTTGATTGTGTCTGGACAGTTTTCAGTGTTATGATATCATACTCTGCTACTTTCTCATGTACCAAGTATATTGGATATGGTTTTATTGTTTTGTTGGTTTAGTATTGCCTGTCTTGTTTGATGGATATGGTCTCTCACACTTGGTTTATGGCCCCATCTCATTTCTCAGGCCATATTCTAATTAATCAAATAATGTCTTCCTGTTTTGTGATAACAGTACTCCACCATGGCTTTCATGACTCTTGTATGGCAACTGAACAAAATTACTTGGGACTCACCACCAAGTCTTTTCCCTCCGCAAATACATCTTAATCTGCAGTTTCAAACACTACAGATTAGATTCCATTGTACACAACATATGTCACGAAAATGCAGTAACAAACATTGAAGAATACAAAAATACAAGTTTTGATTCACACCAACAATAGGACTCGAGGCAAAAAGATAAATCTTTAAAACTATTGCTAAATGTACTCAAATCATTTAAAAGTAAAACAAAAAAAAATTAACATGTGTCAAACTAAAAAAAAATATATTTGATCTAACGGTGTAAAATTTGAATAAACCACATGCATTGAATGAATAATGATGACAAGTATTGACACATGATAACCAAAACACATGTTTCAAGTTTCAAGTCGTTTCCATAGTTAAATTTTACCATAACACATCTTTCAAGTCACTTTCATAGTGAGATTCAGTGTTTGTTTTACTGGTTAGAGCACTCACTCCTCCTGCTTTTGATCCCAAGATCGAATCTCGTTGAGAGGTTTGTTTAGATTTAGGGAATCAAATAATTTAAATCAAAAAGAAGAAAAAGAAGTCACTCCCATAGTTAAATTGTAAGAGAAAGAGCATTACAATCCATAGTGTATAAAGTATTGACAGTATAACCAAACACACTAACAAGTGCTTGTTACAATTCCGAGAAAATTATAAAAATAATCATCTTAATATTTGTAAATAATCGATTTGACCAACTTATTTATAATATCTGAAATGTGACTAACGTATTAAAAAATTGGATGCGATATGGTTTTTACCATTAACGATCCATCCAATTTTTTGCAGGACCGTTAATGTGGACTAACAAATTGACTTTATGAGGGTATTTATGTCTCTCTTTATGATGTCCCTTATGAGTGGTGAACCAGATGAATTAGATGAAATCCGTCTTTCCAGACTCCTACATTGCCAGACCAGCCGTCATACTCTCTCCGCCTTCAGCCCAGCCCTCTCTCTCCTTTCCTCGCACCATCTTTATCCCTCTCGTCAACCGCTCTCTTTGATCAGGCAAAGCAGCTTCACAACCTCGTCAATCACATCCCTCTACCCATCCACATCTGGCCAGCGAGCCTCCTGCTCCTCCCCTATTCTTCATCATCCGTCTCCAGTCCTACCAGCCCCCCTCGTCATCTCCAGCCTTTGTTCCAGCAGAGTCCACCATGTCAATCGCGCCCAAATGACGTCGTTGTAATCTTCTCCTTCCTCCTCCCCACACAAATCCATTCACAGACCTCGACCAGGACAAAATCAAGCCCTCAACCCACCTCAATGGCAAACTCTAATCCGACCCAACAGCCCAAATCCCAAACAATTCCTCCGTACATGAAAGCCATTGCTGGGTCCCTCGGCGGAATCGTGGAAGCCTCCTGTTTACAGCCCATCGACGTCATCAAGACCCGATTGCAGCTCGACCGAAGCGGGTCTTACAAGGGAATTATCCACTGCGGCAACACTATTATTCGTACGGAGGGGTTGCGGGCCTTGTGGAAAGGTTTGACCCCGTTTGCGACCCATTTGACCTTGAAGTACGCGCTACGGATGGGGTCGAATGCGGTCCTGCAAGGGGGTTTTAAGGACGAGAAGACTGGGCATATTAGTAATTATGGGAGGTTGTTTTCTGGGTTTGGGGCTGGTGTTCTTGAAGCTCTTGTTATTGTCACTCCATTTGAGGTTGGTCATTTTCGTAATTATTTGATAATTCAGTGTTAATTTTCTGTCAATTTTCACATTTAGAGTAATCTGTTGCGAGTATGCTTAGTTTGTTATTGAGACACGTCAATGGTTATAATGGAATTTGATTAGTATGACCTCATTTCTGGGCAAAGAGCCCGGTTTCTATTTATAAAATTCAACCGTATCAAATCAAAATTCAACTCATGTTACTTCCTTACTTGCTTATTTTAAAAAATAAAATCATACTGCACTTACTTGCTTCCTTCCTAAATTATCGTCGGGCTTCACTTTTTTAATTCAAACCGAATGTTTTTCAAATGAAAATTTGATGTAAATGCTTAGTTTTTCTCAAAATCATGAAACACATAAAATGTACTACCAAAAAGTCAAACAAGACAATAATTTAGGAACGGTTGGAGTACGTTTTAAATACTCAACTCAACCTTTTTCTCAATCAATTGAGGTTGGCTACATGAATTCGTTTTCACCATCTGTTTTAAAAACTAATAAAAAATTGTGTTTTACTAGTAAAAAGTCAATCATCAAAAGATACATAAAATATACAACAAACAATGGAACCTCTTAAAAAATTTACTTGTATAAATGTTTGGTCAAAATTCAATAAAGCTGTCAAAAAGTTGGAAAGTAGAGTGATTACATGGAGCAAAGGGTGTATAAATTAGTCTAATAATAGTGGGTATGAAGATAAGGGTAATGGTTGTTGCCAGAGTAATTACTTGTTCGACTAGTTGTACTAACCGCATTTGAGTTTGTATGTTGCGTTGGCAAAATGCTGATACTTGGTTGGGACGGAATGACAATTGAGATTATAATATGATGATGGAAGTGATTGCATTGTTGTGAGAATAGAAACATGACGAGTTATTCCTGTGGTTTTCAACTTTTTCATTTTTAACTTGGGACATGTGGGTTGTATTTTAGTATTTTACCCAAGCTCCTCATTTTGCTCCGACCACCAATCTAAGGCCCAAAGGGCCAATGGGCATATTAGAAGCGGACTTCAGGCAATCATTTAGATTCAGGAACTGTGCAACCAGGACTCATATATTTGCAAAGTATGAATGGAATGATGAAGTTCAAAGTAGTTCAGAACAAGATGGTTGGTTTCCAACGTTTAACTCTATTTTGTGTGTTTACTTTGGTTTTGATATAGTACAGTATAAGTTAAGATGCAAGAATTAAAAAGAGAAAAATAGCTGTTCTTCTTGTTGCTTCTCTATTAACTCTGAAACTGGAGTCATAGTCGTCTCTCTCTTCGCATCTCATGAATTTCTGGTCTTCAGTTGATAGAATGTTTCAAGTCATTAGAAAAATATCTTTTTTCTTTTCCTTTTCCTTTTCATTTGCTCTGATGCAATTGCACCAACGCACTCTGCTTTAAGCTAGAAAATTGTAAGCCTATTTTCCACCATCCCTTGGAATTTTAAGCCGATGTCAGAAAATAAGCAGATCATGTCCACAATGTGATATTACATTATTACCTGATTGCAGAGAAGTACTGCCAACATTGTCCAAAATTTGCAAATTTAAATTCTTTTGGCAAAAGAGAAACTTGTATAAAAAAAAATTCTTATAGCAAAAGAGAATAAATTGTAATAGCAACCTTCTTTATTATTCTTATCCATTGTGCTAATGATTGAAACTGATATGCATCTTCCCTTGCTTGACTGGGCATCCTTCTTGGTCTTTGTCCTTTAAAACAGGTGGGTGCATGTACATTATAGAGCTCTTCAAAATCTGAAGGTGATAAGAAAAATGCTCTGCGGCGAAGCAATATATATGTGCTTGTGTGGTTGAACTGAGATCCGATAATGTGGAAGTAGCAATTAAAACATGCAAAGTAGGTTGAAATATAATATAATACCGTGGAAGTGGAACATAAGATCTGAAGATAAGATCAGTGATAGATATAGAGCTGCTAGAGTAGACCATTACCATCTACGACAGAATTGTCTACATAGCAATGCTAAAACTTAGAATTCCTTATTCTGGAGTTTTGTTTGGAGAGCGTTCTGGCTTTATTACTTCCATTTCTTTAGATAATTTTGCTTTTAATATTCAAGGTTCTAGAAGCTGCCTAGTTCCACTTTTGTTTAGTACTTGTTTTATGTGAAGTATCCTTGAGATGGCTGGAGCAGCATTCCTTGGGGAACTATGTTTCGATTTTCCCATTCTTTACCCTTCTTTCTTTTTCCAATATGAATTCCTTAAGTTCTACTGGGCTTCGGTTTTCAGTTCAGTTCTTTCTTGGTTACAGAGTATAGAATCCTGATCTATATTTCATATTCTGATTCATTGCATTGTTCGTATTGCTGATCAGTTTTGATTTCACCACTTATTGCAAGAGCATACTCCCTCCTTTCCATTTGAAGGATCCCCATCTAAAAGTCAAAGATTCAAAGGTTATTCTGTTAAGGAGCCAACCCCAGCCCCAGGTAATTGGGACAAATGCTGAGATGAGTTGTAGGTCTAATATAATAAGGGTAAATTGGAAAGTCATTCAAGTTACTCGCTAAATTTTCAAAAATACTCGAGTGAAATGTCCCAGAAAATAAAAGAAAGCAGGACTATTTGTGTGGAACCGCCGGAGTTATTGGACAAGATACATACAATGTTTTTCCTCGATATTTAAATGAACAAAATCTTTCTCTTGCATGCATGACTGCATTTTCAATGGGAATGACAACTAGATGTATCATATCATTTGAATTTACAAGTTGGCTACGCTGCTAGTAAGAAGTGCTACCTTAAGAATTGGCTTTACTTTCATATTACAGTCTCCTGTTTAACTTAAATGACTGAGTGAACGAGGTTAGAGATCCACTTATACCGGTTGTTCTATGAGATCCGCATAGATGAATTAGTTTCTCAATGGTGTCAGCAGAAGTCCAATTGGGAATTTTGTTTCTCGTGTTCTTTGGGAAATTCAATGTTAGTTATACAAGTTCTTAACTGATTTTGTATGCTTAGAAACACATTTCATCTGAGCTAAGTGGGATCACTAAATTAAACCTAGCCAACTGCAGGTGGTGAAAATTAGACTGCAGCAGCAAAAAGGACTGACCCCCGATCTCTTAAAGTACAAGGGTCCAGTACACTGTGCTCGTATGATTATCCGCGAAGAAGGCCTGTTGGGGCTCTGGGCAGGGGCTGCCCCAACTGTTATGCGCAATGGAACTAACCAGGCTGCCATGTTCACAGCCAAGAATGCTTTTGACGGAATATTATGGAACAGACATGAAGGCGATGGGCAAGTGCTTCAACCATGGCAGTCTATGATATCTGGATTTCTTGCTGGAACAGTTGGTCCGTTCTGTACAGGTCCTTTTGATGTCGTAAAAACAAGGCTAATGGCTCAGAGTAAATCAGGAGGTGGCGAGTTGAAGTATACAGGCATGCTTCATGCCATCTCGACAATTTATGCGGAGGAAGGGTTGCTTGCCTTGTGGAAGGGACTGCTTCCTCGGCTCATGCGGATTCCTCCAGGGCAGGCTATCATGTGGGGTGTGGCTGACCAAGTGATGGGATTTTATGAGCGGAAATATATAAACAATGCACCCTTGTAGAAATAGTTTCTGCTTTCTTTCGCTTATTTGACTTCTGAAGCGGCTTGTCAGCTTGAAGTGAAGTATGAAGAGACCTGAGTTCTAAAAATGAGCTGATGAGAGGAAGTAACCAGTTTTGTCACCCTGGCCCTCGACTTCTTTAAGGTCACTGTGTTGGATCATAGTTCAGAGATAGATGTACAAGAGAAATTCGTATTTTTGTGATCCTGGAAACGAGGCATCTAAGGTAGCAGGCAGGCAACCAAGTATTCTTATTTCGGTCAACCTCGAGACTTCTTTTGCTTTTCATGTGTTGATGATGATGATGATGATTTTATTCGTATTCACCATTGACATTGTAGAAACGGCTCATACTTAAACAAGTAGAGGGCAGATTTTTTAATTCTAACAATTCTCTACAATTTGTTTCATTTATTTTTATTTTAAATCTCACATCCTAGAATAGCAAGGATGTTTTACAGACTGAGCTACTGCCAAATAGGCAGCAATATGTTGTGTAAGGCGACCGTCTTGTCCCATCGGGTTGTTTTGGCAGGTTTAATTATTTAAAAGTTTTAGGATTTGATATTGTATTCGATACATAGTTGTATTCGTATAACGTTTTTAGGGGTTGGACATAATAAAATTTTGATAATCTGTTGGCTTCAATTTCTCTCTTTTTGTGATTGATTTTGTTATACTTTGTTAATTTGTTTGTAAAGTTTTTTGGTGTGAACAACAATTTTTTTTTCCCAAAATAGATGAAAACTATTATGGTTTTATTTTTTAATTCTTCAAATATTGAAGGAAATACAACTTCTCAAAGATCCCGTCTTCTTCCTAATGCCCAATATTCTTAATTTTCCTATTATGAATCATTCAAATTATTTTATTTTATTTCTTTTAGAGGTATTTGTTTTATAAAGTATTTGTAATATGCAATATGTTAACTAAAAGTTATACTGTAAATGAATTGATTTGATGAAAATTGTATAAATAAAAAGTGTAAAAATACATTGTGTCCCATAAATATAATGGATGTGGATGTGGTTATTTGAATTGCAAATTAGATTATGTTTTTCTTAGCCAATATGAAGAGGTGTTAATACTTCGGTTAGAGACAAACCTAGAGGGTAAGACACAAATTGTGAGACATGACGATGGACACGATTGGTGGTCGAGGGTCTCAAGGTCTTGACGGTATTAGACATAATAGTGTGACTATTTTGGGTTGTGCGGGGTGTGGTACTTTGTGGAGTATTTTCAATCCTTGTAACCCTTTACATAGGTAGGATGAGTACGTGTAAACTCTTTATTGTAATATTTTCATTATTTATAATAAAGTTGTTGTTTGTCTTAGAGTGGATTAAATCATGTAAAATTATTTGTTTCTTTTTGCTTTATTCCGTTATATTTTCTATTATCTTGTCATTATTCGTCCAAATACTTGATATTAATATTTTCGACCGATTCGCTTCTTCATTGAAGATAAAATCTTGGAATTCATAATCAAATAATATTCACTTTAAGAACTTTATCTTTAAAATTGAAAACTTGACTATTTTCAGTTTCGACCGATGACATCTAAAAGTCTTGCACCATTACTCGGGGACAAATTTTTAAACGATTCAAAACTTCAAAATGTAGGGGCAAAAATTTTCTGTTAAAAACTTAGGTAAGACGGTTTTACGTGTATTTTATGTAAAACAGATCCTCTTGACCCGTCGTATATTGATGGGTTGAATTGTGAGAGGGTGATGCTTTGTCTTACCAATTAAAGAATTAAAGATCCGTAAGACGGTCTCACATGGGATCTACTCAATTTTTCTTATGTTTTTGAAAAATAAACATGGATTTTATACAATATTTCCTTCAATATATATCAAGTGTGACCTTTTGATTCAACCACTTATATTTCTTTGATCAACAATTGATGTAAACTTCGAAAATACTCATTTCAAAAAGGGCTTGCACTTGATATCAAACTCTTCCACAACTCTTGTCGCCTTTGTTCTCCATCCTTACCCTCATTCTTTGATCCTCACCATTACTGCACGAACCCTCGCCGTTTGCAATTCTTGTTTCATCGAAGAATGCACACGGGTACTATTTTAACTCAATCATCTCTTTTTGCTGGTGATCACACACATAACACAAACGCACGCGACATGCTTCCCCTTGCCAACATATTAGGGTTTAGATCTTTGTTTTTCTTCTTTCTGCATTACTATAATACTTCTGAGTCATTTGGATGATCCAGTGAAAGTCGAGTCCTTCGAATGACCTTGTGAGTCATTTGAAAAGAAAAAGTGTGTTACATGGTTTTTACATAAAAATAGGTCAAAAAAGACGGAATAAGTAATGTTATCCGAACATAACACTTTTGACTAAGCCATTGTTAAACAAACCCCTCAAAACTTACTAAAGTTGAAAAATTGACTTATTGTGTATTCTTAAAGTTGGTTGATCCAAACATATGAGAGTGGGGTAAACTAATAATTCCTCGATCATCGGTGAATGAAGAAATGTTTGAGGCATCGTTTGGTGCAACATTTTAAAAATACAATTTTTTCTAAACGCAATATTTTTAAAATATAGCATTTTCAAAACATAATTTTTTTTTCTTATAAATATATTTGGAAAACTATTTCAAAACGTTATTTTTATAAATAAAATAGTTGTAAACGCAACACATTTTTAAAACGCTCCAAATTGGATCGTTTTAAAACGTTGCATTGAAACGCTTTTAAAGAGAAAACGTTGTGTTTTTTACTGCGTTTTTGTCAAAACGCTCCACCAAACAAACACTTAACAAACTGAAGGAGCAGTTGTGGATCATATTCATGGACATGGAAGATTAATTTGTGAGTTAATTAAGAAAGTCAAAAAAAGAAGAATGAGAGTTACAGTAAAATATATAGTGGCTACCAATTAAGAGGGTGACAATGATCGAACCAACGACATGATAGACAAAGACCAGCACGATACGATTATAAAACACGATTATAGAGACAAATGACACGATAAGCCCAGCACGACACAACACAACACACGAAACACAACACGAAAAACACGAAATTGTTAATACAGAGTATATTCAAATTAATATTTATTGTTATATTTATGATCAAATAAGATAGATAATATGAAAACACGATAATGAGGCACGAATACGATACGATAGCACGAATTGCCACCCCTACGGTGATTATCAGATATATGACAACAAGAAATAAAGAAATCCTACGAGTATTATAATTAGAACTAGTACTCTTACCCGTGCCGATGACACGGCTCCAGTTTGAGAATTTATCAATAAATGAAATAATGTGAAATGAACCCAAAATACCTAACAAAATAAAACATTTTACTTCGATATTTATTTTATAAGAAAACCAAGAAATAAAGATTTTAATTATAACTACAGTTAAAATACAAAAAGAAAACTTTATTGTTTTCTCAATAACGAAAACTCAGTATTCTTCTTCTAGGGGTTTTTGCTTAACTTTGTAAACATGCGATGCATTAACATTGTCTATTATTTCCACCTACACATGAGACAAAGAAAATTCAAACATATTCAATTAATCAAATTTTCTGCTTTATCTACAAAACTCGAATCCTCCCACATATTATCATACAAAAACTAATAGACGAACGAAGATGCATTTGATCCAAATTAATCAACCCTAAAAGCTAAAAAAATGGCAATTAAATCAATGGAAACCAATACACATACCTCAACAAAACGAAACCATAACAATGAGAAGATGTCCAACATTCTATAAAAATAAACTCGCGCTCATGCCGATGGCACGGTGCTAATAAGAGAGTGGTTAATGTATGAACCGAGCATGATGAAAAAAAAAATTAAGAAATTACAACTAAATATTTGTAAAACCGTAAAGACCTCTTTGCCCGGAACGGAGGGATTAATTAATAGTTTGTACACGAAACTACGGGCCGACCAAAAAAACGGGTCAGACAAAAATTGATTAAGTTAATTACGATAACAGTTAAAAAGAAAAAAAAATATTTCAAATTACAAAACTTATGAATTTTTTTATTTGTATATGAAATTGCGGGTCGGGAAAAAATTAAATTGATTAAGTTAATTAAGATAATAATTAAAAAGAAAAAAATAAAATACAAATATTCAAAACTTACCACTGGACTAAAATTAAATTGAATAGTTATGCATATTAAAACAATAAATCTAAGTAAAACAATATCGGTAAAACCATAAAACAATAAATGTAAAATTGTAAAACCGTAAATAATAAGTAAACCATAAAATATGTCTTTATTGGAACAGTTATCTATTTTTGGAAGAAAAATAAGCAGTAGAATTGGAAAAAGTAACAACCTTTCACACGCTTATAATTTAGATTAAATGTAGAGCGTATGATTGTAGTAAAAGAATTAATCTCAGCATGTAATTAGCATTTACCAATTATACACGTGTTTTGGCATCTCTGTGCCTATGATAAAGTGCTAGTATATATGATTTCGTCAATTCAAATGACTGTACCTAAATAGAAGGTGTTATTTAAAAAATATTACGGTTGAGGGGTACATTACTTCCAAAATGGATAACTACTATGTCAAAGGGTGAATCTCAACCGATAATTTAATCTTAACCTCAATTACCTAGTTGTTTTATAAGGAAGCTTTATTCTAACAAATATTAGCCAAATAAATGGATGATGATAGTAAAAAATTAAATCATATAATTAGGTCAATTACCCGTATAGATTAACGTGTTTAACCTTCTCCAATTTTATTTTGGATTTGAGATATTTTAACATAAAGTTCGATATTTGTTCGAGAATATATACCAAAATTCAAGATATAGGTTCTACAAATAAAATGCACAACAAAACAAACGTATCATTGATCATATTCTTTGACAATATTAAGTGATATTATCATTAATCTAAAACTTTGATTCCTTTGTTATTAACTAGGTTTTATCATCTTTTATTAACTACTTTTGGCAACAACAAAAAAACAGGTAATGCGTTCCAAAAGGCAACTTTAGAAAAATTGGCCAATTTTTGCCTTTTTTTTTTTTTTTGGAGTGCTAGAGAGAGAGAGTATAAAAAAACAAAAACAAAACAAAAACAAAAAACACACTTTGTAAAAGCGATTGTGCAAACTAATATGGTAGATTGTTTGCAAACACAAAAAATAAAATATGTTTCAAAACATGTGCACCCTGCTGGCGCTAAAATGAGACTAAGGCTCTGTTTGTTTTACAAAAAATAATTTATAAAAAATGATTTTTTTTCATTTTCAGGTTATTTGGTTGTTTTTTTAAAATGTTATGGAAAATAATATATAAATAAATAAATAACATATATCTAATATTAATGTACATATTCAATATAAAATAGTGTTGAATTTTAAGTAATTTTTCTTTAGTACCCTCACTTTATCATTAATGATGTCAAATCAATAAAGTCAATCTTTTTTCAATCTCACAAATACAAATAAAAAACCGATAATTGATATGAAAACACGTTTTAAAAAAGAAAATGAATAATATTTGAGATGTCAATAAATAATATAGTAGACACTAATTTTATGACGTAGTGAAAATTTATTAAAATTATAATTTATAAATAATGTGCACAAACTTCATTTATATTTTTAGACAATTTATTTGCTAAGTAAAATATTGTGGGTGTATGTAAATATGTGTAATTATGGAAGGAGACAGAGGGGTGTTCGAACATTTGGAAAATGACTTACGGAAAATGAATTCGTAAGTCATTTTCCTAAAAATAAAGACTTCATTTTCCGTTGGCTTGAGAAAGTTTTTACGCTGGCTACATTTTATTAAAGTTACCAAATACTGAAAAATGAGTAAAATGTTTTCCAAAAGTCATTTTTCGTAAAACAAACAAAGTCTAAGGATTCTTCAATGGCGCCTGAAATCGTGGAGACCCTATAATAATGCCTTCTTTAGAACTCTAAAAAATTTCACAACTTTTTCGCTTTAAGTGATTGTTTCCTTTTTAAGCTTTAATAAAATTAAGATTCATTACTTATTAGGCTCGACGAACTCTACTATCTATTTAAGAAGACTATCCGTGAAAACATAAGGAATAGATTAGGCTCAAAGCTCTACGAGACAATCCTAATCATTAGATTAACGTCAGTTAGCGATGGCTATTAAATATTTAGGCAAAAACTTACGAAATAAGATATTACGAGTATCTATATTATAATACAGTTTGGAAAACACACTCGCAATTGACTTAGGATAAAGAGCGGCTGAGATCAATTCATTTACCGATATCCTACGGTCTCAATTTCATCTAGATTTCACATGTGCGAAAGGCAGTTGTGAAACCCCTCTCCAACTCCCCCACTTCTCCCTGCCGATCTCCAACTCCCCCTTTCTTTCCCCTCCTTTCTCGCTTCACAACCATATCTCTCTTCCCTAGCTCTCTCATGTCTCTTTACTTGATTCAACATCCGGCATAGCCCTTTCCCCATTCCACGCACAAGCACTGATTTCCGAGGTACGATCTCTCTCTACATCAAAAATTGAATTGGGTTCCAGTTGCTTGAAAACAAGGGCGCTTAAATGATTTTACGAAAAATGTAAAGGCGCTTAAATGATTTTACGAAAACTGAAAGCAAGAGCTGGGTTGAATCTGGGTGAAGACAGCGGAATTGGAGCCGGCTTGGAGAATGACGGCGTGGGTGTGGTTGATTCGGAGATGAAGGGGACAGGTGAGAGACAGAGCATTAGATTGTAATATCTAGAGAGAGAAGGATTAAAATAGTTGATAGCATGAGATGCAAAAATCACCGATGAAAGGAGATAGAAGAGTCGGGAGTTTTTGAATAAAGAGTAGAGAGAGGAGGGGAAGTATTCAAGGAACATAAAGAGAAAAAGGATGGGGCGTATTCAAGGAGACGAAATTGGTTGGGGAAAGGGGGACACACCCACGTGATGTTTGGCATTTGCAGTTGTCTCTTCAAGTTCTTCAATAGCAGGGAAACTTGCTTTTTTCTTCGTCTTTTTTTTAACTCATTGTGTTTTTGCCTTATTACGATATTAAATGTATAAAGTTATTTAAGTATTTAGTGGTATTAACTAAGATTGAGTATTAAATAAGTATTAAGTTAAGTTTTTAAATTATTTAGTGATATTTTTATTAGTATATTTAAAGGCTCAAGTTTATAATATTAAGAAAAAATATAAAAATAAGGGTAATTATAATGTACTGTCTCACTAATCTCTTACCTATTTAAATTTCAAAATACCTTGACACGCTTAAAAATCTACACTCAAAGCTTTGATGTCTCGAAGGTGGCATCAAAACTGTTGAGTTATTGTAATAATTTTGGACGACTAAATTAGATGTTCATGACTCTTAAGAAAAATAATTATTTTTTATGTTGTCTTATTTACAAAGTTAAGAAAAATACCAAAATTTTAAATTGAAAAATAGTCAATTTAAATCAATAGAAGTGATAATAATAATTTAAATTGTGTGTATAAAACATTCTTCCGATTTTTAAAAATATCTAAAACACAATTTATTGAGTTTTTCTTTAGGTGGTTTGGGTTTTAAAATGAGTATTAGCTTTTTTGGAAATTTTTTGGTTTAACTAAGAATATGTATAACCATTAATTGGGAATTCTTACAATTTTTTATGTTATTAAGACCACTCTAAAAGATAAAATGTTTTTATTTTATTTTTTAAAAAATAGAATAAGTAATAATATGTATAATTACTAATTTGGAATTATTCGATTTTTTACGTTGTTAATAATATGTATAAAATATAAAATACACTTTTCATTAAACACATAGTCACTTTTTTATACCAACATAAAAAAAGATATTAATTATTTAGTGTCTATCTTTTACAGTAAATCTATAATATAAAACAGGTTACGCGGTTAAAAAAATTTTTTTTAAAAATTAATATCTTGGTGTATGTGTTAAAAAAAGGTTTGTAATTTTATTTATATTAATAAAATTTAACAAGGTATCGCCTCTGTTTTCTTAAATAAAATTACAAATAAAAGTTTTAATTTTTTTCTCCACCGTTGAATG
This sequence comes from Codonopsis lanceolata, assembly GCA_013146195.2. Taxonomy (NCBI): domain Eukaryota; kingdom Viridiplantae; phylum Streptophyta; class Magnoliopsida; order Asterales; family Campanulaceae; genus Codonopsis; species Codonopsis lanceolata. Next base: position 114,232,473 of record CM028381.1, on the reverse strand, counting down.
ATCATAATGTTTTAATTGATTATCGAGAGGTATCGCCTCTGTTATTTTTGACACCCTCCAGTATTGACATCCTCCCTACTCGCGACATAGGCACGTGCACAAAGACTAGTTTTATATAATATGGGTCTTCCTGACTCAATCCGTCGTATGTTGGTGAGTTAAGTTTTAAGAGAGTTGAGTTCAATCTTACATATTAGGATTTGTAAGATAGTTTAACACAACCTACTCTAATATTTATCCTCATCTTAATTTTAGAGGAAATTTTTATTTTCAAATACTTCTTCCGTTCCGGACAAAAAGTCCTTTGAAAATTAATTTTTTTTAAAAAATGTTACATTTATGCCTTAATTTTTTAAAATAGATTATTTAAATAAAACATCTAAAAATAAAATAATGGACTTTTTACCAAAAACAGATAAATATACCATTTTTTTTTCAATTGACCGCTAAAACAATCATTTTTTCCCAAGTTTACTTTAAGATAAAAGGCTTGTAACTAATTTTCATACGTGCCCAAAAGTTTTCCATTTTTCCTAGCGAAGAATCAAAGACTGTAGCTATCATATCAAAAAGATTTAGACATTTTTGGGTAATGTGTCAAGCACCGCGTGACAAAAAGAAGAAAATAAAGAAAAAGAAATAGTTTAATATTAATAAAAATATTAATAATTTAGGTAATACGATTATATATATATTTTTTATAATACTAATAAAAATTTAAATTGTTAAAGAATGAGATTCCGCATTATAATTTAAAATCCGTAAGACCATCATAGATGAGACCTACTGATATATTAATAAAATAAAAAAGTTATACTCCTATTACAGTTATCAAATCGTATAAATCTGGGTCCATAATTACATAAATTAGAGGATAAAGGTACAATTTTTTAAAAAGAAGAATAGAATAAAATAAAAAGGCCAAAACCCTAAAACACACAAATCTGTAACCGAACGCTCCTACTCTTACTATATAAACCAAAGCAAACACTGCCGACCTCCAAACCCTAAAACACCATCCATCACCTCACCTCCACTCCAAGCTCTCTATCTCTTTTCTCTTTTTCATTTCTGTCACTCCTCTACCGCTCCGTTAAACCCAAGATTTGTCCTACGCTCTCTGCAAATTTTCCGGTAAGCTTATTTGCTATTTTATTTTAAATTTCAGTCGCGTTTTTGAGCTGATACCTGATTGTTAAATTGTTTTTTGTGTTACTAATTCTCAAATTGTTTTCGTTAATCGCAGTTTGGTGATCTTCGAGAAGTTTATCGAAGATGTCGGATGATGAAAGAGAAGAGAAGGAGTTGGATCTCTCTTCTCCGGAAGTAGTCACGAAATACAAATCGGCAGCTGAGATTGCTAACAGTTAATCTCTTATCTATTTGTTTATATTTATATATTAGTTGTAAGTTTGTAGCTGAATTGTTATTTATCATTGGGGAAATATTTAAGTTGTATACTTCTTGATATAGTTGCTATCAATTATCATTATTGGAGAAGTGGAAGTAAAATATCATAAAATGTAGCTTCTGTCCAGAAGTCGCGCTTTTGATTGCTACATGTATTGACAGTGTTCTAAGAGGATATTTCTAATTTTCCTTGTTCAAGGAGATCTTGAGTGGGCGTGCAACTTTTGAGATTCTTGGTTTGATTTATATTGTTCAGCATCATGTGTTACTTGTGGGTTTTTCGTATATATGTCTGTTTTGGGGTGATTTTAAATGACCTTTTTTGTAATTGTGCTGATTAATAACTCTATGTAACTTGCTCATGCAGAGGCTTTGCAGTTGGTATTGTCAGAATGCAAACCCAAAGCAAAGATTGTTGATATTTGTGAGAAGGGTGATTCATTCATAAGAGAGTAAGATTTTCAGACTTGATTTCATGCAATAGTGTTGTTTGTATTTTATATTTTTGTATTTTGTTGGCAATTGACTGAATGAATGCATGTATATATAGGCAAACTGGTAATATGTACAAGAATGTGAAGAAGAAGATTGAGAGGGGTGTTGCATTTCCAACATCCTTGTCTGTGAACAACACTGTCTGCCATTTCTCCCCTTTAGCCAGTGATGAATCAGTTTTGGAGGAAGGTGACATATTGAAGATGTAAGAGTTTTCAAGCGTCCCTCAATCTTGATGACAATAAATTGATTAACTTGGTTAGCTGTACCATTGTAATGATTTGGGTGGATAAAGATGTTATGGTTGGATGCAGAGATCTGGGGTGTCACATAGACGGGTTCATTGCTGTTGTTGGGCACACTCATGTCCTTCAAGAAGGGCCAGTAACAGGAAGGGCAGCTGATGTTATTGCTGCTGCAAATACTGCTGCAGAAGTTGCCTTGAGGCTTGTGAGGCCGGGAAAGAAGGTAATTGAGTTGATATTTCTTTTCTATTTTGAAGGTTTCGTAGTCATTCTTGTAGATTCTGTAGGATCGTACTGGTTGCTCTTACTTGAAATAATAGGAATTCTCCTGCAAAATAAAGAAACTAAGATTCTTTTACAAGTAACCAAACAATAAAAAGGAAAAGAATGCGACTGGACTTACATTTGTATCGTCTGGTTTTCTTTTCATTTCAGAAGTGTTCAGTTTTGCTGTTTTTTAGATTTTTAGTTTTCTTTCATGTGAAAGCATTTCCCTAGGTTTTCGGTGCTTTCTTTTTGTTCCTGCGTGTTGTATGTCAATATTAGCTATTCAGTGTTTGATGATCATAGGAAGATTATTTCAACTTGTTTGTCCTTTGTAGTTAATTTCACATGTTATTTCCGAGTACGTTGTCTTTATAATTCAATTTCTCTTCTCATTCCATCTTGATTTGAATATAAAGGAAAAAATACTTGTAAATCTTCTTGGCTCTCTCAGAATGTCTGTAATGTAATTTTGTTAATATGATGTTTTTGTCATAGTTGCTCTTTAGTGGGAAATTTTCTACTATTCCTCTTTTAGATCTATACATTTTGTTTGCTAAAATCTTACCGATTTAGCTCCCCAAGTTATTTTTCAAAAACTGAAGTGTGCTTGTCCGTTTATTGTTTTTACTTCCGGCTCTTGAAAGCTATAATTTCTTGTGTATTTCCCTATGGGTTTTTTGTGTCTTTTGACTTTATTGTTAGTTTTTGGTTTTTGTCTGTTGGTTTGGCGGCACCTTCCTCTGTATTACTAATTTAACCGTGGCATCCTTGAATATCTTTGTTATATTAATGGCATTTTTTTTCTTTCTAGATACATGGATCATGGTTGGCTGTCTCGTCTTATCATCCAAATATTAATACTGAGGATTACCATTTGTAGTTTGTACTTGCGTCATAGTAACAATGATGTGTCTAAACTTTGAAGAGCAGGCAACTTTGCCGAGGTTATCACTTGGTCTTTGATTTCCTCTCTTTCCCTGTTGCCCATATTGTTCTTGGCTAATACTTGGGCTCTTTATGGGTATCAGTTAATTATAATTAACACACATTTCCCTTTTTGGCCAATATTTCGCTGATCTGTAAGTATTCATATATGAATATATGAATATCTTGTTTCCGCCTGTATGATTTATTTCTTAAATTCAGATATTTTTTTTCAGAGTTTATGTATTTTGTTAGATTACTCAACTTTGTCGATGACAATTATTTGCTTTCTGATTTCCTCTTTTCCCCATAGCCAACATTATATGTGGCCACTACTTGATTTACTCAATATAAATACTGAGCATTACTATCTGTAGTTTGTATTTGCGTTGCAGTAACAGTGATGTGTCTAAACTTTGTAGATAAGGCAACTTTGCCGAGGTGATCACTTGGTCTTTGATTTCCTCTCTTTCCCTGTTGCCCATATTGATCTTGGCTAATACTTAGGCTCTTTATGGGTATCAGTTAATTATAATTGATACGCCTTTCCCTTTTAGGCCAATATTTATCTAATCTGTATGTTTTCATATATGAATATCTTGTCTTTGCCTGTATGATTTATTTCTTAAATTCAGATGTATTTTTTTTCAGAGTTTATTTTGTTAGATTAGGCAACTTTAACGTTGGCGGTTATTTGCTTTCCGATATCCTCTTTTCCCCATAGCCAATATTATGTGGACACTACTTCATTCAATTGTGTCAAGTTTATGGTGTTGATGTCAATTTTTCAAGTGAACTAACATCACGATGTATCCTATAGTAGAACTAGCTCCTATGGTGAAGAATGTCCATCTACAACTTGGCTCTATTTGTTTTGTTTTCTCATAATTAGTTACTTAATTTTTCTTACTTCAAAAAACTAATTTAATTAGGCAACTTTGCCGAGGTGATCATCTGCTTATTGATTTCCTCTTTTTCCCTGTTGCCAATATTGTACTAGCCACTACTTGGGTTTTCTCAGATGTATCAATTCTATTTGTTTGATACGAATTGTCTCATGTGGGCTGATATCTTATTAGTGCGATAATTTTTCAATATAACAGAATCAGAGTCTAGTAAAATTGGTAACCATCCAGCTCTAACCATCTAAAGCTTTGTTGCTTCTTTCAGATAGATTCTTTTAAAAAGTTTGTTTAAGTTTTTGTTTGATTAGGCAACTTTGCCGAGGCGATTGTTCTCTTTCGATTCCCTCTTTTCCCTGTTGCTTATATTATACTTGGCCAATAGTTGGGTGCTCCAGGTGTATACTATTGTTAGTGGTTGACACTGGTTTCCCACCACCAGCCAAAATTCTTTACGTTGTTAGTTGTATTTTTCTGAGCTAGAATTTAGTGAACTTTGTATTAAGATATTTATTATTTAATATCTCGTTTGAACCTGATTCCTCTATATGAAGAAGATTGTATTTTGGCTAAGGAGTTAATCCTATGCAGCTTTAATAAGTCATAGTTACACTGATAGAGGGTCATTTTTCGTTTCTTCACATTTGTGTGTGCTTTACACCCTTCTACTGGTCACAGGGTCCTATTTCTCTAATTATGGAATTGAACTATCTATTAGTTTTGGTAAGAGACATTTCATCAAATAACCTTGGTCTTCCCCCTCTTTATTATGTTGTTCGGGAATGACCTCCCTCCATATGATGAAATTTTATTTGTTGCTAAGGAGTTATCTTCAATGAAGCTTTAATTAGTCATAGTTACACTGATGGAGGGTCCTGTTTATTATTATTATTTTTTTGTTATTCCTTTCCCTTCCTTTTGCTGTTTGTCTGGAAGAGGATTGTGCATATTGGGTTTGTCTAGAGTAGCGTTATTTGATAGCAGTTGTCTTCCATCACACTATTATTAAGGTTTTGTTTTCCCTGTTTCTAAATTAACTGAATTAAGTCGAGCTTTGATTTATTTTTTTATAGAAACTCTTGGAGTTATTTTTGTTAAGAGCTGTGATTGTTGATACAATCTTCTTCCTGCTGCACTCTTATCGAAGTTTCATTTGTCCCTGTTTATATAAATAACTGAATCTAGTCTTCAAAGCTTTGAAATATTCATTCTCCTCCGTAGTTATTTCTCCGTGATTATTGTTAATATGTGTGTGGGGCCTACCTCTAAATGATGAATACTTATCAGAAGCTATGGATGAACATTCCAAGTGATGCTTTTGTCATAGTTACTCTGATAGGAGAACATTTTGTTTCTTGCTGCTATGCTTACATTCCAGTATAAATATTGTGGTATCTTCCATTTTACTGTGGCTTGTCTGGCTATTTTAGGCTCCTTGATTTCTTTGTCTGGATAGGCTGGATTTAATCAATCCACCTATCTGCGTGTTGTTTTCCACATTTGGTACTTACATATTTTGTGGTCTGTGTGTTTGTGGTAGAACCAAGATGTGACAGAGGCCATTCAGAAGGTTGCTGCTGCCTACGACTGCAAAATTGTTGAAGGCGTTCTTAGTCACCAGTTGAAACAATTTGTGATTGATGGAAACAAGGTCGTGTTAAGCGTCTCAAATCCCGACACGAGGGTTGATGATGCTGAGTTTGAGGAGAATGAAGTCTATGCAATTGATATAGTCACGAGCACGGGTGATGGCAAGGTGATTGCAGTTCTTAAGATTGCAATGGGGATTTGTTTTTGTTTAGCGCTGTAACTTCTATCGTTAATACTTTGTTGTCAACTTTACAGCCGAAGCTATTGGATGAAAAGCAGACGACAATATATAAAAGGGCTGTGGATAAGAACTACCACTTAAAAATGAAGGCATCAAGGTTCATTTTCAGTGAGATAAGTCAGAAATTTCCAATTATGCCATTCTCAGCAAGGTTTGTTACTTTCTCAAATTATAATTGTTCTCCTGTCCACCTGTCTTGTGTATTTGAAGATTAAGCAATGATTTGTTTCTCTTAGGGCTTTGGAGGAGAAGCGTGCCCGGCTGGGATTGGTGGAATGTGTCAATCATGAGCTTTTGCAGCCATATCCTGTTCTTCATGAAAAGCCTGGTAAGATTTTTCTGTCGGAAACAAAGATGCTAATATTATAAATTTGGTATAATAATAGTGTTCAAGAGAGGATGCCAGCACTCAATTGATAATACTATTTGAGTTGTGAATTCTCCATGAAAGGTGTATTAATTGAAAATGCAAGCACATTTGTTACCTCGTGGTTTGAACCTCTGTCTCATAGTAACCTGCCCCTTTGTGATGCAGGTGACCATGTTGCACATATCAAATTCACCGTCCTGCTGATGCCCAATGGATCAGATCGCATCACAAGTCATTCTTTGCAGGAGTTGCAGCCAACTAAGGTTATTGATGACCCTGAAATAAAAGCATGGTTGGCTTTGGCAACAAAAACAAAAAAGAAGGGTGGTGGGAAGAAGAAGAAAGGTAAGCCAACCTGATGACTTATCTCATTGACAGATATGAGAAATACCCTTTTATTGCACAGATCATTGTTTGACTTACATTTGTTGTTCCAGGTAAGAAGGGGGAAACGGAAGCTGAAGCCTATGGATGCCACCACAAATGGTGGTGCACCACAAGAATGAGAAGAATTTCAAGTTTCGTTTGTAATTTATGTTAATCTCAAATCCAATTTTGGTGTCTCCCCTGTATCGGTTTGCTCTCGAGAGTTCCCTCATGCATGTTGACAGGGTATACCCAGATGTGTCTACATGTACACAGGGTTAACTTTTCTTGTACTATCCTTTTTCTGTTTCAAAATAGAAAGAAATTGGTTTCTCTTGACCTTTATGGGGGGTAATAGTGTTGTTTCTTTTCCTTGTGTTCTGTATTATTTTGAGATGAATTATATACTAACTCTCTTTTGGGTAAGAGTTCACTATTTTATTTTAGGATCTTTCACTTAAAGAATTTATTTTCAAAAATTAAGGTATGAAATTGTTATTTTATTATTAAGGACCTACTAAAAGTGGTATTTTCTTAAAAAAAAGTGAGTTTCAAACAGTGATTTTTTATCTGGAATTGAGGGGAGTATGTTATATTAATATACATTAGTCTAACAATGTACCAGTTTAAGTTTAAATACAGCTAAATTAAATTAAAATGTAAAATTTGAAAAATAAAATGGAAAGTAGAAAAATGTAGAATTATAAATTGATAGTTGGTAAATTTGCTGTGATTCACGAATAACCAATAATTGCGACTAATATAATTACTTTTTAAACACGATTTCTGGAAGCTGTTTAAAAGTTGGAACCAATTGCATATTAGTAATAAGTTGACCCTTTTAAAAAACAAGAATACCAGTTTTAGTATACAACTATACATACAGCTTTTTGAAAAGCAACTTTTTTTTCTTACCAATAATATAGAAGAGTCCATATAGGAAACATGAACTGCATTAAAAGAAGCCCTCTTTGTCTGGCCAACGGTTTTTTTACTTTTTTGAAAAGCTATTTCAACTGAGGGCAATATACTTTTAGCCTTTTTTAGGAACAGGGACTAACGAAACTTTGATAAGAGTGGAGCGGGAAGACGATTGTATAAAATAACACAACTGACAACTCTAACAAACAAACAAACCTGAGAGTTTTTATATAAATAATTTGACATATTTATTTGATTGCATGGCCTTATGTTCAAACCCTCCCTCCTTCGAGATGCTAGCGATTTATCAAGAAAATTCTTTTTACTCACAGTGAGATGCATTTAAAGCTTCAACACTATCGCAAGACAAATCATATTTCAACTAAACTTGGATATGAATCATATGATAGTTAAGAGTCCTTTTTTTCAGAGACCCAAAGCTCTTCTTTCTCTACTTTGTTGTAGCATCAACCTAGAAAGTAGACATGCAACTATGCAAGGCATCACACACCTTAGACATCATTAAATGTTTGAGTAGGTCTCCAGTAAGACCGTTTTATGGATCTTAATTGGTAAAGACGAATCCCACACCCTCACAACTCAACTCAGCAACCCGATAGGTCGGATAAAAATGATCCGTCTTACAAAAAATATTTGTAAGACCGTCTTACCATGTATTTGCCTAAATGTTTTCGAAATATAGTTTAGATCTAGTTTTCATTTTGTTTTTTCTTTTTAGTTTAGGTAATATGTTTGTAAAACTCTTTTTAAGGCAAGGCTGATCGTCCCATAAAATTAATAAGTACCTCACTTGTTTCTTTTTATTAAAAAAAAGTGCAATGTTGTAAAATACTACTCTTCATTAATAAATAATTGTACATAGATTAAGAAAAATCAATTACCTTCATTATTAATATTGCTATATTATGTTGTTTAATGTTTACTTTAAAACACGTGCATCCAACCCATATTCAAAATAGACAAAAAAAAGTAAAGATAAAATGATTAAAAATCTTTTCTAAAAAAGAAAGTTTAAAAACAAGATATTTTTTTTTTGGAAAAAGCAAGACTAATTATTTAGGAACAAAAAGAGTAATACTTCCCTGTTCCGTGTAAAGAGCATTATTTTATTTTGGAATGTTCCACTTAAAAAATCAACTTTTAAAAATTAAAACATAATATCATTTTATTACTAATTAACTACTAAAAATGTCATTTTAAAAAATTTCTTTTAAAACAAAGACTCTTTGTCCAAAATGGAAGAAGTAATTAATTTCAAGATTTTATTGAGAAAAGTAGATATCAAGCTGGAGTTAAACCCTTTGGTTTCTAGTCGGAGGATGGCGAAGAATCTTCAGAGTATAAATCAGAGAGGACCACTAAAAGATAGGCTCCGGAAATCTCCTAGACAACATTTATATCCGGTCTATGTCTCCATTACTACAACTTTGTGGAGAGGCCTACTTCTTCCGCAACCCAATATCATGTAGCAATTAGCATACCTCTTAACATAATAACGTGCAATAAACCATTATAAGAAGTCATTTATATCTTTGCTAGCACTTTCTCAGTTTAGGAACCAATGAGACAGTTCCTCAAACACAAAAATCTTTTGTATTTAAACAGTCAACAACTCAGATGGGATAAACACCAATTCAACAAATAAATAATAATAAATCATTTTCCGAAGACAACCCAATAGAATAAATGACGAATATTTGTTTCTCAACTCAACATCCACCAAATACTGTGCAAAACTTGACAAGCAAAAAGGGTAATGCACAGCCAAAACCTTTTCACAAACACAAAAAGCCTATTTCATTTGGACTCTTCCACACCTCATTTGCTGTAAGATGTCCATTTAGTATCAACCAAAACCAGAGACTCAAATATGCAGACCCCCATGGCTTTAAAACACGACATGAAGGATCACACTATTTACAGTGTTGCGGTGTCTGAAAAGGATATACAACAACTGTAATTCTGATTCAGCTGAAAAGAAATGATGGCCAAACAATCAAAACCCAAGAATGTATAAGGTGCCAGCTGACAAGTAAAGATGTATCAATGTAACCTGCAAAATAAGTATCTCGGATAAATAAGAGAAACTATAGACATGCAAACAGTTTATGGATGGTGCTTAAGTTTCCCATAGAAGCAAAACATTATGTTTTGTTTGGCTCAACGAAAGCGCAAGAGAAAGGAAAATGAAGGTGAAAAAAAAGAAACAAGGCATGTTATGACGATAAAAGTATCATTTTATAATTTTAGGAAAATTATAATTATGTTCATGACCAAATCAAGTGTTCTAGTGAAGACTATTACCAAAACCTGCATATTTTCTCTGCTAAGTTCCGAGTTAAAATTACCCTTTTTCTTTTCCTTCTCATACAGACTTGGTAGCATGTTGAACTGAAGATTAAGTTGATAGTATGACCTACCAATTCCCTAGTACTCTATACATTAAATATGGACTGTAAGATGAGCCAAACCACATGAGCCTAACTGAAAATTGATCATAATTCTTCTTGCGGAAATATATAACAGCCCTCAAAGCATTTATAAAGCATGGCATTATCCAATCACTAAGATCACGACAACTGGATACTTACCCCATCTCCTATCCTTTAATTGGACCATAGCGATACTCCAGAACTTCTCTATAGAATCATAGAAAAGCCCCATAATTTGTCCTATTTTCCAAGCGATAAGAAATTTGGATGCCCAATACAACTGCAGAAATGCCACCAGAGAAAGGGATCTCCTATGGCATTTTCAAGGCCTGCTTTAACTGGGCAAATGCTGCAGGGTGCATTCTTCCCATGGCGGAATTGAAGGTCTCCCCATGAAGAGCAGAACATGTTTGAAGATTGTCCCTCACTGAATTCTCCAGTGACATCTGGTTAATAGGGTCTGATATTTTTATCTGTTAAGATGTAAACAAGGCAGAAGTAAGTTTCTTGGAACATCGATTCTCGTCTAATGAAATTCAAGGAAATTTACCTGTCTCCTCCTGAATTCTTTACTTGCAAAATGAGGCCTGCTCGAGCTCATATTATCGCTGCTGTTTGTTTCAATGGCATAAATGGAACAGATTGTGAAATGAGAAGAGACTGATATACTGGTTTGTAGGTTCCTAGTGGCGGACCCAATCTTGTGTGTGTGGGTGGGGGGGGATGTGAATTCATAAGGTTAAGTCAAAATGTTCAATTACTGTTAAAGAAATATCAACTTAAGTAAAACTGTATGTTTTTCAAGAAGTTCAATGTCATACAAGGAGTTATTTCAACACATAAAAAAATCACAGTCAAATTGATAAACATCCTATTTTGAGGGGGCTTAGTAGCATTTTAACTGTTTTATCAAATAATCCCAGTTCCTAAAAATAGAGTCTTGTTTGGCTCGCACGCGGATAAGAACAGAAAATCGACTCTCTTATACGGAGTAATATATTAGGATGTATTCTTTTAAAGCCAATGTGGAGGGGGGGGGGGTATCAGTTATGATGGGTACCAAATCAAGGGTATAACGGACCAACAGTAAAAGTAACATCTCGAAAAGGAAATAGAAAGTGGACACTTTTTCTAGAACGTCCTAAAAAGGAAAGATGGACTCTTTTTAGGAACGGAGAGAGCGACTATAAAGGTCAAATTGAACATTTTTTAATACTTTGTGTGTGTGTGTGGGAAGGGATGGTCCTTACACCCTTCTACCCGTGCGGGGATCCACCACAGTTGGTTCCATAAGAATCTACTTCAGCTCAGTAAGCAAAGGTAAGAATTCTAACCTCGACTCTTCCTCTGCTAAATCTTCACTACCACCCAATATTACGCTTGTACATACGCTATCACAAAGCAAAATGCTCCAACATTAGCAAAAATGTCAACTGATACAGGAACCGCAACAGTGCATGCAAGTTCGGAGTTTGACAAGTACCTTAAAATTTGGTCTAGTTTATCAAGTACTTGAGGCAATCTTAACGTCAATATAATAGAAAGGGCAAAACCAAATGTCCTTTTCTGGATTGAATTCACATTGTCAACCTGTAATCAACCACAAGGGACATAAGAGGGAAAACAAGAGCAGTGTATCTTTAACAGCACTACTGATAAAATGCAAATTTTGATGTTCACTTGAACTCTATGAGAACACAATCACACCAAAACACAAATTATAGTGCACATGCACCATCCTTGCTTATATCCTTTGAGGTTAACTTATGCCCTTTCTATTGCTCGTCTTTCTTTAATCCTTGCCTTTGATCTGAATATATACTTATAATATGTTCAAGGTCTAATAACTACTGCTAGATTGTAATATAGAAGCTACCATCCTACTTATCAAAATAAAATAAAATATAGAAGCTATCATCACCAGAAAAACCCATGTACCAGTTCTTCATTCAATAAAATATCATGTGCATGTGTTGGCAGCACCCCCCCCCCCCCTCATATGATTTGATTACGATTGCCTATATCAGAATAAATTATGCTGAATAAATGGTGAAAAAGAGCTGTCTACTTTGTAAATGTATTGCAGTTTTGTGCATCCACTGTCAATACAAAAAACTAGTACCTACACAAAAACAGAAGCCCATTCACTCACACAGCAGATTGTAGTGTGGTAGAGCTGAAATATATACAAACATCGAACTTTCTGTCTTTCTTTTCATTTAAATTTATTTATTTGGGGAGTTATAGTTCCAGATTGTCCTTGTCCAGAAAATTCACATTTTTCATTTGGTTTTAGCGATGAATCAACATCTTTTTCATTATGTTAATTCCAGTCTATTGTCACACTGACCAATTGTTAATTATATGGTGAGGATGAAACTCCAAATAACATTATGGAGGGAGCAAATATATTACTACATCCTACCAGGTATATATATATATATATATATATTGATATATTCCTTACCAACTAATGAAAAAAAAATCATGAAACAAAGAGCATAAATCACAACATTATAGAAGTAAACACGGGTCAGGTCATAATGCTTTGGAGAGATGGTGGCTTAATACCAAATTCCTTTCTATTGGCTAAAGGGAATGAAAAAAAACACAATTATGCTTTTAGCACCAACATGCACTGGACGTTGTTTGTGACAGCGGTGGAAGTACTGACCTTGTCAAGCCATATGTCTACCAGACAGAGAAGTATGTTTTCTCCAACTGGGACACTTGCCTTGTGCAGGAGTGCCAAAAGTGATGGATCGGATGTTAACTGGGCCAGAAAATTCGTATTCATCACCAATATCCTTGCTAGGATGGCAGCAGAAGATGCTTTTACGGCTGTCCTAAAAGGATCACGGTCGTCTCCGGTTAAGCATACAACGATCAATTTCTAGCAATACCCATGAAAAACGTAAGTCCACAAAACAGTTTCCACAAAGCAGAAAAAATTAACGATTGATGTCCTTCAATTCTTTGGATATATAAAGAGGATCCAGAATACCTGAAGGGTATTGCTGATAAGCTGCGGCACTTCCATGGGAAAACACTGCCATTTTTTCAAAAGACAATTAATGAAAACAAAGTTTATACAACCATGCTTTACCCTCTAAAGTATGAACAGATTGTTTGGAAGATACCAAGATGAAAATGACTCTTTATTTACTTTCCAACAGCACAAGAAACTGATTACAATCGCCATCGGTGATACAAAATCAGTGTCATTACAAACGAAGATAATAATCCAATATAAATATAAAAAACCATCAGTATTTACATAGCTAAGATTAAAAAAAAAACCCCTTTCCCATGAAATATTATCTTGTTGTACACCATATATTTTCAATCATAGAATTGCAACTTAAGATTTTGGTGTCAAGTACCTGAATCAGAACATCAATGACTGGAAGTATTGAAAGTAAGCCTCTATCATTGACATTTTCCACCACCACTTGAAACAGCATAGCAACACTACTCGCATGCAAACTGAGAAACTCAGTTCCACCCAAAATAATGTAGCCTTCGATAATTGTTGCAGCAACCTATGTTTCAAATAGACAAAGTCAAAATAATAAACATTGTTAATCACAGGAAAAATGTGATTAAGAATTTGTGTTCAAACCTTCAAGTGATCAAAACTTCTGTCGAAGATTTCCAGCAGACATGGGAAATATCCTAATAATTGAGGGACCATTGAAGGGGCATTAGAAATTGTGGCTTCCCATAACTGCATGATAATGCGAAGAATTAGCTAATAAGAAATACTGAGACTGAGCTATCGATCTCTTATCTATTTGAAGAGTGACCACTAACCAGCATGCTGTCTTCCAGAAGTTCATCAGGGCTATTTTCACTGATTCCACTTTGTAATATTGGCAGTAGCATGTTGTAGCAAATAGGCGACTGGTAACCAAGTGCAACAACGAAGTTCTTGAGTGCAGTGAGAAGCTGAATCTGCAAAAGGTTCTCACCGGACGATTCCTCCCAGACCTTGAAACCAAGAGTATTTTCAGTGTAAATCGAGTATTTGCTACAATTTTCTAGTCATATTGAAGCAATAATAACAAAGAATAGGAATATGACTTCATCTATGATTAGAGAACAATTTCAATGTAAGGAGACAAGGGATATGTGCAAAACACAAAAATTGAAAACCTTTATGGCATTATGTCTGTTACCAAGGCTCTGTTCAATTGATCATAATAGATACAAAAATAAACTGTACCCTGAAAACCCCTATAAGCAACAAACTGTTGTCTGTTGCTGGAGTAAGAAAACGATATTAGCTTAAAACAAGCCAGAGGCATAAGCAATTTTTTTATTAAAATCCTTTTCCCTACACATCAATGCAATAGTTCCCTCCCTTGCTCTAAATCTTTTAGCAAATACAGTTTTTGAAAAACAAAGAATACTAACACCTTCTGGAAGAACTGCACCAATTTGTTTGCATAAGGGAATACTTCACCGGTATGAGCAATTAGAGCCGAGATTGTATTTAAAACTTGAACCTGTAAATAAAATTAACAGTAAAAGATGAGTCAGCTGCAACTCATATACAAAATCCAAATATGAGCAATTAGAGTGGAGAATGTATTTAAAACTTCAACCCGAAAATCAAATTAACAGTACAAGAGGAGTCAGCCAAAGCTCATCAAAGATAACCAATAATCAAGAACCAACGAGAATTCAATATCAATTAGTTGAAGCTTGAGATGCACACCGAGGGTGAAGCCTGATGACAAAAAGAAACTATGAAAGTGGAGACAGCACACGGAGAGTGGGGGAGAGAGAGAGAGAGAGAGAGAGAGTACCCTTTTAGACTAGGCTAGGCATGAAGGTGTGACAGTTACTACTTACTAGTGCGTACAATTTTAGATCAAAGGGTAACTCTTATGTGTTCAAGGAATAATTTTTTGGCAATAAGTATACTCAAAAGGACATAGAAGAACACTCAAGACAGGTGCCGAGAAAGGTGTGAGATAATTTCTGCTCTTTCACAAGAATAGAATAATTCCCTCTGTAATTTATACATGGTTATAACGGGAAGGTGATTAAAGGAGGCAATGGAAGGTTTGAGTGGTATCCCCCTGAAGGTGGATGGAGCAGTTTGACATAGCACTCTTTCTCATTTTCTTTTTTATTGGTGGTGGGTGGTTTCTAACCTCGTTTACTAAAGGCAACCAGGTAGCGAGTTTGACATTGAACCAAGCTGCCCTAGGACAAGCATCTTGAGGAATCCCCCCCCCCTAATTCGTATGCTAACAAGACTGCGATAGATCAGTATTAACTAGATGATCTGCCCCATTTTGATCAGAAACTAAAGTTCATGGGGGAACTCAGCTCAGCCTTGGCCCCAATCACTTGTGTAGGCTGAGCCCACAAAAGATGAAAAAATAAAAATATTAAAGATAGGTTCGCATCCTCTTTTTTTTTTTTTTTTTCTTTTGATAAGTGATAGGTTTGCATCCTCTACAGCGAGGCATGAGCAAAATGATGACCATGTTGACATGTGTTATAAATATGCAGCCAAAGACATGAAAGCCATCCTCTACTAATATCCTGACAAGCTATATAGATAAGAGAAATATAGAAACACAGTACAGAATAATCAATGAATATATTAGATAGTACTACTTCCGTCCAGAACATAGTTACCCAACACAAAGCTCGACGAAATTTTGACCAGATTCGGTAATTTTATTTAAGAAAATCTAGACATATTTTTTATAAAATCTGGATAAATCAATCCAAGGCCACACTTGTCATCTCCTTGAGAAAATGATCACATCAGTACCCTTTCAACTGCCGGAACCCGCCGAAAAAGATGCCACGCACGCCACACCGGCACTGGCACCTCAAAGTTGGTTGTCTGGTTTGAAGAGGATCTGGATGGTTATTGTTCATATTTTCAAGAATAACCTTTTACCTTTTGACAAATGAAAAGAAACCTATCACTTTTCAAGAAAAAACTGTAGTTTTTGGTTTAATTTTTTTTATTGTTAAGCGTGTCCCCTTGGTATGGGCCATGGGGATTGGAACCAAGGACCCCAAGGTATACAAAATATAGAAGTTGGAAATGGTGTTATTATTATAATTTGTGGGCTTAGTTACATAAATTAATTTTATTTATAATTAATTTATGAATAAATTTACAGCACATAATATATTTAAATTATTTTCTTAATTAGCGCCTTGTTCGCCCGCCTCTTGCCTCTCGCCTTCTCTGTTTCTATATTATTCCTAAAGGAGTATCGCTTATAGGCTGGATATATTTAACAAGCAATTAAAATTCTTGAGGGAAGAGATACAACTTGATTCAGTAGGTTCAGAATCTACTTGCTCAACATGGAAGATTTTACCAAAAAGGCTCTCATTAGGGACAAATGTCATTCTAAAGTTGCAAAGATGGAATCTTCTAGCTTTTCTATTCACACTAATTCAACCATGCATCATATTTCCCTCACATATCACACAACAAAGTTAATACAATTTAGAAATGGGGTCTTTGTGAGATTTTGGGAAGATAGGTGGTGCGGAGATACGTGTTTGACGGCTGTGTTCCAGAACTTATTTGAGGTCTCCACGGATAAGGATCGTAGAGTTAGTTTTGTATTGTCTACGGTGGATAGCACACCTATTTGGAATCCCACGTTCAGAAGGAATTTTCATGACTGGGAGATTGAGTCAGTTGTGCAGCTCTTAGGGAGGCTTCAAGAGCAGAATACAGGTTGGCGGATAAGGTGGTCCGGAAAGGTACAGGGGGGTCCTCCTTTTTCAGTCAAATAGTATTATCTCAAGCTTCTCAACTGTGGTAGAACTTCCTTCCCTTGGAGAGCAGTATGGAACTCTCAAACCCCTAAGAGAGTGGCATTCTTCTTTTTTTTGATAAGTAAGGTATATATTAAAAATCAAAAGCGGCAAATAAGGAGCCGCAGCCTATTTACACAGGAGGGAAACTCCAATAATTACAGATTACAAAAATTCACTACAAAGTCAGCAAAAGAATTGACCTCAGACCTAACACCATCACTACACCAAAAAAACAGCAGCTGAAGCAACTCATTCTTCAGCAACGACACAGACCTTTCCACGTTATCAAAAACTCTCCTATTCCTTTCTTTCCAAATCACCCAGCATACTCCCAAAGGAATAGTCTGCCAAATAAAATCTCTCCGTTTCCTCTTGTGCAAGGACCAACAGAGGAAGAGATCCTTAATGGATTCCGGCATGGCCCAAGACAAGTTAAAAATGTGAAAAATGTAGTCCCACAAGGCACCTGCTACCGGACAGTGAAGCAAAAGATGATCAGCACTCTCACCATTACATTTGCACATATAACACCAGCTCAATGCAAGATGATCAGCAAAAGATGATCAGCACTCTCACCTTCCCGCGTCTCCTAAGATTATCCCCTGTAAGAATGGCTTCATTCACCGCTTCCCAAATAAAGAAAGCAACTCTAGCCGGAGCTTTAGACTTCCAAATAGCTTTCAGGAAACAGACCCCTTCCCCAAAATCTGAACCAAAGTAGTAAGACTTAACTGAGAACATTTTGTTTTTAGCCCTATCCCAGATGACCTTGTCAACACAACTCCTATCCAGGTGCTGAGAATAAAGCAACTCAGAGAGTTGGAGGAAACTCTGCACTTCCCAATCCTGAAGAAACCTTCTAAAAACTGGGTTCCAACTAATCGAACCTCCTTCGAGCGAAATAATATCACTAATCAAAACTTCTTTGTCACTCACAATGCTAAAAAGACTAGGAAAGGCTCTCCATAGCTCCACGGGACCACAACACCTATCCAACCAAAATCTGACCGAAGATCCATCTCCTACTTTAAAAGAGATATTTCTAGTGAAAGCGTCCCACCCTTTCCGGATTCCTTTCCAAACTCCCACCCCATGAGACAAGGAAACATCCTTAGGAAACCAAAGATGATTTCCTTCCCCATACTTGCTCACCACCAATCTCCTCCACAAAGCGTCCTTATCGATCAAGAATCTCCACAACCATTTACCCAACAAAGCTCTATTGAAAGCTCGGATGTTTTTAACCCCTAAGCCACCGGATTTTATACTAGAGCACACTTTGGACCACTTGACAAGGTGATACTTCCGATCCACCATCGAACCTTCCCATAAGAAATCCCTTTCAAATTTTTCCAGTCTTCGGCTAACTGATGACGGGATGACGAACAAGGACATAAAGTAAGTAGGCATCGAAGACAACGTGCTCTTTATGAGAGTAAGGCTGCCTTTGAAGACAAACACGCTTCTTCCGCTTCTTCCAGCGCCGTTGAAATCTTTCTAACACCGGAACCCACATATTTGAGCTCTTGAAAGCAGCTCTAAGGGAAGACCCAAGTAGGTAGAAGGAAGGGAAGTCACTTTACAACCAAAGAAGGCAGCCAATTCCCGATATTTTCTACATTCCCACAGGAATAATTTCGGACTTAGAAATGTTCACTTTTAGACCCGAGACAGCTGAAAAAGAGTAAGACTATCCGTAAATAGCCTAATTGAGAGTCCTTCGCTTCATGAACACAAGAGAATCATCGGCGAATAGGAGATGCGACACCGAGACAGAATTCTACATTCATTCCGACTAAGAAACCACCGATAAAACCTCCCGAAATAGCTTTATCCATCATTAAGCTCGAGCTTCCATCACTAAAATGAAGAGGAAAGGAGAAAGAGGGTCTCCTTGGCGAAGGCCCCTCGAGGTTCCAAAAAACCAGGCTCTCCATCAATCATCACCGAAAATCTCACCGTAGAAATACACCAAAAATCCATCTTCTCCATTTGTCACCAAACCCCATTCTGTTTAGTAGATAAATGAGAAATTCCCAATTAACATGATCATAAGCTTTTTCAATATCCGACTTGCAAATCGGGCCCAGCTCCCCTTTCCTTAACCTGTCATCCACCGCTTCATTGGCAATAAAGGAAGCATCAATAATTTGGCGATTCCCCACGAAGGCATGTTGCGACTCCGAAATGACTTTGCCCACGACCTTCCTCAATCTAATCGAGAGCACCTTTGCGATGATTTTATAAACACTTCCAATAAGACTAATGGGTCTATAATCTTTAATCTCAATCGCATTAGACTTTTTAGGAATCAAAGAGATGAATGAAGCATTAAGACTCTTTTCAAAGACCATGTTCGAATGAAAGAACTGAAAAACCTCCATGATGTCCTTCTTCAAAATCTCCCAGCTATGCTGAAAAAATGCCAAAGAGAAACCGTCAGGACCGGGCGCTTTATCGCCATTCAAACTCCAGAGGGCTGCCCTAACTTCCTCTTCCGAGAAGGAAGATTCCAGCACTAAATTATCCTCCTGATTAAGAACATTAAAGAACATCCCATCTAACTGCAGTCTTTGAATTCCCTCATCAGCATATAGCTTCTGATAAAAATCTACTATACCTTCCCTAATTGCAGATTTATCCTCCAGCAAGTTACCATCCACTGAAATGCTATGAATGTGATTGACCCTTCTATTAGCCTTCACCGTCCTATGAAAAAATTTGGTGTTCCTGTCACCTTCCTTTAGCCACTGAACCCGAGATTTCTGTCTCCAACAAATTTCCTCTTTAATCAACAAGGACTCTGCCTCCTTTCTCATCTCATTACGTCGAAAAAATTCTTCCTCTGATAACTCTCCTGAGCTCTCTTTGGTATCCAACAGCTGAATACCTTCCAGCACTTCTTTAATTTTAACCTCAATCCTCCCAAATGTCTCCTTATTCCACAGAATGAGGTCAGTTTTCAACAGCTTCAGCTTCTTCGCCAGTTTAAAACTAGGATCTCCCACCACTGAGTAACCTGCCCACTTAATCCGAAGCCAATCCAGAAAACCCTGCTCTTTTAACCACATATTTTCAAGCGGTTTAAACGGAGATTTCCCTTTGCGATACCACCACACTGAAGAAGTAAAGGGGCATGATCAGAAATAGTTCGAGGCAGACAAGACTGAACCAGACTACCGCAGCATTCTTCCCACTCCATGGACACTAAGAATCTATCGATTCTGGAACATTGAGAATTAGAGCTGTTTCTGAACCAAGTAAATCCGTCACCTGCTAAAGGAAGATCTATCAAGGCCATATCATCAATAAAATCACTGAATTCCAACATTGCCCGAGAGAATCTGCTACAACCTTTACGCTCATGCGGGAACCTGATTACATTGAAGTCACCCCCTATACACCACGGATGATTCCAATTCTGCTTAACTACCTTTAACTCTTCCCACAGCTCACTACGGGATACATCCACGCAAGGACCATATACGCCCGAGAAACCATAAATCTTATCATTATCCACCATTTTAAGCAAACAGGACACCGAGAAACGACCTTTTATAGCATCCAATTTAGAAAGAACCCTTTTATCCCACATAACTAGATTTCCTCCCGCTACCCCGGACGCTCCAAGATGTTCCCAGTCCGCCCATCTTCCTCCACCAACACTGTAAATGAACTCACTATCCACTATATCCATTTTAGTCTCCAGCAAGCAAATCACATGAGGCTTCCATCTTCTCAATGACGCCTTAACCACAGTTCTTTTCTCCAAATTATTTAATCCCCGCACATTCCAAGAAATGATTTTTAAATCCATGTGGGAAGCGACTCATGAAGCTATCCTAACCAGGGACAATTTGCGGAAACGTCAAATGGTTTTTGTCAATAGGTGTTATTTGTGTAAGGCTAGTGAGGAGAGTGTGAACCATCTGCTCCTCCACTGCCAAGTGGCTGTTGAGTTATGGAATTTTGTGCTCGCCTGTTCAAGATGACTTGGGTCATGCCGAGGTCGATTATTGACCACATTAGGGGCTGGTCTATTGGGTACAAGAATAGGAGAAACCGTTTTTGGGAGACAACTCTTTTGGGAGTGTGCTGGACTCTATGGAGGGAAAGAAACCATAGGACCTTTGATAACGAGGAAATGTCAATCCCGGATCTGAAGAATTTGTTGGTTCGCACACTTCATTTTTGGTGTTCCGAGGTAGATCATTCCACTCTCAGCCCTAACACTTCTATTGTAGATTTTGTAAATATAGATAATGGCTAATTCTTTTGGTAAAGTGTACTCCTAGTGTACAAAAGCCGCATCACCTGTTTTGATGCTTTTTGAGAAAAACTTAATTGAAAAAATATTGGTTATCAAATAAGAATACCCTAAAGGAGTGTAAGAGATTAAATAAATTGCAGGAGAAAGGCAAGAGGGAGCTTAAGCAGCTGTAGCTGTAGCTGTGTTGTAGCCTGAACTTTGAGATGTTAAAGGGGCAGGAAGGAGAGGCTAGAAGGAGGAAAAAAATTGGTTGATATGCTTCTAATTTTTTATCTTGGAATGTGTGGGGATTAAATCACTTAAGTAAGAGAATCTTGATAAAAGGTTTGGTGAGGAGGTGGAAACCGAATCTGGTCTGTCTCCAAGAAGCCAAAATGGAGAAAGTCGATGCTAGGATAATTAATAGTGTTTGGGGTATGAGATGGGTGGATTGGGAACATTTAGGGGCTGTAGGGGGTGTTCTGGTTGTGTGGGATAGAAGGGTGCTAACGAAGGTGGATTTTCGTATAGGCGATTTCCCAGGCGGCTTTGCGAGGATTGTGGGTCTTGGAGACCTAATCTAGACGGGGTTACTCTTAGAAGACGTGATGAGGCAGATCCAGCTTCTTTGGAGTGCCCCTTCATAGAAGAGGAGGTGGTGACGGAGTTAAGGCGCATGAGTGGTGATAAATCCCCAAGCCCGGATGGCTTCTCTATGGCTTTTTTCCAGCATTGTTCGGAGGTGGTCAAGGGGGACATTACGGAGGTTTTTCAGTTCTCAGAACATCCTCGAGTAAGATTATCCCAGTAGGTGTGGTGGATGATATTGGGGTCTTAGCCGGATTTTTTGGGTGCAATACCGCGACTTTCCCTTCCTCATACCTTAGGGTCCCATCGGTGCTCCGGCCAGAAGCAAAACTATGTGGGTTTTGGTGGTCGAGCGGTTTGAGCATCGCATGGCGGGATGGAAGAAACAATTTCTTTCCAAGGGGGGTAGGTTGTTGCTAGTCAAGAACACTCTCTCAAACTTACCGACCTACTTCCTATCTATGTTCGTGATTCCTGCCCCTACCCGGAAAAGACTAGAAAATTTGGAAAGAGATTTTTTATGGGAAGGTCGGTCGGAGGAGTGGAAATTTCATTTGGTCAAATGGGATAAGGAATGTGTTAGAGTGCAAGAGGGAGGTTTGGGGTTAGAAGACTCAAAGTTTTTAATGAGGCATTGTTGGTGAAGTGGTCGTGGAAGTATCTCACGGATAGGGAAGCCTTTTGGAGGAGAATGGTGGTGAGTAAGTACGGCTTGGGGGGTCATGTTGGTTCCTTGCGGAGGTTGTTTCTCCTTTTGGGATGGGGGTGTGGAAAGGTATAAGAAAAGGGTGGAGTTCTCTTGAGAGGTTCCTTGCCTTCGAGGTGGGAAGTGGAGAGACTGTCAGTTTTTGGGAAGATAGATGGTGCGGCGATACGAAGCTGAAGGCGGAATTTCCTGTGTTGTTTGAAGTCACAAGGGATAAGGGTTGCTCGGTTAGCTCAGTGTTGTCTAGGAAGGATGGAAGACTTACTTGGAGTCCAGTTTTTTGGAGGAATTTCCTTCCATGATTAGGAGGTGGATTTGCTGCTGCAATTTCTTGAGCTGTAGGCACAGAAGATTGATAGGGAAGAAGATAGGGTGATCTGGAAGGCAGCAAAGGGTCACATTTTTACAGTTAAATCTTTTTACCTGAAGTTGTTGAATTGTGATACAAATTTTTTTCCTTGGAAGGCGGTGTGGAAATCTGTAGCGCCCATGAGAGTGGCCTCCTTTGTATGGGAAGCCATTCACGAAGCTATCCTCAGGAGATATTCTCCAGAAGCGGAACATATCTTTAGTGAACAGGTGTTTCATGTGCAAGGCTAGTGAGGAGAGCGTGAACCACCTGCTTCTCCATTGCCCGGTTGCTTCAGAACTGTGGAGTTTGTGGAGTTTGCTGCCGAGTTTTTTCAAAGTGCCTTGGGTGATGCCAAGATCAGTTTCTGAGCTCTTCAGGTGTTGGTCTGTTCAGCGCAGAAACAGAAACAGGAGTATTCGGGCTTGGGAGGCTGCCCCTTTGGCAGTATGTTGGATGATTTGGAAGGAGAGAAATCAACGGGTTTTCGATAACAAGGAAAAGTCTATCCCTGCCTTGAAGAATTCTCTGCTTCGCACTCTCTTCTCTTGTTGCGTTGAGGCAGTGAATTCTCCCCTTGGACCGAACATGTCTTTTGTAGAATTTGAAAATAGCTTATCTTTCAGATAGTTTCTTTTGAGCTGTGTATACTTCTAGTGCACTAAGGACATGTCACCTATTTTGACGCTCACATTTATATACTCTTTACTTATCAAAAAAAATAAAGAGTGTAAGAAACCGGCGTCTTGCTTAGACGTTCTTTGGAGCTTTCTTTCTCGGTCGGAGCAGGGTTGTCAAGTTATCAGGTCAACAATGTATTTTGCGCTTTCAAGTAGAAATGGAGAGTCTGCAGAGCAGAGACCGAAGGAACTGATAATTTGAATTGGAATCTATGTGGTGTGGTATTTATTTGATAACGGTGAGGAAGATAGAAGAGAAAGATAGTCAAGGCCTAACGCCATTTTTATGTTCAGATACCACTTAAACTACTCTACTTTTTTATTTTCATTTCTATGATCCTACTTAGAATTATCTTTCTATTTTTGCCAGAAAATGTTCACGTGTTGTGAGCATTAATTCAACATGGCATAACAGAGTTAGTGATACATCAACATTTGTGATAAAAAGAAAAATCTCGGCAGGATGTCAAATATAAAAACCAAAAAGTAGAGTGGTTAAATTGGTATCCGAACCTAAGTACAATGGTAAAAAAATAATCTTAGGCCTAAACGAAATAACATAACCATGTGCTAGTCCACATGTGTTATTACTCTCATATCTGATGCTAAGGTTCTAGCACAAGAAATTAGTAGCTCATAGGATGATGTCGAAAGATGGAAATATGGTGCAATGCACAGCTCCCAACGTGATGGCTGATGAAAGAACTAAGCTTTCAGCAATCCATCATTACCAAACGAGGGATGTAGAATTGATTAACATCGGATCCAAGCGAACAAAATCCTCCCAGAGCAATGACGAGATCCCTCCAATATTTTGTTTTTCTTCTTAAAGACAAACTCTTGCAGTCACCAAAAATATCTCAATCAAGTTATAGAGCAAAAACTGCAGGGACGTCTATCAACAACTGTAAGAGATTGCACACAGCTAAACTTCCAAAAGTTATGCCTACAATCTCTATAATCTTTGAACGTTACCTTCCAAGTATGATATACGCATCTTGAGTACTCCCAAGCAATTCGGTATTATGACCAACTACAAGGATAACCCTTAATTATCTGGTTTTTAAAATATGGACTCTGCGTGCGAAGGTGAGGGGCAAAACATACAAGATCATACTTGAAATTATATAAACCGACAGCTCGAAAAAATTTGAAGTTTGAACTGGTTGGGTATCATGATTGTAGCTGAAAAAAAGGGAACAGCTCTACTTATCAGTATATTTGCTTTCTAATTTGTCATCCTCATTTTAAGTACTTTTGGTAATTAAAATAATGAACATTTCCTCCATGTTATTAAAATAAGGAAAGTGCACGAGTCTACCAAATGTGAACAAGACACTCTGCAGAAGAGAGAACAAAAATAATGAAAATAAAATATGCCTAGAGTAATTTGGGGATGAAACAGTAAAGAGAACCACCTTTGAATCAAACTCCTGGACATCGTCTACCAACTTGAAAGTTAAATCCCAGCAAACTGGAAGAAGGTCAGCAAATTCTTGCTCTGAGAAGGTTGCATCTTCAACATGAAAATATACAGATCGAGATGCTGCCAGCTGATGAACAAAGCAATAGATTCAGTTAATTACCAATTTGCAAATCGGGAGGTCACAGATATTAGGACAGACTAACTGTACAATTTCCACCATACCCTGACACATAGATCTTTGTCTTGAAGCAACCTGATCAAAGCACAATATACTGGTCTTCTGGTGTCATCTTTTATCTGCAACAAACAGCATAAAGATCATGTATCCAATTTTTAGCCATATAAGCAAGATGGTGATTGAAGTGTTTAATTTCTGTGACGCAGGAAGTAGGGTACTTTCTTCCAATGCATTTGTCAAGCATATCAATTGTACCATAACTTTAAAGCAGTATAATATCGTCTTTAAGGCCCAAAAACACCTAATACAAGAAGATTCCTATAATGGAAAACCCTTCTGACATCAATATAATATTTAAGATACCAGGTGCACATCAGAAATTCATCATCTTATGATGTTAATATCTCTTTATATTAGAGAAATATCATGGGGAACTGCCCATCACAACAAATTCTATACTTCTTGATTCCTTCCAATGATTTTTTTTTCATTATATTCTTTTCTTTTCTTTTTGGTAAATGTCAAGTTGGTGGTTAGGGGCACCATGTGCACAGGAACTATACCAAACAAAGAATAAGGTATTTTAGACGAGACTGTTAAAAAACTATACAATCTTTTTAAAAAAAAAAAAAACTAGGGCATCGGGTTCAAAATCTAGAGAAACAGCTCAAGAAGCGCAGAAGCACAGATGCGGCAAACTATTAATAGGCAACCCCTTGGTCTCAAGAGCTCAATGGTTTCTCTCCAGACAATCACTATTTCCCTTCTCTGCCTACAGAGACCAACATAGTAACATTTTTTCATCAATCACCACACAATCCACCAGATTAAAGAGTGAAACCAACTTTAACATGAAGATCCAATATCTTAACATGGAATTAAAGAATTATCAGACTTGACTACAAGTTATGGGATCAGTGTACTTTTTTGACTAAACTTCACCTCTTTTTCGTAACTTCTATTCTAGATTAAACAAATTTTATTGCAAACAGGACACACCAAGTCCAAAATGTAAGTTTCCAACGACCAATTTTTTATCATTGTAGTACTCTGATGCTGGAGATTTTCGTGAATCCATCACAGTGAACATGCTAATGCAGCACGTAGCACATGAACAGGCATCCAACGATGTTGGGAGCAAAAGAACACGAGAGGAAATTAAACAGCATAGAAGAGACTTGCAGGCTCTATACCCAATTGATGATTACACACTGATTACCTCGGAAACCCATTGTCCAAGAATAAGTGCAACTTTTCTATGGATGATGCGCATATTTGGATGATCATTTGTGAGTTCTAAGGATAATGCACCGTTGAACCTACAAAGTAATTACAGAAAATAAAATTAAAATACCTCCCAAATCTAGTAAGTACATGAGGAGGTTCAGAAAAGCATTCTTATATAGCATACATATACTACGACAACTACCAGCACAACGAGAAAGATCTGACAAAAGGAAAAATAGTAGATAAGCTGATGTATGTGTATGTGTATGTAGATTTCAAGTAGGAAGATAATTCAATAAATTATGTGGCAGAAATCATTAATGTAATTCCACTCACACCTGGCATATAACTATAAAAAAGCCATTACTCAATGTTGCCTGAAGTAGAATCAAACAAGTATCCAACTGAACACTCATTTTGGGACGGAGAGAGTATTAGACATTCTCACTGGTAAGATTTGAAAGGTTCCAAATCTTGAGCCAGTCATTAACAGCTCGGCATTTGCCCCAATTACTTACTTCGGCTACATGAATCCCTTTTCCCATTTGGTTCAGTCCAACGCAAGGTCATTATACAAGCCTCACTCATTCATATCCTTCTTTATTGTTGTCTTCCACATTAGTTTTAATCTTCACCTACCTTTAACCTGGTTATTAATATTGATACTCAGGTTCCAATTTCGAGCAAGTGTATATCCAACAGAACTTCTAGTATCTGGAAATGGCTTAGGCGAGAATCGATGATAGCAATTACATTAATCAGAAGGCAATATGCAAATCGAGTTAGACCTAAAAGGAAAAATGCTAAATTCCTCCCTCAAAGATAAAAGAAATAAAACATCCAAAGGACTTCATGTTAAATCATTCATTTCTTGGGAAAATTGAAGAAAGCTGGCCACTCCCAAGCTCAACTAAAACAGATTTACCTATTATTATTCCTTTTAAGAATAAAAAGATAAACCTAACCTAATACTAGAACAAGTTTTGAAGAAAACACCGGACAAGAACATATGAATCAAAGTTACACTTCCCACCTAGACCACTGTTAAGGACAACGAAGACAAGAGCACGTAACTTTCGGTGCTAACGCTGTAGGTTGGCCCAATATTGATGCCACCCTATGAATCTATGATTTGGATTTGTCTTGGTTGTCATCCCTTCTTTTAAATTCCATAATGTTTGTCCACAATGGCTGGTTGAAGACTTCATACCCACAGATCCACAAAAGACCACTCAACACCTCATTGAACACGCATGAAAATGCTTAGGATTCATTATCCTATTTTACTTTTTCATGTTCTCTTCCAATTCCCTAGTTCCAACCCCACTTTGGGTTTGTACATCTCACATCCAAAAAACAACTGTTGGGCACAAAAGCAGCCACGGTGCATTCTATCTGTAAGCCACATAAGGTTCCAAACCAGAGTCTCCACAATCACCCCATTTGAGTTTGCACCACAATCACCCTCACCCTTACCCCTCACTTTTACCAAATTATTCATGAGACAACCAAAACTTTCGAAGCCAGACAAGGTTATTATTTAATTTATTATTTTAATGTTTGTTCGTATGTGCACAATACCAAACATCCAATTGAATAACTCAAGAGAAACTTTATTGCTCCAATTTCATCAAGAAGAGTATTTTAATTTGGTGCACCATTGAATTAGCTTCTGCGGTAGTTGGATTACCAGTGAAGGTTGTATCATCAGAAAGAGCCACAACTTTACAAGGAAATTAGGTTACAGATACATGGCTTATTTCCTTATTAGCTCAAAATTTGGCATCGTGTAGTATTTCCTTCTCATTCGCTCTCCCCCTCCACACCCTTCACCCAATTTAAAAAAAAAGTAGAAACTGAAGGTAACTGGGTGATTTCTTTCTTTTGACTGGTGGAATGTCAGGATACACTATAGAGTTCATTTTATGTAAAGATGCATACGTACGGGCTTCTATATATATATGTATATATAAGAGAGAATGGGTGAATGAGAAAGAGAGAGAGATCGGAATGCTTTTGCAAGAATCTAAGAGCCAATTGTTGAACCTTTGGTTGTGGACATTCTCTATGGTGATGGCAATAATGATTGGTCTTGGTGATGGTGGAAATGATTGAATGGTCAAGTTGGAAACAGAGTAAGAAAGGAGTCAAACGACAGAATAAAATAGTTTTGTTTTCATTGTTAATAGGTTGTTTCAAGTTTGTCTCAAGTTGGGTGGAACATCCAACAGTTTGGCTTTAAAATGACCACCTTAACATTTCTTAACCGTCAAACTTATTGAAAGCTAACAGAAGAAATGACAAGAAATCCAAACCAGAGGCGGTGGAACTTGTACACTTCCTAGTTTGTCGAGTATATGAACTTGGAAGAGCTCCATAAGACGAACCAATTGATGAATAGTGCATGAAGTAGTATATGGTTAAAACAAAAAGCACACCAGTCCTTGAAGCTGAGATAATTTGAGAGCTCATAATAAATGTATGCAGCAGCACCATAGGCAGCATCCTTTAAAAGTAACCCAGGAGTGATTTCAGTTACTGACGAAGGACAACCATTCATTGCCTCTTGAAGAATTGAAACCACAACAGGACCAAGCAACTGAAAATAACAAATACAAGCATAGACCCAACAGTAGCATTACTTTCAGTCAAATGAACTAAATAAAGAGTTGATTGCCAAAAAAAATGAACTACACCTACTTGGCTATGATTTTGAAACAGCACAATATATAGTGCTTCAGCGCATGGCCTAAGTTTTTCAGACCACAGAACTGCATCCTGCTCATGGTGAAAAGACTCTGGGTTCTGATGCCACTCCTCCAAATCACTTGCTGTTAAAACAAAATACCTGTTTTGGAAACAGCAGCGCATACTCAGCAGAAACACCAAAAAGTAACAAGAAGTAGGAACATCATTTCCCAAAAGATTGAAAGTCCAACCAAAATTACAATTATCAGATGCCAACAGACTTGAGATATAGTATGGATGGTTACGATTGGAAATACACACTCAAGTTGGATAAATAAGCACAAGAAATAGAATTTAGTAAACTTTTGGTATTAAAATTATTATTTTTATAGAAAAAAAGCAATGCAGAATTAAAAATTGTAATTACAAAACTTTAAAAATGATAACTATTTTTCTTTCTTGATAAAGAGGAAATAATTAACTACTTCAAATTTTGACAATTCAGCTCATCGAATTAACAATTTAGAGAAATGAATTGAAACTTGAGATCTGCACAGAGGATTTCTTTGATAGGTGTTGTGTGTATTACATGGAATAAACACAGTTTAATTTCAGTAATAGAAAATAACAAATGGCAAAGACTTGGGACTCTGATTATCATGAGCAAAACTACGTAAAGGTCTTTATTCTTCAGCAAAATCACATCTGACCATCATCCAACACTAAAGTATACACAATAGTAAATGATACTTTTTCACTCAAATATAAATTCAGGTATACTGTGGTGCAGACCTGACAAAAAGATAAATGGAAAATCCTTAAATTCCAATACCTTCTGATCAGCACGTTACATAAGAGTACCACCCGGTCATTTGGCAAAAGAGAACTAAGGACAGCAGAAACAACACCAGAAATGTTCTTCTTCCTTTGCTCAAACGTAACCCCATTTTCTTCCACTACACGACCCGTCATGCTTGGCTTGTATTCTTTACACTCCAGAATAGATTTAGCCATACACATACATTGAATAAGAAATTGCTCAAATGATATTATCTCTGGTTCAGGGTCTGTGATCATATTTAAACAAAAGTCCACGACCAGTGGCATCACACATTTATCACCAAAAGAGTAAGGATGCCTCAGCTGAATCACGACTAAAATCTTCATCAATTTAGTACAAGCCCTCCGCAAGAAGTCAAAAAGTTTTGGATGACACTCTTGAAAAGATGAATCTGCAGTAAAATTCTACGATCAGCATATTGCCTACTAATTGAAGAAAGTAAATCATTCAAACTACATTAAAGCAATAATCCACTGTGATTGAAAATGTCTGATTCATAGAGTACCTTCACTCATTCTATGTTTTTTGTACAATTTCTCAAATTGAATAAAGTGAACAAACCCTTGTTCCAGATGTTATTAACATTATGTCGGCTCAAGGGCAATCCAAGTGCTAATCATGTAAAGATAGGTACACACTGGCTTAGTTCCATCAGGACACAATGATCATGAGACAAAATGGTGCTCATGAAGATAGTAACAAAAACTGCAAAAAAAAATTGATATAGGTGAAGTATGTATAAATGAAGAGCGTCAAAATAGGTGATACGTCCTTTACATAGAAGAATACTACACAAAAAGTATACCCACTAGCCAATGTGAAAAATATTCACATCTGCCCTAGTGTTGCCACTAAGGTTCCTATTATGATCTGTCCCTACACTCCAGTCAAGCATATTCGAGAGCAGCGATTTCCTCAAAGCTAACAAAGAACCCTCTTCATTATCATACGCTTAACGGGGCTACATTCCAAAGCCTATTCCTGCAAATTTACTTTTACTCTCTCTCTCTCTCTGTACACTATTGGTTGCTTTTCTGATTACCATAACTTCTCGTGGATGCTTACCTACATCATATATTGAATTCAAAGCCCTCTTTTTGTCTCCATTGAAATAGTAAGAATTAGAGTTTGTAACCTTTCTTAAGATCAGGTCATTTAAAACCTTGTTGACTTGAGAGTAGCTTTCTGTGATTGAACATAGGCTATAAATCTGTCGGTCAAGGATTTTCCCAAAAGACTGAAAAGTTACACAATCTATAAGAGAAGAATTATGAGGGCCATCAATTCTCATTATCTATGTTCTGCATATCTAACCTTTGATGAATAAACAGCATGATTGTTTGCCTATTTTAGAAAAGAATCAGTTCCGTCAATCATTATGCACTAACTCTGCCTCTCGCTACTATGTCAGTACCTCCATCCCACTTGAACAGTCCACAATGGCAAGAAATATTTAAGAAACATCAATTATTCACAGTGAATACTATGTCAGAACCCTTTCTTCTTTCCAATAACATTATTTCTATAATTTAAGGACACTCACGCGAGCGTCAACTGATTGGGATGTAAAATTGGGCTAAAACTTTAGGATCCCTATCATTACTCATTTCCAAATGGGTTTCTTCGAGTGGAGCTGGAGCATCCTAGTAAGGGAAAGGATTTTTTAGTGGTACAAAGGGAGATGTATATGTAGCCAAAGAGGTTGTTAGCCGTGTCTATTTAACTCATGTTGACTAGCACCGCAAACTGTTACAAGTTGATCAAGATTATCAGGTCAGGTTTTAAAGCATGGTGTGTGGGGGGTGACTTTAATGTGGTTAGATTCCCTCATGAACGTTCTTGTGCACGCATCTATTCCAGAGAAATGATGAAGTTCAATGATTTTGTCAATGAGATGGAGTTAGTGGATCTTGATTTGGTAGGGGGGGATTTTACGTGGTTTAGAAATGGGGAGCGTCATCAATTCTCGAGGATTGATAGATTCTTAATTTCTGGAGATTGGGAGGGTTGTTTTGGTAGCTCTGTGCAGTCCTGCCTTCCGAGATTATCTTCTGATCATGTGCCGTTGCTTCTTGAGTGTGATGGTGGTTCTAAAGGGAGAACTCCTTTTCGATTTGAGAATATGTGGTTAAAGGAGCCTGGGTTTTTGGATTGGGTTAAGGATAGGTGGGATTCTTATTCGGTGACAGGCGATCCAAGCTTCAGATTAGCTAGAAAATTGAAGTTGCTCAAGGAGGATTTAAAAGTTTGGAATAGAGAAATCTTCGGTAAGGTGGAGATTAAAATCAAATCAATTGCAGATGAGATTTGCAGACTGGATGAGAAAGCGGGGGCTGGTACTCTGTCTGAGGAAGAAGAACTCCTTAGGGTGCAGTTAAATCAAGAATTGAAGGGTCTTCTTATTCGGGAAGAAATCTGTTGGCGCCAAAAGTCGCGGGTTCAGTGGTTAAAGGAGGGAGATAACAACACTAAATTCTTCCACAGGATGGCAAAAATGCGTGGAGCTGCGAAAAAAATCAGATCTGTCCAGATTGATGGTGTGCAGTTAGAGGATGAGGCAGATATTAAGGTGGGCATCTCGAATTTTTTTAGGCGTCAGTTTGAAGAAAGTGGGGGTTGGAGACCAAATTTGGATGGTGTGGGCTTTGACAGTATCAGCGCTGATGATTCGGCAGCCTTGGAGCGTCCCTTTTCGATCGAGGAAGTGGTAGCAGTGCTTCGCAAGATGGAGGGGGATAAAGCCCCAGGTCCCGATGGGTTCTCTATGGCTTTTTTTCAGCATTGTTGGGAGGTGATCAAAGGGGACATTATGGAGGTTTTTCAGTCTTTTCATTCTAGTTTGAGATTTGAGAAAAGCCTTAATGCTGCGTTCATAGCCTTGATTCCGAAAAAGAGTGGTGCCACAGATTTGAGAGATTTTCGACCGATAAGTTTGGTGGGTGGCATATACAAGTTGCTATCCAAAGTGCTAGCCCAAAGAATGAAGAGGGTTATGGGTAGTATCATTTCGGTGTCGCAACACGCTTTTGTGAAGGATAGACAGATTATGGACGCGTCCTTTATTGCCAATGAAGCTGTGGATGATAGGTTGAGAAGCGGGGTCCCAGGGTTGCTGTGTAAGTTGGATATAGAGAAAGCTTATGATAATGTGAACTGGGATTTCTTGTTATATATGTTGGAAAGAATGGGTTTTGGTCTCAAGTGGATTCAATGGGTCCGATTTTGTATTTCTACGGTTCGCTTCTCAGTCTTGGTGAATGGAGAACCATCGGGATTTTTTCCTAGTTCGAGAGGCTTGCGTCAAGGAGATCCTTTGTCCCCATTTTTGTTTATCGTGGTAATGGAGGCTCTTAGTAGGATGTTAGAGAGGGCAGTGCAGGCAGGACTTTTAAGTGGCTTTAAGGTGGGGAGGAGAGGGGAGAGGGAGGTGTCGATTTCCCATCTTCTCTTTGCAGACGATACATTAGTTTTTTGTGGGGCAGATAAGGCTCAGTTGGGAAATCTCCGTTTAGTTCTATTATTTTTTCAAGCAGTTTCCGGCCTCCGCATCAACATTTCTAAGAGTGAAATTATTCCTGTAGGAGGGGTGGAGAATGTTGGGGATCTAGCTGCATTCTTTGGTTGTAAGTCTGCTGCTCTTCCTACTTCCTATCTTGGGCTTCCTATTGGTGCACAGTCAAAGAGCAGAGCGTTATGGAATCCAGTGGTAGTGCGGTTCGAGCAGAGATTGGCAGGGTGGAAGCGTCAACTTCTTTCCAAGGGGGGGAGATTAGTTTTGATCAAGAACACTCTTGCTAATTTACCAACTTATTTCTTATCTCTCTTTGTGATTCCTGCTATAATTAGGCAAAGATTAGAAAAGTTGGAAAGAGATTTTTTGTGGGAGGGACAATCAGATGTGCATAAGTTTCACTTAGTGAATTGGGATAAGGTGTGTTCGAGGGTTCAGGAGGGGGGTCTGAATATCAGAAAAATCAAATTATTTAACGAGGCTTTGTTGGGAAAATGGTTGTGGCGATATCTCACAAACAAGGAGGCTTTGTGGAGGGAAGTGGTGGTTTGCAAGTATGGGGAGGGGGGTCACTGTTGGTTTCCTAACGAGGTCAATTCGTCTTATGGGGTGGGAGTCTGGCGAGGTATAAGGAAGGGGTGGAATTCTTTTGAAAGATTCATTGCTTTTGAGGTTGGTAATGGGGCCTCGGTGAGGTTTTGGGAAGATAGATGGTGTGGGGATATTCGCTTGAGGGAGGCGTTTCAGAACTTATTTGAGCTATCCACGGATAAGGATTGTAAAGTTAGCTCTGTATTAGCTTGGGTGGAGGGTAAGCCTATCTGGAATCCTTTGTTCAGGAGGAATTTTCATGATTGGGAGTTAGAGTCAGTTGTGCAGCTTTTAAGGATGCTTCAAGAGCAGAAAACAGACAGGCCGACGGACAAGGTGGTTTGGAAAGGTTCAGGGGGCTCTCTTTTCTCAGTTAGATCGTATTATTTAAAGCTTCTCAATGGTGGCAGAACTTCTTTTCCGTGGAGAGCAGTTTGGAGGACCAAAGCCCCTAAGAGAGTGGCTTTTTTCATGTGGGAAGCGACTCATGAAGCTATCCTAACCGGGGACAATTTGCGGAAACGTAACATGGTTTTTGTTAATAGATGCTATATGTGTAAGGCTGGCGCGGAGAGTGTAAATCATTTACTTCTTCACTGCCAAGTGGCTTTAGAGCTTTGGAATTATGTGCTGAGTATGTTTAATATGTCTTGGGTCATGCCAAGTTCGATCATTGACCATGTCAGAGGTTGGAATAGGGGTTATTTGAAGAAGAGTAATAGTATATGGGGGACAGCTCTTTTGGGGGTGTGTTGGATTCTATGGAAGGAAAGGAACCATAGGGCTTTCGACAACGTGGAAATGTCAGTCCCGGAGCTGAAGAATTTGCTGATTCGTACTATTCAGTTTTGGAGTTCCGAGGCTGATCACTCTCTTCCTAGATTATAGCTTTTGTAGATCTTGTAAATAGTACAGATTTTGGTTAATCTTTTGGTTGGTATACGGCTAGTGTACAAAGGACGCATCACCTCTTTTGATGCTTGATATTTAATATATTATTTACTTATCAAAAAAAGCATGGACCCATGCATTGACTCGAAAAGATGTATTGGTAGCTCATATGGCTACCAATTTATACGGGATATAATTAGAATATTGATTTCATTTCATCATGCTGGCACCCATAACCAAATCCGTTTCTGCTTCATGTTGAAGGACAAATGATCAACTCACAGTCTGCTGACTCTAGACTAATGAATATTGCAAGCTCACTCACCCTATGACAAACACAAGGCACGAATATGACATGAAATAGAACACCAAATGAGAACTTCCATAAATACAAAGATCACGTAGAGCATTTAATAAGCATGCTTCTGATGACTCGACTCCTTCTCCCCTGCCACGTAGTACAGTAGAAAAATAATTCAAGAGCCAAAGATTATTGCCACATTTCAGGAGGCTGCAAAAAGCGGCAGACATGTGTAAAGATTAAAAACCTTCCGCATTTCAAGTTTAAACCATGTGCAGAAGCCAGAAAGGTTTGTGAGCGGATATAGATGCTGAACATGGAGGCACAGCCTTTGTGATAGAGCCTTTGGCTACCTAGCTTTCAACTAATCACAAGTGCATGTGATGGCTATCTACTTGATTGCAACTAAATTGAAACACTTTTTCATGTTCCCACAAAATACATTTGAATTCAGAATCTCAGATGCCTCAAAAGATACAAGTACATTCGGTTTATGGAATGGTCTCGGTTTTGTGAATATAGTGAATGCTTATTCAAATGGTTTGTGCGCGTATTAACATTTATTAAATTCCTTACATCAACAAACTAATGTAGGTATTAGGTAATTTGAAACGTAGTTTCTTTAACCCATAATAGGCTTTTAAGATGAACAGTACAAATCTTGAACCCGTGTTTCTGGTATCTTATTTTATAATTGCATATACAGAGTGCCACACATAGGAATTAAGACTTAATAGCCTATAACAAGTTAAAAGTGAGAGATCTCACAGTACGGGAGAAATGATTGGATGACTTTCAACAGCAAAGGACAGACCTCCTTGACTGGCTGGACCTCCTGTAATGGAAGCAAACACACAAAATGTTGACGCAAAGTACACAAGGTATGGCAAAGCCTAACAAAAAGAACATGCCATTACGACCATCTATGTACCTGTATAGTTTTTGCATCACTTTGAAAGCCAGAGATTATCAGTTGCCGAATTATCTTTGAGCACAAAAACCATCTTTCACATGTCAAATAAAGATCATCATGTTGCTGTTCCGAAGGATTTGAATTTAGGTTTTGAGCAAGGGCAGAGAAACCATGAAGTATAGTCTGGACATCATTCTGCCAAAGGTGCCAGCTGTAATCAAAGAAATGGGATGATATCTGCCAAAAAAACATTCGTGGAAAACATATAAGAATGAAAAAAGTTTCAGAATTAATCCTTGAAGAAAAACAGAACAGCAAGTAACAAAATAATACTCCCTCCATCCTAGATAAATATTCCTAGTTGACAAAGCACACGGATTAAGAAACGTAAAAAATGATGAGCTGTAAAATGCGTCATGACGATAATACCCATAACATTCTTTCTCTCTCTCATTACTTATGTGCCCATTACACTCTCTTTCTCTCTCTCTCTTTACTTCCCTAGTTGATAGTATTAAATGAAGGGGTATATTGGGAAGAAATGTAGAAAACTTGTAAACTATAAGTCATTAGGAAGATTGGTTGGGACATCCCAAAATAGAAAGTAGGAATATTTATCCAAGACGGAGGGAGTAATAGTAATAATAATAATATTAATAATAAGTAATAATAGACTAATATAATATAAGAAATAAAAAATCGTTTGCCGGCCAATAATGGTTCAAAAAAAGACGAAAAAGAAAAACGACTGCTAGAAAGTTTAAGTTGCCATGATCACATCCCTTAACTCCCAAAGTAGTGAATCCAAGCTAACGTCACATCAAGGTTGCAGCCAATTTACACGCCAACTCACACACAAATATTCTGCCTTTTAACTCCGAGCATTCCAACTCAAATCCAGCTCTAGCTTTAGTGCACCAGCAAGGTTCCTCTATGATGACCTGGTAGTCATGGCTCACAACCTTGAAAACTCCCTCTCTGCTGCTTCTACGGGAAAGACTGCATGCACTACAACTGTCCAAGAACTGGCAGTAAGGGAGCCTTCTGCATTAAAATGTGCTTCCTTGTTCTACTTTGAAAATCATATGCAGGAAACAAATCCAAGGTGACAAAAACATTGTCAATATCATCGATGCACAAGGCCCAATCTCCTTCAGATTAAATTACTCATTTTCTTAAAGGTGCATTAGTTGGCAACTGCACAAGGTAAAACTAACACAAATGAATTCTCATTACACACTCACCTAGTTATTATCCCAATTCCAAAAGGGAAAATTATATTTTTGACTATCGTACTATTTGCAGGTAACCGATTTGACCAAACACTTTACAATATCCAAAAATTGACCAATGTACTCAATAATTAGGTGCAATGTGGTCCGTGCCGTTAACGGGTCATCCACTTTTATAACGGGACTGTTATTGTGGACTAACCGAGGGATTTTATGAGGGGTATTCTTGTACATCTCCATTGAAAATACAAAAATGAAAAACAAAAACAAAAAATAATGGCAATCTCGTCATCATTTTCAATGGAGATGTACAAGAATACCCCTCATAAAATCCTTTAGTCAGTCCACATTGTCAGTTCCGTTACAAAAGTGGAAGGCGTTAACAGCAAGGACCACATCACACCAAATTATTGAGTACATTGGGCAATTATGGGATATTGTAAAGTAGTTGGTCAAATTGGTTACCTGCGAATAGCACGATGGTCAAAAAGATAATTTTCCCATTCCGAAACTCCTATTAGTTCAGCAGCTTATTTATTTATTTACTAATTATTATCTGTATCTACCAAAGACCCGTAAAGGGTTCTAGAGAAAATGAATACCCATCCAAGAAGCTCCAAAACAGTAACTCAGCACCACTATGAACCTTAACTTTTTTTCCTCCATGAGCTCAACACTGGCATGATAATGTTACCTAAAACTAAAAGCTGCCCATCAATCGACAGTGACATCCACAATCATTCCAGTCAAAACTGTACAGATTAAATACAAGCAAAGGGTTAGAATCACAGCCATCGAGCACATAACGACAATCAACAAATGACTCCCTATCATAGTACAAAGTTTGGCCATTTCTTGAATATCTCGCGACTTGTTTGCAAATCTTATCAAAAAAAGTTAATATTGCCAACCAACCGTGAACTAATTGATTTTCTCTCTTATTTTTCAACCATCTGTTGCTTCACTGCCCCATAGCCAGAGAAATGTGGAATCACATTCTTCATCTTTTTACTGTTTTGTGGGTTATGCCAAGGTCAATTATAGAGATGGTACAGGCGTGGTCCATTTACAAGCACCGAAAAAGAAGATCTGAAGCCTGGGATGCTGTTCCGTTGGCGGTGTGCTGGAACTTATGGAAAGAAAGAAATCAAAAAATCTTTGAGAACATTGAAATGGATATAGAAAAGATGAAGAAGGGGATTCTGGAGAATCTTTATTTTTGGTGCACAAACGGTATCCAGAGTTCGGAGAACACCTTAGCTGTTTTTGTGGATAGTAAGACCGTAGTTTAGTTTTTTGGTAGTGTATATTTCTTGTATACATAGGACGAGTTACCTGTTTTGGCGCCTGTTTTTAATATTACTTATTAAAAAAATAAAAAATTCCCAACATTTGTGATAATTGTAAAAAAATGGGTTAAACACTTAAACGTATCTCTCTCATGGATTAAAATGGTTGAAAATATGATTTACATACATTGGATAAGGAAAGTAGATAGAGTAATTCTAGGAATAAAATAAGGAAAGATAAGAAATAAGGGAAAGCCATAAATTAACATTCCATATATGACGTGGTACATGCACATACCTTATGCCTTCTCTATTATTTCTGATTAATCTACATGAGGTCCTTCATTTTCTTAAGTTTCATTTTTACATATCCTTAGAATTTTGAATATTCAAGCCAAGAGGGGAGAATCCTTTACTTTTTCTCCAACGATATTATAGTTATTTTGTTTGAATGATTAAGTTTTAGATACATCTTCCTGCACTAATCAGTGAAATGTTCCAGAACATTTAAGTGAACTTTGTGCGTCTCCGATATTTTCAGGTAATCTCACTAATTATTCTAAAGGAAAAATCTACAGGTAATATGCCACCTATAATAAGTTGAAGCATGAGGAAATAAATATATAACATACAATTTTCAGGAGCATATAGATAATTTTGCCTTTGGTAATTAAAAGGGAGAAAGAAAAATGATACAATTCAGAAACCACATATACCTCCGCAAAATTCCTTTGGTCTGAAGTGAGACGTTTGGTCGACAACTCCTTCAATGTTCGGAAAATGGTCATAAAAATCCTGTGGGAACTAAGAACATCGGCCGATTGAAGCTGTTGTGCTAAAATGGAAAAGAGCTCTGGCCTGATTACATGATCAAGTCAGTGGACCAGAATAATGAAGCTGAATTCATTAAAAGAACATCTAAAACAATAGGCATGAGTGAAAGTCAAAACTCCGTGGAAGACAAAAATCTACAATAGAATAACAATCAGCAACCACGTGTTTATAAACTATGCTCAAGTTCCGAAATCGAGTAAAAAAATGGCATAGAAGATAAATGAGATACTAGTGAACCTTTCATAGTCTTAAAGAAGCAGGCTCATTCAACCTCAAATATTCAAAAAGGTTGGATTAGAACCCCCTTTATGGCTCCTTCAGTTTGACAATGTGTGCCCAAGCAACACAAATAAATGTGTGTTCGACTCATGACCATTTAGCATCTTCCTACTATTCTTGGTTAAATATTTAGAAACACAAAAAAATAGTCCAAATCTACATCCAGATCCTTACTTTTATTTAAAATATTAAGTTTGATATGTCCCCATTACATTCATTAAATAAAATATATCCTTTTCAAGCCAGAATGTTTAATGATTCCAACTGTTCATTGATGAAAAGTTTCTTTAGAACTTATGCCTATACAAACGGAAAACGTTTAATATCTCGGGAGCGTAAGCTAAACTGGCGCATCTCTCAATAAACTATCTCCGAGGCCTCTCAGCCATCCATTTTCCTGGATCGACTCAAACATGCAACAAGATTTTGGGAAAGCATAGTTCGCTTGGAGCACAAAGTTCAGCTGCTTAAATAGACAGGTTAAATAAACATATATTAAAATGAAGTTTCTGTTAAAGAATCAAACATACCCTAATTTCCCCTTTCCGCCAGAAGCATCTTTCACTTACTTAACAATTATACCCAGTTTCGTTAATAAACAAAGCATAAACCTGTGGCTCGCTATAGCCTATTTAGCGTTTGATGCACATGATTCACATAATTTTTCACCAAACAAGAGCATGGAAATCTAGAACCTGGCTTCTTACAGGAACATGTTAAACGCATCAAAATGACAAATAAAAAATCAAAGTCCACCAAATCAAATGTACAAGCCCAATCGTTTATTTTCTCCTTTCTAGCAATATCATATTTCAGGTAAAAAAAAACAGCGAGACCCAGTATCTTTAGTAGACAAAACCTGCACCTGTGTGGCTCTATGTAGCCTATTTAGTGTTTGATGTACATGACTACATAATTTTTCACCAAACAAGAACGTGGAAATCCAAAAGAAACCATACTTCTTGAAGGATCAACGTGTTAGAAAATTCAAAATGATAAATGAAACATCAAAGTCCACCAAATCGTATATACAAGCCTGATGTTATACTTCAAATGATAAAAGTTGCCTGATCTATGCAAGTTTTTTTGTTAATATAAGTTTTTAGATATTAACCATTAAGGAAGGAACATATAGGAACATATAGGAACCATATGTACAATCTTTTTTCAATAGGGAATATATGTACAATACTTTTCAACAAAAACTCTTCAGTAATTTGAGCTGTAGACTGAGAAAGTATGGGTGCAAATGATACCATTCTTTCGGATAGTCAATGCGAGCAATTTTGGAGACCAGCACGGATAGTGTAAGAGCAACCTGATTCGTACAAAAAAATCAAACGGCACTAGATCAGCATCTAACTTCTGAAATCTATGAATCCAGAAGTACACTATAATCAAGTTAAGAAGACTAACATATGTACACGCAATGTAAAGCATATGTTTCAACATGCATAAAGCCACCAGTCAACCTAAGTTACCAAAATAACATGAAATCATTCATCAAAGCTAACATAAGAGCCACCTGATAATTCTCTTCTCTCAAATGTGACAACAGCTTTTGTCTCAGATGCGACTTTTCCTCATTGCTAATACCCCTACAAAACATTTTATATATATAAGGATGTTGTTAGGAAACTTTGAACTCTTTTTTTTTTTTTTTATTAGTAGGAAAAATGAACTCTCAAACTGAAACCCATACAATCAATTATAAGATAGAAGTTATCAAGAGGGATCAATATCACTACAATAAAAATTATAACAAGCGAAACACACCCTCTCATCTCTTTATCCAACCAGGGGTTAAAAGAGTGCGCAGAAGATTCAACAAAAAGTTGTCCTTTTTTTCCGTTGAAAGCAATGACACAACAAGAAGATGATATACTAAATATTTCGGTTGAACAATCACCATGAACATTATCTGACTCCATCAATAAATTGCATGTTTACAGCATTCCAAGCTTATTAAAGATGTCAGCCTTAATAAGGCACGTGGATATAACGAAAGGACATTTTTAAGAAAATACCTGAATGCACCACCGGAATGAGGTATTACTTGGAAGTTAGCATGAACTTAAGTAGACCATACAAAAGATCTCATCTAAAGAACTACTTCTACGCTTCAAATTTAGGAAATTCCACTCATTGACGACTGTGAACTTCCATGTCCAATGCCATCTGGGGTCAACAATGCAGATTGACCTTATCTTGTATTATTTCTATGTCTCTACTGTTTATATTTGTTGGGACCAATGGCTGTCACAAAGACAAGCACTGAGCTCAAAACAACCTCTTAGGCTGTTATCCCCAAAGCCAGTTCGCTATATCAATCTTTTCGGAATAAAGATCTCCTAGTCATCGTAGTCAGTACATTATATGATAGCAACCTATGCCAAATTGGTTCTTCCAAATTGACATATCAACTTCTGTAAATTACTTCATCGCACAAAAACTAAAACTTGTACATAACAACACCACATTGTCATCATTGCACCACAAATGAGATACAATAACTTAATCATAAAATCCTTTTGTTGTTGTTGTTGTTGTTGTCCTTTGCATCACTAAGAACATGTACAAAGACAATTTAGTCAGCAACAGAAACAAATGAATTGCCAATAAATGTCTTACGTAGAATCACGCCTGTTCCTCCAGTACCGATTAATACTGTTTTTGAAATACAGCGATGCCATCAACCGAACATCAGCTTGCGATACTAAATCCTTTGCAGTTATCACTTCCTACGACATACACGATACAATTAACTCCAATGTGACTTATCAGTTATCAGCAACCACGCACATATATACAAATGCTTAAAACTTCATGTATTTAAAACCCTAGAAATGAGACAGAAAAAAACAAATCTTAGGGAGCAAAATTACCATAAGACACGAGCAAAAACCGGGGCGGTTTTCGGACTGAGATAGGGTTGCCTCGGCGGGCTTGCGAAGGGCTTCGTCGGCGCTCAGTGCGTTGGAAAGGAGGGAGTACATCGCAGGCAAGTCAGACACTGAGAGCGCCATTGAAGCTTGACTTCAATTCAAAAAAACGCACCAATAAATTCAAGGGATTGAAGAGAGAGAAGTAGAAGTGGAGAGAAATCGAAGCTTGTTTGCGAGCTGGATCGGTGGAAAATGAGGATCAGTGGTTGGCTGAAATTCAAATGCTGCGGGCTTTGGAGAGATTTTGATCGGGAAGGGTGGAGTTTGGTGAAAGTAATTTAACGCATGTATATAGGACGGTAAATTGAGCGGGGTTACGGTGGTCGAGGGCGGTGCTGGTACCCGTTGAAGGTTTTAGTGAAGGGGTAACGACTGAGAAAATGCAAAGCCCTGAGGGGTGGGGTGGCGTGGGGGCAAGCTGGCATTTTCACCTTTGATGATTGATATTTATACCTCTCTCCTCTGTTTAGACACCATTTCATCCCCTTTTTTTTTTTTTTTTAAATTTCCTTTAATTTCATTCTGCCCCCTTAAATAGCATAGTTTTAAGATCAGATTGTCCAAATCCAAAAGATATTTTGTTGAAAAACGTGTTACGCATTTTGATTTTTGAGACAATTTTCTAGATT
Organism: Codonopsis lanceolata; assembly: GCA_013146195.2. NCBI lineage: Eukaryota > Viridiplantae > Streptophyta > Magnoliopsida > Asterales > Campanulaceae > Codonopsis > Codonopsis lanceolata. Next base: position 114,189,132 of record CM028381.1, on the reverse strand, counting down.
GATATGTGAAAACAAGTAGCACTAATATTGTACAATTTTTTTGGGTATTTAAAAAATAATTCATTAAAATCAACCGGTGTAATTTGTACGAATATATAATTAATTTCAACATTGTTACGTGTCGTGAAGTCCCCAAAATTAACGAAGATACATTTCTTTATTAAATTTGATATATTCAATTTGTGTCATTTTTCATACGATTGTACTAATATTTTGCATCGACTAAAATGTACAAGATATTCACATTTTGTATGTATATAGTAAATGTTATATGCCTTGAAGGGTTAGCTCAAAGTTGATGGCTAGGGGATATAGCTAACTTTGCAAATTGTTGATGTTTAGATCTACAATACTCTAATAAAGCCGGGAATCTTGATACAACAAGTTGGCCGGATCACAGATTTTGTTAAGACATATACATGAGCTACCAACAACCTCGCAATAAATTGCAAAAGTTGGACGATGGAGAGGAAAAGGCTATTATATATGAAATTGTTACTATTAACTTATGAGGTAATACTCTAATGTTTATGTATATATTTTTTTTTACATGAGTTACTTTGTATATATTAACCAATGAAAAATATGCACATGGCTTGTAAATGATTTAATTAATGATATTAGGTTACACATGCATGAATTTTCAGTAATTTGCATTAAAATAATATTCAATAAAAGCACGAAAGATAATAAAACAAAAAAATACAAAAAACGTCTAATTGGTTTCATGCTTGCTAAAAAGTTTAGTGCAATCCATGTGAGTTATTCATTCATATTTTAATCGAGATTAGTAACTATAGATTGCCATGTCGTTTCTAGAGCTGTCAAGCGGGCCAGACCGATCCAACCCGGAATATTGGCGGGCCTTATAGAATTCAAGTCTGCTCCATGCGCACTTTGGGTCAATGGGCCAAAAAAAAATTTCTTAATTAAAAAAACTCATAAATTAGCTAATAAAAGTTATATAACACATCAAAACACACATACTTACTAGTTTAACTTACACAATTACAAAGTAAAAATACAACCAAAGCAAATATAAACAAATGTAGTAACTTCAACAATTAAACGAAACAGAAACTAGAAAAACTATAATGTTACAGACCAAAGAAAAAATACATATGCTACTTGAAGAGTACTTTTTTCAAAAAAGTTATCATCAAATTGAAGTTCATCATACAGTCCCCAATTTTTTAATATGTGTTTTCTGAGGATAGACAAAGTTTTTTTGGGTTCTAGTTTGCAAAATCATACTAACTAGCAAATGTTCATTTTTTGATTCGTCCGACACAATCTAACATTTAAATTTTAATTTTTATCAAGTTTATACTATTGAGGCTTTTTATTAGCTAATATCAGATAGAGATACTAAATTAAATAGATCAGTTTTGATAAAATTACTAACCACAACCATACTAAACTAGATTGAAACTTGAAAGATCAACTTCATTTCCTCTTTGTAAGTTTCACTTCCATCAATTTAGAATATGAGTTTCAATCAAAAAGAAAATAATGATTTGGAAATAGATCATATTGTGTCATAAATTTATCTAACCAAAAGAAAAAAAGTAGTTTAAATGAATGTCTGATAGTTTTTTTCTTTTTAGATTTATGTTTTAGTTTTTAATTTTGTAATTAAGTTTAAGTGTTTAACTTTATGATCGGTTCGGGTCTGACTTTTCGGGCTTTTTGTTGTCGGGCCAAACACGACCCACTGACTTTTTCTGGCCTTATAAATTGAGGCCCAAGCCCATGAAAAACCGAATGGGCTGGACCGAGCCTATGTATCGGGCTCAATTTTGACAGCTCTAGTCGTTTCCTTAAGAAATACATTTATAATGTTAGTACAATTTATTTACCTTGCGAGCACAGGTTAACTTTTTAGTTTGTAGTTTATTAGTAACTTTCAATTTTATTTTTTTCTCGAAACGATATTTTCTACCGCTCTTTCTTACTTTTCTAATTAATAATTACAAGATCACAAAACTACCATGAATCACAAAACAAATCATTTATCATATCACAAACATTTATAAATGTTTTATGACTATTAGCAATCTTAAAATGAAATGTTGTATTATGTTTGCTTGCACTGATACCATGTACAATTTAGTACTCCTTTCGTCTCGATATCAATTCCCATTTTTTTTCAAAAAATCATAATCATGAATAAAATTGAATACTTAATTTAAGGCAGAATGAGTAAAACAAAATGCAAATCCAAGTACAAATATTTGTAGAAGTACCTTATATATATTCTCTCACGGTCCCACTAAGTAACACTTTTTGTATTCATTAGATTATCTTAAGCCATGATTTGAATTTTTCTAATTATTAGTGTTGTCAAAACGGATTAGCAGGACGGACCAACCCGCAAAACAGACGGATTGAAAATTCTTTGGCCCAACTCAACCCATCTTGGGTTGCAGGGCGGGGCAGACCAACCCGCCAAAGAGCGTGACGGCCATTGTCTTTTTATATATTGCTACTTTGTGAATTTTTGTAAGCATAAAGTCCTTAAAATTTTTCTGTACCAAAAAGATTGAGATAAGAATATAGGTGACATGACTGATGCATATGACTATCAGAATAAACTCGTGATAATGTCAACTTCAGCAATACAACTCCTTTGGTGTTGGGTACCATACAACATGTTTAGACAAATGATTTCCTCTGGGCAAATGAAGGATTTGTGAGATTAGGTTTTCGTGGAAATATATGGCTTTAGCTTTTCATGTTTCTAATACCTTATTTCCTTTTTGTATTCCAATTCTGTGGGTAGTAACATAATATCAATATCTTGTATGTAGATTCTTTTCATTACATTTTGATTTATGCTTTTGATTTGGTGGAGGTTGATCAGAGTATGAGAAGACAGTGAGACTGAAACCATGGGAAATGGTATATCAGCAGCAACTATGTGGAGAGGTATGGGCTGTCACTCTCAATTGGTTTGATGGACCAACCAGCACCGCCCCGCTTAACATACGACTTGTTCGGGTCTAACCCAAAAAGCCCACCTTTTTTGCGGGGTAATGTTTTTAAAACCCAACCTACTTTTTTAATATGGCGTCGCGAACTAACCCAACGGATTTGACTAATTTTGACGGCTCTACTAATTATGAATGATCCCACTTAAGTATAAGAGATCCAATTATTGTAATTGTAGGGGGAAATCAAGTCGGGTCGGGTCGGATAACTTGAAGCCAAAGGCCCAGAGTCATATTATTAGAGCATAAACAAGGAGGATTTTTTTGGGTGCTTGACCAGATTCTTTAGGATTATTTGGAACAACAAAGGTTAAAAAAAAGCTTGACAAGCATAAAGTGATTTTGGTAGCCAAACAAGCTCTGAGCTTCTCAATTAAAAACAAGTCAAAATGACATAGTTTAAGGGAAAAAAATCACAAAACTCGGTCGTTTTGTCCACAGCTTCTGCGCCCCTCCTGCACCCACTGCCAACCTTCCATCAATCTCCCTTTCCATGTGTCAATATTTAGGTGAATCAAAATTTATTTTCCCCCGTTGCTATTTTGACCAATTTTCAGTCATGAAAAATGTATTTTTTAATTTTTTTTCTTGAATTAAAGTATATATTTTTACCTATAAATAAAAACTTGATTTGTTTCATTTGGATATTAGAAAAAAAATTCTATGATTTTTTTTCAAGTTTCTAGCCATTTTTCTATGATTGTACTACTATTTTTAAAACTATAAAAATAATTGTTAAATACTTTATTAATAATTATTTATTTATTACTAATTTCGAAAATATTTTTATTAAACATTAATATTATTTCAAATATATTAATTTATGAAATATTTATTAAAAATTATATAAACAAAATTATTGATTGATATAAATAAGATATAAAAATATTAAATTAATGAAGATAAAAATAGTTATGTATATAAACGTATTAAAATTTATTCATTTCTCAAAAAATATTCTTATTAAAAGTTTAAGTAGAGACTTTAATAATTTTTATAATAATATTAAAAAAATAGAGCAATGACCATATACAAAGCTTCAAGCAACACGCAATATCTTAATTTACTAGAATGTTATTGGTCATCGCTCGTGGAACTATGACCAGACGCCACGTGGACAGAACGCTCGAACAATCTGGAGCATCTCCCCATCCCGCCAAATCTATTTAATGCCATCGCTCCCCATGAATTTCACTTCCCCTGTTTCTGCAAGGATTTCAGGATTAATATTTACAACACAGATCATCTCCTATTAAAATTCTCAAACCCTATTTTGTTCTTGCGCAATTGAATTTTGGAACCCAATATGAACACTCGTTTGACATCATCAATCTTCTTGTTCTTGCTACTGTTCGTTATTTCTACAGAATCGAAATCCACTGACCCTTACAAGGTAATTGATTATATCTCTATATACATTCGTGATATCTCTATTTTTTTGGTGGGCATTTGTTATTTATCCGTATTATGAAACTAGGGCATCGGAAATTTACGTGAATGGACTAGCAAGAGTGTTTTTGGTACATTTGGGATTCCTGTGCAGATAATTTATTTGCAAGTGCTATGGGGTTAGCAAAACCCTTCCTTTTTCTCTTGTAGATTTATAACAATGAACGATTTGTTTTTACCTTCCATATATAAACTTTAGTACTTTTCGTTAATGTTGCTGCTGGTGAAATTGAAGTGCAATGTTATCATGTTATGCACTATGGAGTGATTCAATGAAATTTGATTGGAATTCTGTTAAAAAAATTCGTCAAAGAATGCTTTTTGTTTTGCTATCTAACTTGGGTTTAGCTATCTGAATTGAGAAACTTCGGGATGTCCACATGGTTGAGGGTTCGATGCACTTAGTAGGTGGTTGATAGTTAGCTGGTTGTAGTGAAACTGTGGAAGGTATAGAACCTGTTGATGCGTGACAACTGCCCAAATAAGCAAGCTGTCCACGCAATTCGAAACAGCCACAAGCTGCCTCAAACCCTTAAACAGTCCCTCTTGAAGCCGAAAAACCTGCAATCTGGCCGAAGACCTAAGCAACCACAAAACTGTCCGAAATCTGTCCAAACCAATACTAATAGACAAAGAACAACCTGCTCAAAGTCTCTTAATCTGGCCGAACTTCAAGGACTCCCCAAAACAGTGCAAGCACTCGATTTTAACACAAACAAAACTCACACGAAAATAACAAGGGAAAGAAAAAGGATAGATCGGATTCACCGGTTGAGTTTCACTCGCTCAACGTAAAGAATTCCGTATGATCGGTTCACCCTAGGGTTCACTCACCTCGGTAGAAGGAATCGAGGAAGAACAAACCTTGTTCTTGAAAGAATTACTTCTATTACCGAAAATTCAAGTCTATTCTATTTCATAAACAAAAAGCTTATTTAAAGGTTTACAAAAGGAAATCCTAATCTGACCAACATATGGAAACTACCTTATTACTCCTAACAAGACTAGAAAACTAACATTGACTAAATTAAAACAACTAAATTAAACTAAACTCTAACTCAATGAGTCCTTCTTTTATGTTTTGTAGAAGTCGGTCTCCCTTGCTTCCTTTGCATGGCTGCCCATCCTTGCTATCACAAGCAGGCCGTGCCATTTAACCCTCGTAGTCACCATGCAGGTTCCTCCCTTCCAAGTACCCAACCCAACCATCTTTCAAAGCCTTTGCCGAACACAGCCCATGTTGAATCCCCCACACATGAAACAGCCCCAACACATGTATTGGAGGAGCCCGAACCCTTTAGCCTTGAACCATGTGACCACGTCTTCCTTTATTTCCCTTAGTCTTCTTTGAGCCCACCTTGTCTTGTCAATCCAGCCCGTACCCTTGTGTTGAGCCCCTTTATATTTAGAGGACCAGCCTGTGCCCCTTCTTTGGCTATGTTAACAAACCCAAGGCTGCCTTGACTTAACTTGTTTATCCATTTCATATAGGAGCCCCTCACAGCCTCAAACCCGTTAGTCTTCCTTGTCAAATCCCAAAGGCCTGTGCCCTTTCCACGATCTAGACTTGCCAGTTTATAGTTTAGTTGGACAGCCCATTTTTCTTTTATTCCCACCCTTAAAACAATCCCTATTGTCCTTGACGCCATCACCCTGACTGACCCTAATAGCATGGCTCCCCTTTTGGAATATTTGTCATCCCGATACGCATCACCTGTGCATTTGTTTTCCAGTTGCAATACATAAGTAAATGTCCAGATTTCTGAATGTCCGAGTTGAAGCTGTAAACTGTTAAGAAAGTAACTTTTTTGGTGGTTGATAAATAATGGTAAAAATCAACCTACCATATCTAAGACAAATTGCTCAACTAGTTCCGCCTTCCCTAAATGTGTATCATTTTTTTGTTTTTGACATAAATTAAGGTAGTCAAAATAAGCAATTTTAATAACTCATAACTGCCAACAGATATATGATAGTTTGTGAGGGTGAATTTTTGTATATTAATTAGAAAAATAAGACCCATTTAGGAATGTATACACACACACACACACACATATATATATGTGTGTGTGTGTGTGTGTGTGTGTATGTATGTATTGATATTAAATACTGGCTTTAGGGACGCAAGGAGTTCTTTATTACTTATTTACTTATATTAATCTTTGCCCTTAGAAGTTTCATAGATGTTCATTTTTGTTTTTGGCTATATCTCATGTTAGGAGTTATCAGTTATTGTTGTTTAGTGAGAATTAAGTATAGTCTTTTGATCTGATTCGATGGAAGATTGAAAAGGGATACAGCCATTCAGGCATGGATTTTTCTTTATCTTTGTTATGGGGGAAATTAATCAATGTATGCTTAAGACAATTACTGAATGTTGTGAAATTAGTTCCCATTTGGTTCTTACTAATCTTAGTTGCCTCCTTGATGCAGGTACTGGGAGTTGAAAAAACCGCAAGTCAACGTGAAATTCAGAAAGCCTTCCACAAGTATGTAAAATGTTATTCTATGTATTTGTAATTTTCTTCTCCTCCCTTAGTTTAACATTTTACAAGATACTCATTACCTACATTGCATATGAATCTCCATGTATAAAAGAAATCCCTGAGGAGCGGGTTAATCAATTTACTTTGTTTTGTTTTTTATTATTCCTTTCTTTATGGCACACGGAAAAAGTTATAAGTAGGGTTAGTTTTACTTTTGGAGCTACAATGTTGGATTTGAGAGGGTCATCTAGCTGAACACATGGGTCAACGTCATCATAGTTTAGCTTAAAGCTTAGCTTGTTGCAGACTTGCAGGCCATCTCTTGTAAGATTAAGCGTCTTAATTTGGATTCAGTTTTGCTGTAATAGTTTGTGCATGTTAAAATGGCAGTTGTATTTGTGAAATTTAATAACTTGGTTAGCCCAAAAGCGTGACATCATTTTACCCCAAAAGAGCTCTTTTGGTGATGTGCTCTTCCTCGGCAAAAAGTATACCCTTTGACAATGTCGTCAGCTATATAACAACTTCAATGATCTCATATCCGCATTTATAATAATTAGCCATTTTTAGAGGGGACTTGAATCTCTAGTGCATGCCTCATTGCTTTATTGTTAAGCTAAGCTTGATTAACATTGTTGAGCCCATATCTAATAGCTTAAGCTTTTAGATAAGTTGGTTACTTAACATGGTATCATAGCTCGTTGGTTTGGCAAGGGCCTTGGTTCGAGCCATCCTACTTGCATTTGTTACTTGAAATATTGTGAGTGCATGTTGTCACTCGGTCCCCTCGTGAGGCATGCTTGTGTATCTCTACACGTGTGGGGGAATGTTAAGCTTGATATACATTGTTGAGCCCTTAAGCTATGAGTTGGTTACTTAACCGTTTCACAATTTATGGCTGGCTAAGCATGGGTGTAAATCCGTACAAATGTTGATCGACGACAACGGTGATGTGGAAGGTGTAAATTATAGTCTTCTAATACTGGTTAATTATATATGAGATTAGACGTGCTGAAAAGTGGTTCTTACTAAATTATGATGTTCAAACTGATTTTAAACAATCTAAGTTTTAGGTTCCTTTCGTTTCATGGAAAATGTTCAAATCTTTTAGTGGTTGGTAGTTTCAGGAAACTAAGTCATGTGTCGATATTCTTCAAGTCAAAGGAAATGACTTGTGGATTTGAACTCCAAAAGTTATTTTTCGGAAAATAAATCTACTCTCTCCAACTTTTCTATACATTTATATCTGTGGAAAGCTATTCTCATTTATTTTGTTGGAAATGACTCGTGTAAGGTATTCCAGGCCGATTTTCCGTGTCCAGACATAAGATTATTTTTTCTTTTCAGTGTCTTCCCAGAACATTAGGTTATTATTGTAAAACAGATGAAGCCTTATAGTTCCTTTTGTTTCATGGAAAATGATTTCCCCGTGTGTTTGGTAGTTTGAGGAAAATGTGTCAACTGTAGAATATTCTACAATTCAAAGGTCATCAATTGTCCCAATTAGGTTCACGGATTTGAGTTTTGGAAAGTCATTTTTTAGAAGATGAAGCTCCCCTATTTCCAATTTTTGTCTCTATTTACCTTTGCTGGCAGCTACTTTTCTTTGTTGGTTTTAATGAAAATGATTTTGGCAAAGCTATTTTTCATGCATTAATCAAACACTAGAAAGTGAAGTACATTTACATGAAAATGATCTCCATGGGAATGGCTTTCTGAGATTATATTTTGAGAACAAAGGAGCCTTCAGGTTGATTTATTTTATGGGGTTGGGGGAGAGGATAGTGCGGAGGCTTTTTATTTTATGCACCATGCTATCCGTTCTATAGCAGTTTGCTATTTCCTGTTTGACTTACGCCTCTTCTAATTTGCATTGTAGACTGTCCCTTCAATATCATCCTGATAAAAACAAAGACAAGGGTGCTCAAGAGAAGTTTGCTGAGATTAATAACGGTATAGTTATGCTTCCTGGCTATTTATAAATCCCCCTTTTCCTGCCCCAACTCCCCTCTCATTGTGTTCTTTACTTTGAAATTTGTTACATCTTTCCAGCGTATGACATTTTATCTGATGAAGAAAAGAGAAAGAATTACGATCTATATGGGGATGAGAAGGGCACTCCCGGATTTGATGGCGGGAATGGTGGGCCCCATGGGGGTTATACCCACTTTACAAGTGGTGGACCAGGGCCTGGTGGGTTTTCGTTCAGACCCGATGAGTGGCAAACTATGGGTGGGCAAGGAGGTCAAAAATCGTTTTCTTTTTCGTTCGGTGGGCCCAGCAGTCAGAGATCATTTGGTTCTGGTTTAAATGATATATTCTCCAATTTCTTTGGCGGTGATATGGGTGGTGGAAGTCAGTTTGGTGGGTTTGGTGGATCTGCAAGGTCTCAGTCCAGTTCGAGTAATTTCCCCAAGAGTATCAGCTCAGTGAATTCTCATGTTTATAAGAAAGAAATAGCTGGTAAAGGGCTTGCATGGCTTTTGTTATCTTATACACCATCAATGAAAGGGAAGCAGTATTATGAATCCATTATAGAGGAAGTTGCAAGCTCATTACAGGGAGCGCTGAAGGTATCATCGTGTTTCCTTACAATCCTTTTACTTGTGTCCATGAGTTAATAGCAGGTATTAATAATCATGTCTTTAACAAACAGGTAGGTAGCATAAATTGTGAAGCTGAATCGTCTCTCTGCAAGGAGCTCAACATTTATCCTAGGCGAACACCTATGGTGTTTGTTTATTCGTACAAAGCAAGTGAAACGGGTTCTTGATAGAGTATGATGGTGATCAGGCTGTGAAAAGCTTGAAGAGTTTTTGTCAATATCATCTGCCAAGATTTTCAAAACGTGTTAACTTGGGCCAATTTGAGCCCTCTGCTGCAACTATGGAACCTTTACCTAAAGTGATACTTTTGTCCACGAAGAAAGACACCCCTGTCATATGGCGTGTTCTTAGCGGCTTGTATCGTAACCGTTTTCTTTTTTATGATGCAGAGGTACTATACAACTACTGACACCCTGTTTTGTTAAGTCTTTTTATCTGTTAATATATTGTATGCGCCAGTTTATATTTACTCTGATGTGAATTTAATCAATTTTTTTTATTATATGGTACTTCCCTATTTATGTAGGTTCATGATGTTTCTGAGCAAATGGTGAGGAAAGTAGGAGTTGATGCACTCCCAGCTGTAGTTGGTTGGCTATCAAATGGGGAGAAGCATATTCTGAAAACAGGGATTTCTGTGAAAGATCTGAAATCTGCGATTAAAGATCTTAGTGCCTTACTTGATGGTTTTGAGAAAAAGAATAAGAAGACAGCTTCACAAAGCAAGAAATCAGAGACTGATGCAGGGGATAATAAACAGATACCTCTGCTTACAGGGTTGAATTTTGATGCTATTTGTGGGGAGAAAACTCCTGTTTGCATAATCGGTGCCTTCAGGTCGTCCAGAGGAAGGGAAAAGCTAGAAACTGTACTCTCATTGGTGAGTGTCATCCTTAATCTGTGGCAAGTTTTACTCATTCTCCTTCTTCTGATATATTTTTGAATGGGATAACCATGGTTAAACGCAAACAAGCCAAGAACATAGTGGACTTTTTTATGGGCACTAAAATTACAAGGAACTTGATAAATGCTCCTTGCCAGCGGTTCTAAGCAAAAGTGGATTTGGAACCCTCCTCAGTCGATCCAGAAACATGTTGGTTGGTTGGGAGGGTACATCTAATCCACCCATCCCACTTGGGGGCATAACCTTACTTCGCTCAAGTCTTGAATGTGAAGAAATATTGTGTGCATTTTTTTTCTTTTGGTCTATGAATTATCTTTTATCACGTTGTATGCTGACTTGTTTATGTCCGTAGGTGTCTCAGAAGTCGCTAATAAGGCGAAGGAATGTAGCTTCTGGCTCGGACTCCATTTCGTATGCTCTTTTGGATGCTTTAAAGCAATCATCATTCTTAAACTCATTTGACAAATCAGGATTCAAACCATCAGACAGTCTCTTGCTGGCCTACAAACCAAAGAAGGGAAAAGTTTACAGCATTTGTGAGAGAAATCACTACTGAAGAAGCAGAAAAGTTTATCGGTTCTGTTCTTAATGGGGATGTACAGTTCACCAAAGTTAGACAAAAGCCCACTGTTAAATGAATATGCACTTTAAAGAAGGTTGGGAATTTTGGTCAATGAGTACATGTAAATAAAGCATTTCAGACTTCAGCACTACCTTTCTTCTTCTTCTTCTACCTTGTACACTTTTTTTTTTTCTTTTTTTTTTCTTTTCTTTTTTCTCTCCAGATGATAGCAAAGAAAAATGTTAGGCTTCAAGGCAAGAAGGAACAAACGCCGTGATCCTGCATTCCTGTGTATCTAAAACTGTACAAATCATTCCTGTGTATCTAAAACTGTACAAATAAATATACTAGAGAATTGATTAGAGGGAGGCAAGGGAATTCTTGACCATTACAATTTTATAAATTATCTTCTTATTTGTTTACCCATGCCATATTTTTCCTTAGACAACGGTTTTCCATATTTTTCAGAAATGATCTCTTCCCCGTCCGATTCAATCGCTGCGGTTTGATGACTCTTTTCCTTTTTATTTTATATATATTAAAATTTTTAATTATTTGGTTTATAGAGAGTGAGTATACTTGTTAATGCTT
>CM028381.1:114092071-114177444 GCA_013146195.2 Codonopsis lanceolata | reverse complement strand
CATGTTATAAAAGTGTCCTTTTATTGGTTCTTGATTAACATGATTTCCTACTGGTGGTGGACTAATAGGATTATCGTGGTCCCTTTGGTTTCTATCTAGGTTGTTGATATTCCGATTTAATTCCCGGTGTAGGATTCGAAGATCTTCGACGGGTATGCGATGCACACGCATAAGATTACTAATTAAAAGAAAACTTGTTTTTGTGTATTTTTTAAAATTAAACTAAACGTCACCTAATAAACTAACTAATAGCTAACTTATCCCCAGCCGGTGCTAAAAACTTGATTGTCTTATTTATTTACCTTGCAAGTGTATGAATCAATATAAAGTATAGTGATTGGAAAGCGGTCGAACCAAAAGAGCAAAAAAAACAATTAAGGCAAGTAAAGCAGATAACAATTATAATTAAGGGGTTTGTTTGATAAATTATATCTAATTTAACTAAATTTATTTATTCTACTAGTGAATCTATTAACTGAGGGAACACTTTATTAGCGACAAGCAAACATAGTTTGTGGAGATTTTATCATGGAGAGGAATCTAGGAGTTAGGATTCACTTGTATCTACTCTAGTGCTCTTTTGTCTAATGTATCAATCAATATGTTTTGTGTTCGATCACGAAGGAAAATGGTGGTACGCTATGGTTCATGATTTGCAGACTTAGTGTCACTAAGTTGAATTATATTTCGATGTCCATCCAATAATTCAAGCGAGAATATACACAAGATTAAGAACATAAGAATCTAAACCTAACTTATCACTTTTATACATTTATAAGTTTTATTTATCACGAGGTGGGCCAATATACGACATATGCACACGGTCCTACAATTATCCGCACTCCTAGGTCTTTAAACTATTGCGATATCATTAATTAGGAAAAACCAAATAGCAAAGAGATTGATAAACTCTGCGATCAACAAGACTTGATTGAATAAAAATTAATATAAAACAAAAGATTCGATACAAATTACCTCAATCTCCTAGATATGAGCGGTTAGTTCATCGTCAATGATGAATCAATCGAGTGGATGAATGAAAACATGAACGATCTCTATAAACTATGAATACAAACTAATACAAACTGTATACTATTGTTAAATTTTGGGCCTCTGACTTAGTGCTACATGGTTTGTATTTATACTAGGAGTTACAGGGCTAGAATTAGGGTACAACAAAAATTCTCCTTTTTGTGAAGTCGTTGGCTTGTGGCATATTTAATACTAAAAAGTGACATATTTAATACTAAAAGTGACACTTTAAAATTACAAATGATCGCCAAAGTGACACATTTAATACTAAAATGTGACACTTTCAATGTTATAAAGTAACACTTTCACCGTTTCACCCAAAAAAATGACGGTTTCATTTATAATGTAAAGTAATATTTTTTAAAGTGAAAGTGATATATTTAAGATCAAAAGTAATATTTTTAAGACTAAAAAGTAACACATTTAAGGTTAAAAAGTTATATCTTTTAAAGGAAAAAAAATGATATTTTTTTATTAAAAACACAAAATGACACATTTTATGTTGAAAAGTGACATATTGTATACTGAAAAGTGATACTTTTAATATTAAAAAGTGAAATTGTAATTTTAAAAAGTCGAAAAGTTACACTAAGATTATTAAATCTTATCCCATTTAATATAGATATGTTACAGATTAAAATCCGTAAGACCGTTTTATAAAAAGATCATCTCTTCTTAAAAAATTTGACTTTTAAACTAGAAGATTAAATATGGCTGGGACAAAAGCGTATAACAGTAGTCGATAGTCTTAAAAGAAGTTTGTTGACGAAGACTGGTGAGATTAAAAAATTACGCGTTTTCCATTTCTTTCCCAAAGATCCAACTCACTTCTTCTTCTTCTTTTTAGTTTTTATATACTAATCCCCTCCGTCCCTAAATTATTATTCTTTTTTTTTTTCGTTCGATAAAATAATTGTCGAATTTTAAACTTACATTTTTAAAATATCATTTTTACAACTTTACCCTTACTTTTTACCCTACTTTAATTATGGGCCACATACACATGGGTTTTAAAGCTACACATTAAATCAATATTAATAATCCAGTCAAATAGATTTTCTTAAACTGTACGTCGAGTCAACCAGAACAATAAATTAGGGACGGAGGGAGTATTATTTTTTAAAAAAGGTTTTTGGAGAAAGACGTCACTCAAGTATGACAAGAGCGTGTGAAATGTGAAATGTGAATTGTGATGCGGTTGTATCTAACATGTATGACCTTGTCCTATTAATCCCCCCCCGGTATTTTGATCCCCAATCCTCACACTTCCCATGCCAGTTCATCTTTATTTAATTATTAATTATTATTATTATTATTATTATTATTATTATCACACTCATGTCTTGGTATCGACGCTACTGTGAGTTTAGTCAACAACATTTGTACATGATGAAAGTTTATGTTTTTAGACGGGTAGAAGTTATTTCTACTACAAAAATATTTATTATATTATTCAACTAATTTATAATGTAACATAACTATTCTTAACTAGTTACACATTAAAATGATATAATTCAATTTTAGATCATTTTTTTCATTTCTCGTCATAACAAATTAAAATATACTCTCTATGTTTCAAAATTATTGTCTTCTTTGAAAGTTTTTTTTTTCAAGACATCATTTTTACAACTTTACCCTTATTTTTTCTTATTACTTTAATTTTAGGTCATATATTCATGTGTTTTAAAGGAAACCACACTATTCTAATATTAATAATTAAGCCAAAAGTATTTTCTTAAACCATGCGCCAAGTCAACCAAGACAATAATTTTGAGACTGAGGGAATAATAATAATAATAATTTCACTCGTATTTTCTAGATTTTTTTAATGAATATGTTTTTTTACATAAGATATGATCAAGAATTAAAAGTAAATATTTGCATGATACATATAAGTCCATAAAACTCATAAAAACTTGTGTTATAATTGTAACTTTTATTACTAAATAAAGTTTAAATTAGATTAGAGAAATATTATTTTTTAAAATATTACTCAATAATACAATCAGAGATTACGTCATTCTTATAATTTTTTTGTCCATTCCCAATAAAAATATAATTTATGATATTAAAATATTAAAAGATAAGGGTTAGTATTGTTTACAAAACATTATCACATATAGATATAGTGGATAAATAATTAGAATGAGAAATTCGAAATATGGAAGTGACCCTATAATCTTGACTTGAGATTAGTGGTTAGCTAATGTAATGACTAATGAATAATAATTCAGCTTACTATTTGTTATGTAATTGTAATTAGTAGTATGCAAAAGAGGAATTTAGGAAAGGGGAACTGAACTGAGATATAAGAATTGTTGAACTGTGAGTTTTTAAGAATATAAGTCAAATCATAAAAAAATAAAAGTAAATGAATAAGGCTACGTTTGGTCCCACAATTCCAAGTTATACAAAATTCAATTGATCTTCTAATTTAAATTTAGAATTTTGAAATTGAGCATCTCAGATCTCACGTAGACTTAGCCGTTTATGAAGCTTTGATGTGGTTGTGGAATACGAAGAGTCCAATAGACCATGCAAAGGAGTTGTGTGTCGGAATAAAACTTGTAAATTCTAATCACAACTTGACAAGGCCCCGCTAAATAATTTTCTCGTCTATTAATCCCAATTCTATGAATAACTGCAGCAACTTATTTTTTGATATTGCTTAAGCAAAAGTGATTCTTTTAAGCCTTGGTTGATACACCGAAATGAAATCAACTTCGCGGCGTGTACTTTTAATGAAATTTCGCATGAATACATAAGAAAGAATGTTTGGTAATATAAGGAATGTGATTACTAATATATTGCAAATTTTACTTCCTCGTTCCGAGTAAAAAATCTACTGTTCTATTTTAAGATGTTTCAACTTTCAATTAAAAAGTCCACTTTAAAAAAATTAAAGAATATAAATATCTTTTTATTACTAATGAGCTACTAAAAAAATGATATTTTCTTAAAAAAAATTTAACTTTCAAACGAGAACTCTTTGCCCGGAATGGATGTAGTATTATATTGTTTGGTAATAAACAAAACAACTTGGAATGGAATGACAGAATAAAGACAATTGACAACATTACCCCAATATATATTTGTTAATGATTTTCATGATAAAAACTCTAAATTAACTTTATTAATGCTCTACAAGTAATAAGTTGTTCAATTTTTTTTTTCAATTTTGGGGAGATTTTTAAATTATCTAACATTAATAAAACATGAAAAATTATTAAATTTAAATAAAATAAAAAACTAATGTTATAATGAAACTAGCTCAAATCAAAATAGCTTGACATTTGAAACAATTCGATAAAAATATGTGTTGCTATTTAGCAAAAATAATAACTATTTTATTCTTCTGTGTAAAGGGAGTACTTGGCCTAATAGAGTGATGTAATTGTTCTTTTACATAGATTTCAACTATTATGAATCCAAATATCACCTCTCTGATTAAGATTGTGATTTCTTAAATTTAAGTAATAATTATAATCTATTTTTATTCCAAATATTATTATGACAACACCAAACACTATCAATTAATTTCATGTCATCAATTATGCATTTCATTCATGTGTACCAATCAAGACCTTAGAGACTAGTTATTCAATTTTGGATATATTTAGCTACCTTAGCTCAAAATGAATAATGAACGAACAAAATAGCCAAAATATCCTAATTATACCAATCAAATAAAGAGTAAACCACTTAGTAAATTTGTATATACTAGTCATAGTTTCTAAATAAGTTCATAAACATAATTTAAGATCCACTGATATTATATATATATATATAACCTAGGTAGTCAAAAAATAATAAAATCTCACAAAAAATAAATGTCATAAATAGAAAGTCATCTTTATACCCCAATAATATGATTATATATTTAAATCTCTAAGATATTAAATGTGTCTTAGAATATGAAAAGATATGCACATGTAACTAACTAGCACTATAAAATCCAACACACTTATGTCATTTCATAAAAAAATTCATGAGTTTATACCTTCCAAAGTTATGTGTCCAAACACATAGAAATCAACAAATACAACACACTCTTTTTTTTTTCCAACTAACTGGATATGTTTCTCCTAATTTTGATGTTAATTCCAAATTCAAATCTTATTTTTATTGTTATTTTTAATGTTGATAAATTTTATTAAAAATAATTTATATAAACCATAAAATTGAACTAAACCAAACCAAACCAAACCAATTGGTTCGGTTCGGTTCGGTTTGGTTCCAAATCTTACTTGGTTCGGTTCGGTTTTGATTTTTGAACCATTAGAGGTAGTTCGGTTTGTGGTTTTGGTATAAACCAAACCAAACCAAACCGAACCACTTACACCCCTAATGTTTGGAGCTAAAAAATCATGTTAGAAGATAACTTTATTAGTTAACTAAACAAGTAATTAATGGGTATCTTTGTCCAAATGAGTAATTATTTAATGCAATAACTTATAATGCGGTGGATAATCAAAACATGTAGTGGAACTAACCTCTCCCTATTTTAATTTATATTTTTTATTTCGTAATAAGAGTTACAATTATAACGTAGTTTTATAAGTTTTATAGACTAATAAGTATCATGCAAATATTAACTTTTAATTTTTGAACACATATCATGTAAAAAACATATTAATTAACTTTTTTTCTAAAAAATACAAATAGAAAAAATAGTAATAATATACCTTTTAATATGATATGTCAAAAAATAAAAGGATAATTCAAAATTGAACTATGTTATTTTAAATGGTAGTTTTGTCTCATCATAAATTATTTGAGTATTATAATAAATAATGTAGTGAATAAGTAATTTTTGTAGTGGAAATAAGATGTCGCTATTTAATATTTCTCTTAATTTGCAGAAAAAAATAATTAAAAAAACATTTCAAATGGGGAGAGAGTATAATCCGTCGATCATAGTTGATGGTAGTAATTTTATACCGGGTAGGGTAGGGTAGATTAGCACATGGGTTCAAGAATAATGGCCACCGGAAATGTTTGATGGAATTGGAGTACTACATCCTTCATCCTACATCAGCAGCTAAGTAGAGACATGGTACGCGGTATCAGTTAGGTTTAAGTTTACAAACAAAAAAAACAGCCCAACATGTGATGTAATTACGTTAACCATTCTTCATCGCATTCTTAATTAATAAGTTAACGGCCCCACATTTCCAATTAAACAATTTTCCACTCCAATTCCACAACCCTTGCCCTTTATCTTTATTCTTTATAAATAAGAGTCGCCCACTAGCACCATTGATCCAACAAAAATGGTACCAACCCCCAAACAATAAAAAGCAAAAGTAAAAGCACCATCACAATTCACAAGAGGCAAGAGCTTCCCTCTCAAAAGAAAGAATCCAAACAAACAAAGTCTCAACTTGTCCGTCATGGAAGAAGATGGTGATGATTACCCAAGGTCCCCATTTTGGCTACAAAGCACCACCAATCTCGGCCGTGCCGTTCGCTACCGCCGCCGTGCTTCATCCCTTTTTTTCAACTTAGGATCATTGGTTTTACTCTTATTGGTGTCTGCAATTCTTTTTATGGTTTTTGTTATTCCTTCACTTGTTAGACACACTTCTCAAGCCTTTAAACCAAATTTAGTTAAAAGGAGTTGGGATTGGATTAATTTGGTGTTGGTTTTATTTGCATTAGCCTTTGGATTTCTTAGTAGAAACAGAAATGAGGATAGGAACTATGATGGGTATCGAAGAACTGGATCTATTTCATCTAATGGACCTCCCAAATCCAATCCATCAACACCACGTCAACAATGGTATGACTTTCCAAATCAAACTGTTTTCAACAATTCTGGTGGCATGGGTGGGTTGAGGAGACATAGAACTAGCAGCTCTTACCCTGATTTACGTGAATTATCACCCCCGGTTGTCGCCGGCGATGATCCCTGGCGATTTTCAGATGATACCCATTTGAATAGCTCTCGGGTTTGGGGCTCGGATCACCCTCATCGACACCCCAGCTGGAAAGAACTTGATAGGCAAATTTCGGTAACAAAAGACGTTATTCACGTCGATAATCTTGTCAATCGTCTCACGGAAGTTACGCATGCTCCGCCGCCATTACCACCTTCTCCGCCGCCCCCGCCACTACCGGTGACATCAGCTCCTCCGGCTGCTAAAAAGAAGACAAAGCGAACATATCAAAGTCTTGGGATAGGCAGAAATGGGCAAGCCAATTTAGAACCCAAGAACGTAGTAACTGAAGAAGCGGAGGACTCGCCGCCAACACCGCCGTCACCGCCACCGGCTCTGGCGTTGTTTCAAGAAATGGAGCAAAGAAGCAGCAGAAATGACAGGAAAAGAAGCGGGGCAAACGCAACTAAAGATTTCTTGACTTCTTTCTATAGTAAGAAGAAGAAAAAGAGGCAAAGACAAAGAAGTGTCGACAATTTAGATTCTCTATTACATCATCCTCAACCAGCTCCTCTTCGATTTCAACTACCGACACCATCTCCGCCGCCGCCGCCGCCGCCCCCACCACCACCACCACCACCACAACCGTCTGTCTTCCACAACTTGTTTACATCCAAAAAGGACAAACGAAAGAAAATTACCCCCACTACCGCTGCAACTCGCACACCTCCTCCTCCTCCTCCGCCGCCGCCGCCTCCTACGGCGGCGAGTGCACCTAAACCCACAACCCGGAAGGCGCCAGTTACCTCCCAAAAACCTCTGATGCCAACAAAAATCCATAACTTCAACAATATAGATGACAGTTTAAGTGGGGGTGAGTCTCCATTGCGACGGATTCCACCACCGCCGCCACCTCCACCGTTCAGAATGCCCGATCTGAAATACGTGGTGGAGGGTGACTATGCTAGGCTTCTAAGCACAGACAGCTCCCGCAGCGGGTCTCCCGACCTGGATGAGGTTGAATCTCCGTTAAGTGACAACAACTCGCCGTCGCCGTTGTTCTGTCCGAGCCCCGATGTGGATACTAAAGCTGATAGCTTTATTGCAAAGTTCAAGGCTGGGTTGAAGCTTGAGAAGATCAATTCTTTCAATCAAAAGCAAGGCCTGAGAACGTCTAATCTCGGCCCAAACCGAGGAGGCCCTAATGAAAGCTAAAGGGTGGACTTTTTTAATATTTGGATTGAATGATTTTATCCTTATTCTTTTTCCAAACCCAGGAGGCTCGGACAGACAGTATACAAATAAGTTCATTTACAGGCGTATTATTAGATTTGAATTGTTTAAGTGATTGATTTAAGTATTTAATTATGTGTATAACGATGATATGGAAATTGATGTACTTTTTTCCTTGATTCCATTCAATTGTGTTTGTTATCTACTTATCTTCCTAATGCATATTGGTTTTTTAGGTCCAGATATCATTTATCACTCTTTTGTGCTCCCGTGACTTATTTTGGCGGAAGATTTTTAACATGTTAGTCTAATTAGTGATACATGTAACGACACGAGAGTGGTACAGATGATCTAGACTCTGTTTTTCGACCATAACGACTATAGAAACGAGAGAAGAGTGCATGGGATTTCTCTAGATTCTAGCTGTATAATATTGAGAATGGAAGTGAGAAAATGACATGTAAATGGCGTGTGCCAGTTATTGAATATTGCTGGGAATATTTCTATTCTAGCTTTTTGAGTAAAGGGTGTTTGACATAGCAACCGGTACTCAATGATACAATTACGGAATTACCAACCAAGCATACCAATCAATATATTGTTTTTTGTTTGACATATGATACAAATTTAATACAAATACAATTACCGCCAATTATTATTACCACTAATTTTCAACCTCAATATTTATCAATGATGTTATTTTACTTCTATCAAATGCATCATATATTGATTAAAGTAAAAAAATTAATCACAGTCACTTTTTATCTCAAGTTAAGTACACGTATAAACTGAGTTGTATTGTATTATAGACTAGATTCTGTGCCCGTGCCGATAGCACGACGCTTATATGGGACGATATCAGTATGAGACGATGTCAATATGAGACGATATTAGTATTCAAATAAATCAATATAATAAACAACTTAAAATTAACATATCTTGGTAACCATTTAAAATTAACATATCTCGGTAACCAATTCAAACAATATGATCATCCACAGTGAAATAAAAATCTAAAGTTAATTTGGTATTTTTTTGAGGGAAACAGGACTGCACTCGCTATATTTTATTAATAGAAAATAATATTACAAACTGAGGTGACAAAGCCTTGCTCTTATAGGAGGGAGGACGGAGGAACCCGACTCTAAAAAGAAAATACTAATAACAAATAAAAACTAAGAACTTTGAATTGAAGGAAAACCTTGTGCATCCATAATTATATCACTACTTAATCTTCTTCTGGAGGCTCTTGTTTCACAACAATTTCTGGTTTTGAAACGCGAAACGCGATAACTCATCAAAGAATTCCATCTACACGTGAGACAAAGAAGATTCGCATGTATTAATTTAACTATATTTTATGCATAAAAATGATTAATTAATTAAAATATTAAAAAAAAACATACCGCCTCATTTACAAAACTCGAATCATCCCACATATCATCGTACAACAGTATTTGAGATGGAGGAGGAGTGAGTGTCAGAGTTGTAGGTGGAGTTGCAGGTGGGGTTGCTGGAACCTATTTTGGAGCAATATGTAAGATAAAAATTATGTAATTGTAAAATTTATATTATATGTAATTGTAAACACTTATCTAAACATCAGTTGGGTGCTTACAAATTCCTCTACAAAATCAGAATCATAACAATTAGGTGGAGGGAGAGTTGGAGATACAGGTGGAGTGTCAAAAGATATTTTGTATTCTGGCTCATATGTAAAAGGAAATATGCATTTATTAATTTATTTTTATCATACTCGGTTCATACATTGATCACGCCCATGAGGGAGCACCTAACATCTAAGAAACAAATGCATTTGTCATATGTACGTGACAAAGAGCCATTTTAGATCAAACTCGTTTACATTGTGTTGCTTAAGAAAATAAATCTAAAATCAGCCCACATAATGCCTACTCCTACTATAAACTCAATGAAAAGCGACATCAGATTAGTTGCGCAGGGTAAATGACCACAAAGATAATGCAAAATAAGTAAAGCTTTCTTCTTGAGAAGAAAACTTGGGAAAATCATTCGCGTATAGTGGATTGATAATACTACTCCCCCCAGAAAATCTAAGCTACTAATCTTCTTTTCTCTTTCCAATTTTTATTTTTTCTTTTCAAAATCATGATTATTTTCGTGACATACAAAAAGTTTATGACATTGATGCAATTTTAAGAAAATGTAAGACGTAAAAAATAACTTGAAACTCACCAATGCAACTGGTAGTGCTCGATTTCGGTGACTCGATCTGATACAAACTCTTCACTACCAAGATTGAGTTTCGAGGCAACCTGCAACAAAAAGATGCTTAGTTTGATGAACCTTTAAATCACATTTCAAGAATATCGGGAATACAGGGCAAAGGAAATTTAAAAAAAAAAAGCTAACTATACAGGGCAAAGGAAATAAATCACAGAAGTTGAATAACTCATTTTTAGTGACAAAAATAACTGACTTATGAAACTTAATAACTCATTTTTTTATGAAACTTAATCAAGCTAGAATAACTGACTTATGAAACTTAATAATCAAGGTAGAATAACTCATTTTTTTATGAAACTTAATCAAGCTAAAATGAACATATTTTCTCAACTCAAACACAAAAGGAACCCAAGTTAGATGCTTTCTAATGCTTGGCAGTCCATTCATATCACCCTTTTTCAGACACAACCAAATCACACCTCCCTGCAAACTAATTATTTCCAAAAAGCCTAGGCAATATGTCTCCCTCTCTTTTTCTGAACACTGACTCAACATCAAACATATCAAAGATATGCCTTTAATTCAATAACAATCCTAAATATCTTCAGGCATATGTGATTGATTCAACAAAATTTACATGAAAAAGTTTAAAAAATAATTAACATACGTGATTAAAAGATATTCTGTTTCATATGCCTGTTGAATGAGTGTGTGTGTGTGTGTGTGTGTGTTAATGACTACGTACATATACAAAAGATATAGGAATAGAATCAATGAAGGAATTGGGTTTGATGCTAGGCATTGGTATTCTGCCACTGACATTTTTGGAGGTCTATTCACATTGGTATCAAAATTATGCAGGCTTTATTGTACCAGCAAAACTGTAGGGCTCAACTCATATAATTGTTCAGTGTAAATCTAAATTTGATTGTCATAAAAAAAAATAAAATACATACTAATTACCATGACTCCATGCATTCAGCCCTCATGATATAATGAGTTTTACTTGTGTATGCATGGAGTTTCAAAAAAATAGCAATAAAGAAGCTCTTCATTCTATGGAAATCGATATGCGCATTGACTGAATGCAATCGCAGGCTTTTGAAAACAGTGGATCGAATGTAGACAGATGGAAGGAAAGCATGGTAGAAACAATCAGGTTCTGGTGTACAGACGGAGCTCAAAGAGTGGACAGTTCTTTTGTTGAGTTCATAGATAGATTCACTATTGTATAGCTTTTGTGTAGGTGATCTTTGTTTGTATAGATAGGCTGCGCCACTGTTTTGGGGCCTATTTATTTTATAATTACTCTTACTTATCAAAAAAAAAAAAGATCAGACCATACAGACCTTTGTGTCCTAACTTTAGAAATTCAAAACCTATACCTCATTCCTGTCCCCAGTATCAGAAAGCCCAAGCCTTTTCCAGCATCAGTATGTTTCAAAAAAGAGAAAAAGAAACACATTTTTGTATCAGTAGATACCCATTGATCTAGTCGAAATACTTGAACATTGATTTGCAGATGATAGATATGGCTTTTATCCACTGACCCAGGGTACTTTGGGCCAGAAACGAAGGTCGGTGCAACTGGAGGCAGTGGTCGTGGTCTCATGGGTGCTAAGATAGTGTGGCTTTTGAGGGTTCTGAGCATCAATAATGTTGTCGTTGAGGAAAGTGAGTAACTGAGAAGTGTATGATGTAGTTATGAGAGGCTTTGACCATTCCTGCAGCTAAAATATTAGTGTTTAGAAGTCGGCAGAGAAACTGATTCAAAAACATCCTGGCTGCAAAAGAAACCCCCT
Source organism: Codonopsis lanceolata (assembly GCA_013146195.2). Taxonomy (NCBI): domain Eukaryota; kingdom Viridiplantae; phylum Streptophyta; class Magnoliopsida; order Asterales; family Campanulaceae; genus Codonopsis; species Codonopsis lanceolata. The sequence goes on along the minus strand of CM028381.1, from coordinate 114,165,293 downwards.
AACTGATTCACTGATGCTGTTATGCGGGGGTTGATTTTACTAATCAGTTTGCAAAACTGATTACATCTTAAGAGGGCAGCATATATTCAATCAAAGAGGGGGTGTGACTTGGCCTATATATGAAGAGGGGAGGCCTAAGTGGATATAAACAAACATGTCAGTCGCTCGAAGAGCATCGATAGGAGCTGGATCAGTAGAAATTAGAGTCGCAGCAGGAATGAGAACATCAACAGAAATGAGAGCATGAGCAGTAGATAGAGCAATAACTACCTCAGCAGGATGGATATGGAGAGTTGAAGACAAACTATTTCTGTGTCTAGATGAGCACATCTAAGTCATAGAAGATCTCAACAATTAGACCAATTAAGCTTATGATGATGATGTTTCTCAGGCACAACCCAAGAAAATCTGCTCACAAATCATTGCTACTATAATAACATTTCATTGTAATTATCGTTATCAAGCATATCAAATATTTCATTGTATCACTATGGTGGTCCTCATCATTACTGCAAAATTGCTGGCTTTATGAGAACTGTTTATTCATATACTTTAACTATAAATGTTGTCAGAAACCAGTTTAAATGTCTAAGATCTGAAGTAGTCTACCCTCCAAGATCCCAAAGTCTTGTTCTTCCTAATTTATATTCGAGGCTGAAAGGTCTTACAAACATATGCTGTTTTGTTCTTGACTTCTTGAGAGATTAAGCATCCTGGCTGAATGGCCAGGACAGTGAAAGAAATGTTCAGCGAATGGTCCTTTTATGGACTGAATGCAATCGCAGGCTTTTGAAAACAGTGGATCGAATGTAGACAGATGGAAGGAAATCATGGTAGAAACAATCAGGTTCTGGTGTACAGACGGAGCTCAAAGAGTGGACAGTTCCTTTGTTGAGTTCATAGATAGATTCATTATTGTATAGCTTTTGTGTAGGTGATCTTTGTTTAGATGCAGGATTTCAGATTCACTATTGACTTTATTTCTATATTTCACTTCCTACAAACTCCAAAGTATATATTTGACCATTTCGTATGGTAGCAGAAACATCGCTTCCAGTTCTTCCCTTAGGATTCATTTCTTATGCTAGAGCAGAGTCCGTAAAAACGCACAGGCTAAATGATTCCGAAGTGCGCAGTCATATAAAAATAGTCCAAGGGTGAGTAGCAAGCAGCCACAATCTTTTTGCCAGTTAATATGTGGATTTCTCCACTATTTCCTGCAAAGTTTGGTCATCGCATTTGATAGTCTGTTTGTAAAAAGCGTACATCGTTATGTTGGTTTTGGTGGGTTTTCCGTTTGCATATCACTTAACTTATACATATATGACCAACTCCAACCCATTCTTGGGGTTTGAGGTTTTAGCTTTGTCTTTGTATTTGCAAAGGGGGTCATTGAGCAACACTTATGTCAGTTTGTAGCAGGTGTCATCCCCTGAAAAACGTTCCCTTAGCCATGACTCATGAGGCAGCCTGTCATGGCTTGCTAAGAAAATTTCTTTAGAAATAAATTCTTACTGAAGTTTAGTTCTTATAGTATGCATCAGGAACTTTTGTGTTTCCAGTGCCTGCGTAATTTGGACTTTTATATTTTTTCCTTTTTGGGATCAATATTCAAGTAGAAAACTTGGTCTCATGGCCTGCTAAGAAAATTTATTCAAAATAAATTCTTACCCAAGTTTAGTTCTTGTAGTATGTATGCTTCAGGAACTTTTGTTTCCAGTAATTGGGACTTTTTTATTTATTTTTTTTCCTTTTAAATAAATAAAATAAAAAATGAAATGAAAACTCGGTATATGCTTGAACATGTGATACTCAGTTTGAGGTTTTATTATTGGTAAGCACAGATGTTTGATAGTTTGTTTTGTTACTCTCAGGTTGTTGAGTGCTTTCTAATTTTCTATAAGTAGAATTTTTATCTTAATACCGAGCTAACATTTTATCTTAACATTTTCTAGAGCTTTGACTTTTAACTAAAACTGAAGAAGCTTCAAAAATTAAGATACTGATATAAATTAAGATACTTGGCAAGCTCAGGAACACTTGACTTGTTTAAGATTGCTGTTGTTCAGCCCAAAGTTCCCACTGGCTCATATGTGGGTATTTTGTGGGTATTCAAGAAAGGCAAACAAAATACCCACATATATTTCTCTGAGTTAATATGCTAGTATTCTGCATTGCTTGACATTCTATGGGCTTCTTTTTGGTTTGTACTTCTCCATGCTCTTTAATAGCATAATCTGTAACTGAACTTTCGGTTCTTCTGTTGTTGCAGATTTTATATATTGATGTTTGACTATCTCAAGGTCAAGGGTTACTACGTTTTTGATTGCAGGTTCATCTTCCAAAAATCAAGAAAACGCTTTCCACCATCCCTTCTATCCTGAATTTCAACAATAGTTCTCCCTCTGTCCTATTTAGAGAGGTTTACTTTTATTCTGAGCAACAAAATATGCTATATGTAAAATAGTGCTAAAGCACTCCTATGGCCACTGAAGCTATTGATGAATTCTTGTTGATATATACTGCAATCTGTTTGTATGACCATTCTTCTTTTACCTCATTGATTATTGACTATTAAAGCTTTTCTCTATGTTTTTTGTTTTATTAGATAAGTACTGTTCCATCATCCCAAGCTGAGTGCTCTTTTTTGGTTTTTGAGGAAATTAAGTTGACTTTTAATCAATATTAGTAACAGAAATGTATATGAACGCTTGTGTCCACCTTATAGCATATGATAGCGGGCAACATTGGATTATTACCGTTTTTTTTTTAAGGGACAATCATTTTGGGACTAAATTTTCAAAAAAGGGACACTCATTTTGGGACCATGAGAGTATTAGATAGAGTAACATTATGATTGTTTTCAGATGCTTACAATGAGAAATGGACTCAGTTTATATCCTATGTGCCCACCTGGAGTATTGCAGCCAAACCAGCAGCCCCAGATAAGAATGGGATTTGATGAGGAAAATGGATCCTTGAATACCATGCTTAATAGTCTACCCATCCAATGCACGAACCCCAACCCAAACCAACCATCAGCATCCAGTTTTTCGCATATAATCAGCGAAACCTCGTTCAGATTGGAATCAACTATTCCGACACAACGTGGACCATACAGATGTGGAACATGCTCGAATTCTAACTAAGAGAATTAAATGGGAGCGTCAATATAGTGTTTCTATGTTTTGAAGGAAATTTGCAGGGAGGGATTGTTGCCTCATCCACATGCAGATGTGGAACATGCTCGGCCAAACTCATCAGGTGAGTTGCTTGAGCCAAGGTTCCTAGAAGATACTTGATAGCCTAAATTTACAAACAGAACTCTTTAAGAGGGATGTATCATAACAAAGAAATTAGGACTCTTTTGAGTGAATTGCTAATTCTGATCTGTGCTTTTGTGGTGAAAGAATTCCGAACAAAACGACAAACGAATACCCAAACGAATATCTATAATCCCCAAACGAATCAAGCAAGATTCATTCATTTAATCAAACTTTTTTTGGAAATAAAAGACTTACCTGGGAAGTAGCCAAAGACAGAACCTTTAATTTTGAAGCTTCAAATATTGTTGTCCCAAATAATCTTGCAGCCTGAAATCCAAATTAACACAATCCATCAAACTATACAGAAATATCCTTTTGATCAAACTATACAAAAGAGGAAAAATAAATTACAGAGACTAAGGAGAATCGAGCAGCTCTCTGTAAATTCGGGTAAATTCGGGGAGAAGCTACAGCTGTTAGAGAAGGCGAAGGAAACCCAACGACGGCTTGCAGCCTGAAATCCAAATACTGTGGAAATTAAAACTATACAAATACGGAAAAATAATTACAGGGACTAAGGAAAAAGGAACTTTATAATGGTAAGCTGCACCGTAATGAAAAAGGAACTTTATAATGTTAATTAATCACAGATACTGTGGAAATTAAAACTTATCAATCCAATGAGAAAAAAATAGGGGTTACTCTTTCTTTAGTATATTTATGTATCCAATTGCACAGAGCTGATCCTCTATCTCTCTCTGCGCGTATTTTCTTTCTTTCCATATGTGTGCAGTGGTTTTCTCTCTTTATCTGGAGTCCAGATCTCCTGTACCATTTGTTTGTACCACTGGTGTACCACTTTTCATCTCAATCATTGCATTCTAACTATTGCATCTTAACCAATGGTTGAGATGAAAAATGGTACACCAGTGGTACACACAAGTGGTACAGGAGATCTGAACTCCTTTATCTGTGTGTGTGTTTGTGCAATTCTCTGTGTCTATATCAAAGATATGCCTTTAATAAAAAGCAATGTACCGACCCAAATGTGCAATTCTCTCTGTGTGTTTGTGCAATTCTCTCTCTGTGTGATGCCTTTAATAAAAAGCAATGTACCGACCCAAAAATACAATTCAAAAGCAACGTACCGAACGGAAACCCAACGATTAATCGGAATGAGAAACTTACCGATTTCCTTTCTTTGAGATTCGCGGCGGGGGCGAAGGTCGGGAGGGGAGGAGGGGAGGGCAGTGGGTTTGGTAAAGGGGGCAGTGGTGAGATTCGCCGGGGAAGAAGGGGCGAAGAGAGAGAGGGAGAAGCCGCCTTTATGAGACTCGGAGAAAAGGAGGAGAAACCCATTTCAATAGGAAGAACGCCGGAGAAACACTCGGTGAAAGGAAAGAGAGTTGGAGTTGTACAGGGAGAGTGAGAGGGGGACGCAGAGAGGGAGGAGTTTTTGGAATCAATCTCAACCGTTAGATACAGTTAAAAATACGTAACCTCAGCCGTTTGATATAAACATAAATATACAATTTCAGCCGTTTGATATAAAGTTAATTAAGTGATCCGGGCTTTCTTTATGATCGAAATTCTATCAGATATGATATATAGATATTAAAGAAATAGAGCAATGACCATATACAAAGCTTCAAGCAACACGCAATATCTTAATTTACTAGAATGTTATTGGTCATCGCTCGTGGAACTATGACCAGACGCCACGTGGACAAAACGCTCGAACAATCTGGAGCATCTCCACATCCCGCCAAATCTATTTAATGCCATCGCTCCCCATGAATTTCACTTCCCCTGTTTCTGCAAGGATTTCAGGATTAATATTTACAACACAGATCATCTCCTATTAAAATTCTGAAACCCTATTTTGTTCTTGAGCAATTGAATTTTGGAACCCAATATGAACACTCGTTTGACATCATCAATCTTCTTGTTCTTGCTACTGTTCGTTATTTCTACAGAATCGAAATCCACTGACCCTTACAAGGTAATTGATTATATCTCTATATACATTCGTGATATCTCTATTTTTTGGTGGGAATTTGTTATTTATCCGTATTATGAAACTAGGGCATCGGAAATTTACGTGAATGGACTAGCAAGAGTGTTTTTGGTACATTTGGGATTCCTGTGCAGATAATTTATTTGCAAGTGCTATGGGGTTAGCAAAACCCTTCCTTTTTTCCTTGTAGATTTATAACAATGAACGATTTGTTTTTACCTTCCATATATAAACTTTAGTACTTTTCGTTAATGTTGCTGCTGGTGAAATTGAAGTGCAATGTTATCATGTTATGGACTATGGAGTGATTCAATGAAATTTGATTGGAATTCTGTTAAAAAAAATTCGTCAAAGAATGCTTTTTGTTTTGCTATCTAACTTGGGTTTAGCTATCTGAATTGAGAAACTTCGGGATGTCCACATGGTTGAGGGTTCGATGCACTTAGTAGGTGGTTGATAGTTAGCTGGTTGTAGTGAAACTGTGGAAGGTATAGAACCTGTTGATGCGTGACAACTGCCCAAATAAGCAAGCTGTCCACGCAATTCGAAACAGCCACAAGCTGCCTCGAACCCTTAAACAGTCCCTCTTGAAGCCGAAAAACCTGCAATCTGGCCGAAGACCTAAGCAACCACAAAACTGTCCGAAATCTGTCCAAACCAATACTAATAGACAAAGAACAACCTGCTCAAAGTCTCTTAATCTGGCCGAACTTCAAGGACTCCCCAAAACAGTGCAAGCACTCGATTTTAACACAAACAAAACTCACACAAAAATAACAAGGGAAAGAAAAAGGATAGATCGGATTCACCGGTTGAGTTTCACTCGCTCAACGTAAAGAATTCCGTATGATCGGTTCACCCTAGGGTTCACTCACCTCGGTAGAAGGAATCGAGGAAGAACAAACCTTGTTCTTGAAAGAATTACTTCTTTTACCGAAAATTCAAGTCTATTCTATTTCATAAACAAAAAGCTTATTTAAAGGTTTACAAAAGGAAATCCTAATCTGACCAACATATGGAAACTACCTTATTACTCCTAACAAGACTAGAAAACTAACATTGACTAAATTAAAACAACTAAATTAAACTAAACTCTAACTCAATGAGTCCTTCTTTTATGTTTTGTAGAAGTCAGTCTCCCTTGCTTCCTTTGCATGGCTGCCCATCCTTGCTATCACAAGCAGGCCGTGCCATTTAACCCTCGTAGTCACCATGCAGGTTCCTCCCTTCCAAGTACCCAACCCAACCATCTTTCCAAGCCTTTGCCGAGCACAGCCCATGTTGAATCCCCCACACATGAAACAGCCCCAACACATGTATTGGAGGAGCCCGAACCCTTTAGCCCTGAACCATGTGACCGCGTCTTCCTTTATTTCCCTTAGTCTTCTTTGAGCCCACCTTGTCTTGTCAATCCAGCCCGTACCCTTGTGTTGAGCCCCTTTATATTTAGAGGACCAGACTGTGCCCCCTTCTTTGGCTATGTTAACAAACCCTAGGCTGCCTTGACTTAACTTGTTTATCCATTTCATATAGGAGCCCCTCACAGCCTCAAACCCGTTAGTCTTCCTTGTCAAATCCCAAAGGCCCGTGCCCTTTCCACGATCTAGACTTGCCCGTTTATAGTTTAGTTGGACAGCCCATTTTTCTTTTATTCCCACCCTTAAAACAACCCCTATTGTCCTTGACGCCATCACCCTGACTGACCCTAATTGCATGGCTCCCCTTTTGGAACATTTGTCATCCCGATACGCATCACCTGTGCATTTGTTTTCCAGTTGCAATACATAAGTAAATGTCCAGATTTCTGAATGTCCGAGTTGAAGCTGTAAACTGTTAAGAAAGTAACTTTTTTTGCGGTTGATAAATAATGGTAAAAATCAACCTACCATATCTAAGACAAATTGCTTAACTAGTTCCGCCTTCCCTAAATGTGTATCATTTTTTTGTTTTTGACATAAATTAAGGTAGTCAAAATAAGCAATTTTAATAACTCATAACTGCCAACAGAAATATGATAGTTTGTGAGGGTGAATTTTTGTATATTAATTAGAAAAATAAGACCCATTTAGGAATGTATACATACACACACACACACACACATATATATGTGTGTGTGTGTATATGTATGTATTGATATTAAATACTGGCTTTTAGGGACGCAAGGAGTTCTTTATTACTTATTTACTTATATTAATCTTTGCCCTTAGAAGTTTCATAGATGTTCATTTTTGTTTTTGGCTATATCTCATGTTAGGAGTTATCAGTTATTGTTGTTTAGTGAGAATTAAGTATAGTCTTTTGATCTGATTCGATGGAAGATTGAAAAGGGATACAGCCATTCAGGCATGGATTTTTCTTTATCTTTGTTATGGGGGAAATTAATCAATGTATGCTTAAGACAATTACTGAATGTTGTGAAATTAGTTCCCATTTGGTTCTTACTAATCTTAGTTGCCTCCTTGATGCAGGTACTGGGAGTTGAAAAAACCGCAAGTCAACGTGAAATTCAGAAAGCCTTCCACAAGTATGTAAAATGTTATTCTATGTATTTGTAATTTTCTACTCCTCCCTTAGTTTAACATTTTACAAGATACTCATTACCTACATTGGATATGAATCTCCATGTATAAAAGAAATCCCTGAGGAGCGGGTTAATCAATTTACTTTGTTTTGTTTTTTATTATTCCTTTCTTTATGGCACATGGAAAAAGTTATAAGTAGGGTTAGTTTTACTTTTGGAGCTACAATGTTGGATTTGAGAGGGTCATCTAGCTGAACACATGGGTCAACGTCATCATAGTTTAGCTTAAAGCTTAGCTTGTTGCAGACTTGCAGGCCATCTCTTGTAAGATTAAGCGTCTTAATTTGGCTTCAGTTTTGCAGTAATAGTTTGTGCATGTTAAAATGGCAGTTGTATTTGTGAAATTTAATAACTTGGTTAGCCCAAAAGCGTGACATCATTTGACCCCAAAAGAGCTCTTTTGGTGATGTGCTCTTCCTCGGCAAAAAGTATACCCTTTGACAATGTCGTCAGCTATATAACAACTTCAATGATCTCATATCCGCATTTATAATAATTAGCCATTTTTAGGGGGGACTTGAATCTCTAGTGCATGCCTCATTGCTTTATTGTTAAGCTAAGCTTGATAAACATTGTTGAGCCCTTATCTAATAGCTTAAGCTTTTAGATAAGTTGGTTACTTAACATGGTATCATAGCTCCTTGGTTTGGCAAGGGCCTAGGTTCGAGCCATCCTACTTGCATTTGTTACTTGAAATATTGTGAGTGCATGTTGTCACTCGATCCCCTCGTGAGGCATGCTTGTATCTCTTCACGTGTGGACGAATCACACGTGTGGGGGAATGTTAAGCTTGATATACATTGTTGAGCCCTTAAGCTATGAGTTGGTTACTTAACCGTTTCACAATTTATGGCTGGCTAAGCATGGGTGTAAATCCGTACAAATGTTGATTGACAACAACGGTGATGTGGAAGGTGTAAATTATAGTCTTCTAATACTGGTTAATTATATATGAGATTAGACGTGCTGAAAAGTGGTTCTTTCTAAATTATGATGTTCAAACTGATTTTAAACAATCTAAGTTTTAGGTTCCTTTCGTTTCATGGAAAATGTTCAAATCTTTTAGTGGTTGGTAGTTTCAGGAAACTAAGTCATGTGTCGATATTCTACAAGTCAAAGGAAATGACTTGTGGATTTGAACTCCAAAAGTTATTTTTCGGAAAATAAATCTACTCTCTCCAACTTTTCTATACATTTATATCCGTGGAAAGCTATTCTCATTTATTTTGTTGGAAATGACTCGTGTAAGGTATTTCTGGCCGATTTTCCGTGTCCAGACATAAGATTATTTTTTCTTTTCAGTGTCTTCCCAGAACATTAGGTTATTATTGTAAAACAGATGAAGCCTTATAGTTCCTTTTGTTTCATGGAAAATGATTTCCCCGTGTGTTTGGTAGTTTGAGGAAAATGTGTCAACTGTAGAATATTCTACAATTCAAAGGTCATCAATTGTCCCAAGGAAGGTTCACGGATTTGAGTTTTGGAAAGTCATTTTTTAGAAGATGAAGCTCCCCTATTTCCAATTTTTGTCTCTATTTACCTTTGCTGGCAGCTACTTTTCTTTGTTGGTTTTAATGAAAATGATTTTGGTAAAGCTATTTTTCATGTATTAATCAAACATAAGAAAGTGAAGTACATTTACATGAAAATAATCTCCATGGGAATGGCTTTCTGAGATTATATTTTGAGAACAAAGGAGCCTTCAGGTTGATTTATTTTATGGGGTTGGGGGAGAGGATAGTGCGGAGGCTTTTTATTTTATGCACCATGCTATCCGTTCTATAGCAGTTTGCTATTTCCTGTTTGACTTGCGCCTCTTCTAATTTGCATTGTAGACTGTCCCTTCAATATCATCCTGATAAAAACAAAGACAAGGGTGCTCAAGAGAAGTTTGCTGAGATTAATAACGGTATAGTTATGCTTCCTGGCTATTTATAAATCCCCCTTTTCCTGCCCCAACTCCCCTCTCATTGTGTTCTTTACTTTGAAATTTGTTACATCTTTCCAGCGTATGACATTTTATCTGATGAAGAAAAGAGAAAGAATTACGATCTATATGGGGATGAGAAGGGCACTCCCGGATTTGATGGCGGGAATGGTGGGCCCCATGGGGGTTATACCCACTTTACAAGTGGTGGACCAGGGCCTGGTGGGTTTTCGTTCAGACCCGATGAGTGGCAAACTATGGGTGGGCAAGGAGGTCAAAAATCGTTTTCTTTTTCGTTCGGTGGGCCCAGCAGTCAGAGATCATTTGGTTCTGGTTTAAATGATATATTCTCCAATTTCTTTGGCGGTGATATGGGTGGTGGAAGTCAGTTTGGTGGGTTTGGTGGATCTGCAAGGTCTCAGTCCAGTTCGAGTAATTTCCCCAAGAGTATCAGCTCAGTGAATTCTCATGTTTATAAGAAAGAAATAGCTGGTAAAGGGCTTGCATGGCTTTTGTTATCTTATACACCATCAATGAAAGGGAAGCAGTATTATGAATCCATTATAGAGGAAGTTGCAAGCTCATTACAGGGAGCGCTGAAGGTATCATCGTGTTTCCTTACAATCCTTTTACTTGTGTCCATGAGTTAATAGCAGGTATTAATAATCATGTCTTTAACAAACAGGTAGGTAGCATAAATTGTGAAGCTGAATCGTCTCTCTGCAAGGAGCTCAACATTTATCCTAGGCGAACACCTATGGTGTTTGTTTATTCGTACAAAGCAAGTGAAACGGGTTCTTGGATAGAGTATGATGGTGATCAGGCTGTGAAAAGCTTGAAGAGTTTTTGTCAATATCATCTGCCAAGATTTTCAAAACGTGTTAACTTGGGCCAATTTGAGCCCTCTGCTGCAACTATGGAACCTTTACCTAAAGTGATACTTTTGTCCACGAAGAAAGACACCCCTGTCATATGGCGTGTTCTTAGCGGCTTGTATCGTAACCGTTTTCTTTTTTATGATGCAGAGGTACTATACAGCTACTGACACCCTGTTTTGTTAAGTCTTTTTATCTGTTACTAGTATCTGTTAATATATTGTATGCGCCAGTTTATATTTACTCTGATGTGAATTTAATCAATTTTTTTTATTATATGGTACTTCCCTATTTATGTAGGTTCATGATGTTTCTGAGCAAATGGTGAGGAAAGTAGGAGTTGATGCACTCCCAGCTGTAGTTGGTTGGCTATCAAATGGGGAGAAGCATATTCTGAAAACAGGGATTTCTGTGAAAGATCTGAAATCTGCGATTAAAGATCTTAGTGTCTTACTTGATGGTTTTGAGAAAAAGAATAAGAAGACAGCTTCACAAAGCAAGAAATCAGAGACTGATGCAGGGGATAATAAACAGATACCTCTGCTTACAGGGTTGAATTTTGATGCTATTTGTGGGGAGAAAACTCCTGTTTGCATAATCGGTGCCTTCAGGTCGTCCAGAGGAAGGGAAAAGCTAGAAACTGTACTCTCATTGGTGAGTGTCATCCTTAATCTGTGGCAAGTTTTACTCATTCTCCTTCTTCTGATATATTTTTGAATGGGATAACCATGGTTAAACGCAAACAAGCCAAGAACATAGTGGACTTTTTTATGGGCACTAAAATTACAAGGAACTTGATAAATGCTCCTTGCCAGCGGTTCTAAGCAAAAGTGGATTTGGAACCCTCCTCAGTCGATCCAGAAACATGTTGGTTGGCTGGGAGGGTACACCTAATCCACCCATCCCGCTTGGGGGCATAACCTTACTTCGCTCAAGTCTTGAATGTGAAGAAATATTGTGTGCATTTTTTTTCTTTTGGTCTATGAATTATCTTTTATTACGTTGTATGCTGAGTTGCTGACTTGTTTATGTCTGTAGGTGTCTCAGAAGTCGCTAATAAGGCAAAGGAATGTAGCTTCTGGCTCGGACTCCATTTCGTATGCTCTTTTGGATGCTTTAAAGCAATCATCATTCTTAAACTCATTTGACAAATCAGGATTCAAACCATCAGACAGTCTCTTGCTGGCCTACAAACCAAAGAAGGGAAAGTTTACAGCATTTGTGAGAGAAATCACTACTGAAGAAGCAGAAAAGTTTATCGGTTCTGTTCTTAATGGGGATGTACAGTTCACCAAAGTTAGACAAAAGCCCACTGTTAAATGAATATGCACTTTAAAGAAGGTTGGGAATTTTGGTCAATGAGTACATGTAAATAAAGCATTTCAGACTTCAGCACTACCTTTCTTCTTCTTCTTCTACCTTGTACACTTTTTTTTTTTCTTTTTTTTTTTTTTTCTTTTTTTCTCTCCAGATGATAGCAAAGAAAAATGTTAGGCTTCAAGGCAAGAAGGAACAAACGCCGTGATCCTGCATTCCTGTGTATCTAAAACTGTACAAATCATTCCTGTGTATCTAAAACTGTACAAATAAATATACTAGAGAATTGATTAGAGGGAGGCAAGGGAATTCTTGACCATTACAATTTTATAAATTATCTTCTTATTGTTTACCTATGCCATATTTTTCCTTAGACAACGGTTTACAGATATTTTTTTGTAAAAATGATCTCTTCTGTCCGATTCACTGTGTGTTGATGACTCTTTTTCCTTTTTATTTTATATATATTAAAATTTTAATTATTTGGTTTATAGAGTGAGTATACTTGTTAATGCTATGTGTGTTAGTCAATTGTCAGATCATTGAAATTCAAGACTCGCCTGAAGGAGTTAATCTGCTAATTTTGATAACATTATTAAACGATGTATGTGTGGAATCGTGAAGAGAAATTTTAAGATTTATTAATCTGTCATAATCAAATTTCTTAAGATATTTTTAAATGGGTTAATTAAATTGAATTTCTTCATAGATGAGTAAAGAGGTGTATATATATATATATATATATATATACTAGGTTATACCCGTGCGATGCACGGTTTTTAAGATTTTTTTTTTTTTGCAAAAGTTGTTTATAAAAAGAGAATTTTCTAAACTAGTTGTATTTAGAATATTTTAAACTAAACGAAAAGGGTAAATACTAAAATGTAGACCTATATATATAACCGTTAAGAAAGTAAGTTAAGTTAGTTAAATTGTCTTGATTTTATATAAAATAAAAGTATACTTACTAAAATACCCTTAAGAATCCCACTCATCAAAACTGATGATAATTAATGCAATTTTAACTCATTGTCATCAATTCATTATAGCTCATTTTATTATATTGGGAATATGCATCCATCTTGAAAAACAAAAGAATTAACAAAGGGTATTTTTGGTACAAAACTTTGAAAGTTGTGAATAGAGTTTAATATGGTGATTTTGCTAATATTTAGGTGTATATATGAATGAGTAATATAAAGATGCACATTCGAATTTGCTGCAGAAAAGAGAAGTTAAAAGACAAATAGTGTTGTTCATTATAAAAATAAACCATGATCGCAAATAATATAATAAAAAAAAGAACGAAAGAGATTTAAGCAAAGACAAAGTATATCCGAAATATTAAAAGCAAAAAAAAAAAAAACATAAAGGAACAAAGCTTGCAATGAGAATATTATCCAATCAATGTACTCAAAGAGAGATAAAGGTAGATGGATATTTATATTTAAGTGGGTAAAAAGATGAGATATGATAATCTCAAAGATTGCTTTTGGTATACAAAAATATATATACTCGTTAAGCTTAATTCACTTCTTCTTCACAGAGTCGAGAAGTATGGGAGATTTCTTAGCATGCAAGCAATTTTCCTTATGGTAGGACTAAATGCAACCTTATTCTCAACCGATGTCATTGCAATATTGAATGGTAACATTTTCCAAATAAATAAAGTCAAACAGTAAGCCTTGAATCTAACATTGCTAGTTACCACTAATGCAGAATCATATGGTTGAAAGAGCTTTTATGCCATCTCTTATATATTCTTTGTCATCAACATAACTATATATGTCCATACCATCACCAAACTCACCTACATACATTTTTGCCGGTGATAAGCTCAAGGATTACTACATAGTAGCTATAAATGTTGCTTTTCTCATTCATTTGTAGCATGTATGTGTATTATATTGTAAAACCAGATAAATTTTTAAAAAAATTAAATCAATTATATTAATTTTTTCCATGCTTATTCACAAACATATTTAATAACAATATTAATTAAAATATTAAATATATAGGTAATTTATAATAAATTAAAATTTATTAAACAACACATATCAAAGAGGAAGTGCTAATAATAACAAGTAGCAAAAGTTTAAGGGATCTAACAGAAAAATTAGAAAACTAACTTTAACAACCCAACAGAAACTAACGGAAACTAACATAACTTAACACCACCAACCCAGCTTGGTGGTCAAGCAGCCAAGGACGGCGGGTGGTGGTCGAGCATGACGTCTGCCTTCAAATTATTATTATTATTTTTTCTATTCATGAACACAAATCGAAATTATAAAGAATGAGTTTAGAAAACATACCTTACCTTGTTTGAATTGAGAAAGAGAGAAAATCTAGGGAGAATGATTTTTATGATAGTTTTTGGTTTGTATGTTTTTTGTTCAAATTTTTGTTTTTGTTATTCATAGTGACCAAGGGTAATATAGTAATTTCATAATAAAAAATGTTGTATTAAGTATTTTATACGTGTTGTGTTACTGTTAAGTATGCCCCAATTAGAAAAGTAAGAAATTTGAGAGAGGTACCGATAAGTGGATTGAATTACGACGGTTAAAATCTCTTGTAGATGAGGGAGGATTATAAATTTTAACCGTCTAACATTATTTATATATCAATGAACAATTGTTGTTTAGAGTAGATAAACATAATTTGAATTTGAAAAAGATTTGTTTGTTAAAATTTCATCATTAATAATAATAAAATCATAGAAATTTTATCTTTTTTTTATTATGCATGGTTTATATGTGTTTATTGATGATAAAACTTTTATCAATAAAATTTAAAAAAAAATTACAAGTTATAAGAGAGTGACACGTGGAAGTATGAAATTCTTTAAAAAGTTTAAGCATTTAACAGAAAGCCACCACGTGGTAGCAGCAACTTCTGTTTTAGTAATAGTTAATATATAGATAATTAATAATTAATAAATATAGATTAGTAGAATAACAAATAACGTAAAATTATCCCGTGAATAATTTGTATAAATTAAACAATATCAAAATGAAAAAGATGAGAATTGAAGAATTTCAGTCAAATTAAACTTGTATAAATTTCATAGAATAAAATCTAGTTTAATTAAGCAATATTTGGAAAAAAAAATTATAAACGGGAAGTTGACACGTGATTTTTATCCGTAAATCTCTATCATAAATTTACTCGTAAAATTATATCTTATATCTGTTTTATCTTATCAAATTAGTTTTAGGATTTTTTTTATCTTACCTAAGTAGATTTATGATTTTTATCTTAAACTAATTAGATTTAAAATTTTTATCAAAATATATAATTTATGAGGTATGATATTAAAAACAAAATCCTAAATCTCTATCATAAATTTGTTTTATCTTATCTAATTAGTTTTAAGATTTTTATCTTATCTTATTAGATTTATGATTTTTATCTTAAATTAATTTATTTGGGAAAAAGAATTTTTTTTACCATTTCGAATGTGACATATGTCATCATAAAATCTCTTTAAAACTTTTAACTTTTCACAGAAAGCCGCCACGTGACGGTAGCGGCTTCTGTTTTAGTATTATTTATAGATATGTGTGTGCAAACCCAACTTATTAACTTGTTAAAAAGCTTAACTCAACTCAATCCAATCCATCATCTTAATGGGTATCAAATGTGGCACGTACTTTAGGGTATGTTTGGGAGGAAGGTTTTGAGATTGATTTTTAAAGAAAAATTATGAGAAATAGTAATTGTTTGGGGGTAAGTTTGCAAGTATTCTAATTTTATATATTTTTATTTTCGTTAGTGAGTCATCAAATTATGTAATTTTAACGGAAAGGTAAACTATAGAAAGACCGTATTAGGGATTCTCCCGACTCAATTCATCTCGTGTTAGTAGACTAAATTGTGAGAGAACTGAGTATTGTCTTACGAATTATTTAGTGTAACTCCAATAGTGATACTTACATATAGGTATCAAAATTAAATTTTGATACCTATTGGTTACTATTCATAGGTATCAAATAATCATCTCCAACCATATGTATCAAAATTTGATATAATAATAATTTTTTAAAAATTATATCCAACGCATATCATAATATAAAAATAAAAATAAAATATTAATATATAATAATTTACCAACACATATTATAACATAAATAGTCAAAAATGAAAGATATTAAAAATATGTGTAGTACTAGGGTAGGTATCAAATTTAGTACATTCCTTAATACCACACCTAATTTTAATACTCTACTTTTTTACTTTAACTATTAAAGAGCTTAATATTCTTATGGCAAAGACTTGTGTAGGACGGTCTTACGGATTCTAGATCCGTAAAACGGAGCTCCATTTAAAAATTTACGGATCATAATAAATAAATAATAAGTTAAAAAAAAAAAAAAAAACAAAGATGGATTATCACAGATGGTTCCAGTTAAACATTTAAGGTTTCAAAGATCAAAGATCAAAGATTGCGCTATTGGTCATTGGTTTGAAACCCCTCAGTTGTGTTTTTTAAGTTTTATTGGTGAATTGTGTCATTTTGCTCCGGTGCCCCTGTACTTTCAAGGTTTACCGTTGAAATTCTTATATTTCCCACGCCTTACAGTTTAATCATTTATCAACTCCGTTAGCCATCCATTAGCATCAATTCCCTTGGGATACTTGACGGACCCTAATGAACTTTAACGAAATGTTGAATGACACATTTAAAGCCAAACGTAACACATTAAAAAGATAAAAAGTGACACATTTTAAGGTTAAAAGTGACACTATAAAAGGAAATTTATATAATTCTCATTAAAATACAAAAGTAACACTCTTAAAACTAAAAAGTGATACTCTTAATACTAAAAAGTAATACATTTAATACTAAAAAGTGACACTATTAATACTAAAAAATGACGCTCTTAATACTAAAAAGTTACACATTTAATACTAAAAAGTGACACTTTTAATACTAAAAAGTGACACTTTTAATACTAAAAAATGACACTCTTAATACTAAAAAGCGACACATTTAATACTAAAAAGTGACACTCTCAATACTAAAAAGTGACACTCTTAATACTAAAAAGTGACACATTTAATACTATAAAGTGACACTCTTAATACTAAAAAAATGACATATTTAATACTAAAAAGTGACACTCTTAATACTAAAAAGTGTTACTATTACTCCATCCGTCCCTTAATAATCGTCCTGCTTGACCTGACGCACAGTTTAAGAAAACACAATTGACTTGATTATTTATATTGGCTTAATGTGTAGTTTCCTTTAAAACACATGTGTATGTGGCTCATAATTAAAGTGGAGTGAAAAAGTAAGGGTAGAGTGGTAAAAATGATGTTCTAAAAAGGTAAGTTTCAAACTGGACAATTATTTTAGGACGGACGAAAAAGGAAAGGAGGACGATAATTTAAGGACAGAGTGAGTAATACTAAAAAGTTACACATTTAATACTAAAAAGTGATACATTTAATGCTAAAAAGTGACACATTTAATACTAAAAAGTTACACATTTAATACTAAAAAGTTACACTGTTAATACTAAAAAGTGACACTATTAATATGCAGAGTGTTACTTTTTATTATTAACAGTGTCACTTTATAATATAAAATGTGTCACTTTTGGCCTTAGAAGTGTCACTTTGCATTTTTCATGAAAATTATAATTTTTCCCTAAAAAAGTGTTACTTTTTGGGCTTAAATGTGTTATTTTCACTTTGAAAAGTGTCTCATTTTTTTATAAATAAAAATCATTACGTTTGACGTTAAAGTGTTACTTTATAACATTAAAAGTGTCACTTTTTAGCATTAAATGTGTTACTTTTGACCGTACATGTGTCATTTTACCTTATAAATAAAAATTTTCGTTATTGACCTTAAAAGTGTCACTTTTTATCATTGAAAGTGTCACTTTTTAGCATTAAATGTGTCATTTTTTAGTATTAAGAGTGTCACTTTTTAATATTAAATGTGTCACTTTTTAGTATTAAGAGTGTCACTTTTTAGTATTAAGAGTATTACTTCGAATTTTAATGAGAATTATAATAAATTTCCCTTTATAGTGTCACTTTCAACCTTAAAATGTGTCACTTTTGTCTTTTCAATGTGTCACGTTTGTCTTTAAACGTGTCATTTAACATTTCGTTAAAATTCATTAAGATCCGTCAAGCATCTCAAGACAATTAATGCTAACGGGGCTGACAAATGATTAAATTGTAATATGTGAGAAAATAAGAATTTATGCGGCAAACCTTGAAAGTGCAGGGGCAATAGAGCAAAATGACACATCTCTGGTGAGTTTCAAACCAATGACCAACCCGCGACACCTTTGACGCCTTAAGCAATTCGCTGGGAACCAAGTGAGCTGACCCATTTTTGTTATTTTTTGTAACATATTATTTATTTATTATGATCCGTGAATTTCTAAATGAGACTCTATCTTTTGAATAACGATCCGTAAGACCGTCTTACATAAAGACCACCTCTATTCTTATATTGATATCAAAATTTGATTTTAATCCCTACCATTTAACTTAACTTTACACAAACCTAGTCAAAAATTAAGGTAGCCACGACAATTCTAAAGAAAGCTCATGGCATTTAGTCAAAAACCATGGCAAAAGTTTACAAACATATTGTCGGCAAGTGACATCTAAGTTGACTTCAAATGCGTCGACAACGATGGACGTCCGTACACACGCCTCGTTTGGACGAGGAGTTCCATCTTTTATCCTAATATATAATTTAAAATTAAGATATGTATATGATTTTTTTGATAAAAAGATTCTTGCTGAAGTGAAGAAAAAAAATAAAAAAGTTATTTAGATTTGATTTCAAAAATATTAGGAGTACTAATTAAAAAAATTATTGTAAATTCTCAACAAGCAAAAGCTATTTTTTCTGTAATCAAATCTAAATTAATTTGTTATTTTTTTTCAAACTCATTAGCTTAAAGGCGTTAAAAATTTATCACGAAAATAAGCCACATGTCTCATTCTAATTAGTAATGCATGAAAAAATACAAAAGAGTGGTACATGATATCTTTACCGGCAAAACAAGTGGATATTTGTTTTCCTTGGATATTTGTTTGGGGTAAGTTGGCAAGTATTTTAATTTGATCTATTTCTATTAATAAGTGAATTTCTTAATTAGTATTTACAAGTGAGTCATATACTTAAAAAAGGTAAGAATTGAAGAGAGATCATCTTTATATTATTTTTGTAGGATGGATCGTTCTGATTCAAATAATTATGTATTGGTGGACTGAACTATGAAAGTGAACATCTGTTTTACAAATTAAATTAAAATATGTAAAACACGATCCCACATAATTAAAAATTACTTACAAAGTTATGGATCTTATATATATATATATATATATATATATATATATATATATATATATATATATATATATATATATATATATATATAAAGTCATAAACACAACACATCTAAATAAAAAAGTTTTCCGTCAAAATCACCTTACTAAAAATAGATTAACATTAATTCAGTCAAATCTAAAATATCTAAATTACATTTAATGTACCATTTATTATTTATAAAAAAAATAAAACAATTATATATTGATGTAAAGTTGATTAGTCACAAACTTATTCAAGATTTCATTAATTGACTTCTCAATTCTCAAACTATCCAACTTCATAAAACCGTTTGAATTTTGTCTTTTTTAGCTTCCAACCTCGTGTATAAATAACTTTCAAAGTGCAGTAAGTTTGAAAACAAACAACACAACTTATCTTTAGACATTTTCATAATTAAATTTACTGAAAATCAATAGGTTTCATTAAGTAGGTATGATCTATACATTCAGGCCAACGTACCAACAATTTTAAAGATTTGGATCGGATTAGATTCTCAAAGTTCAATTGCAAGATAATGATTTTGTCCATCCAACAATCATTTGAAAGTCCCACCAACTGTTGAAACCAAGCTCAGTATAAAACTCATATTATAAATTATGATTTTCCTTTTAATTTGTACTTCAAACTCTAAATTATATTTTTATTGTTATTTTTTTCTTCATTCTTCTTAAATTGTGTTACAAAGCATGTATTACTAATGTTGTATTTGAAAATTAATGATAAATATATGGTGCAATCTCATAATCAAGCATTTCCCAAAAAAAAAAAAAAAACTTAATCATAAATTAAAATGTATTACTATTATTTTTCATATCCAAAGCCTAAATTTTCACCACCATTTGATTGGGGAAAAAATGAGTTTGAGACGTTGATTTGATAACTCGAACTAACAAAAAATTACCAAATTAGCAAACGTTGTTGTGACGAGCAGTGTTGCGGACTAAAAGATTTGTGCATATTCCATTGTAGCACCCAATATTTACTCCATTTGATATATTTGAATAATAAGCACACAAAATAAAAAATTATCATCTCTATCGATTTTCGTCATCCACATGCACAAGTCTCTCGTTAATTGTTGATTTAACAAATTATGAAGATGGTTAAATTCCGCCTAATCGTGCATTTCCGAAAAAGAAAGTGTATTTATATAAATTTTGACCTTAAGGTATTTTGCCTGTGAGATATCACCTCAACTCCTATATACTAATATGCGATGAAGATGAAAAATTAACAAATAAAGTAATAAATATTATGTATAATTTTTTTTTTCAAAATCTATAATGGTTGGTATTATAATAATATATTTCTAATTAAGTAGTTCTTTTTAATTTATTCTTTAAATTTTAATTTTTTAATTTTTATATAATTTATTTAAAAAAAATATATGTCACTGTGTTACGCCCTAGTACAAAAACTAAAACTAGTCTGATTAAATGCTAGAAAGCGACACTACTTACAGCTCAAATCAAACCCTTTGGTTGTGAGTTGTGACATGTGACCGAATCTTGTTTCCTTTTCTTTTTCTTTTTTTTGTTTTTTGTTTTTGTTTTTTAGCAGGAGTGGACAGTAGTGATCGGTTTCCCAAAAACAGGCGACGCTGGCGGTTTTAACTTTTGCTTAAGAGTTAACACACATTGGGCTTGTTTTGATAGTAAGGATAAGCAGTATTATTAATCTCAGTATTATTTGTGTCCTCACTATTATTTCTCACTTGTATATCGGAGGTAGTTTTGATATTAGAAATGTTAATCATAATTTTTTTTTAGAGAGGGTGCTAATAATACCACTATTCCCCTTGGTATTAATAGTGAGGGGATAATGACTTTATCCGGATAACTCGTATTATTAGTCCCGACCACCTATTACGTATCAAACACCAGATAAATCGACTTATTAATCTTATTTTACTTTAAATCTGGTTACCAAACGACACCCATATTTTTAATTCCTTCTACGTTGGTCATAGGCCAACCATCGTGGGATCGAAATAGGTTTTAAAATAGTATATTACAGTCTATTCAATTTCAACAACAAAATAAAATACACTTGGCTTTGTCCAAAACAAAAGTTGTCCTATTTTTTTTAAAAAAACATTGTAGAGTAATGATTTTTATTTTTATTTTTATAAGATGAGAGAGTTATCCTAACCTAAATGTATTGAAATGATGCAATTTTATGGATGTGTGGTATCATTCGAGCTTAAAACTACAAGGATAATTTTGTTGAGACTTTTAATACCCGATCTTTCATATAATTAACTACTTAAATTATATTCCCTCTATTCCACCCAAAGTGTATATATTTGAAAAGTTTAATTAGTAAAATATATCCCATCGTTTCACCCTAAGAGTCCTTATTTAAAAAGTTTAATTATTAATGAAATATATTAATATCTGGAGTTAGTTATAATTACAAAAATACTTAAATACAAACAATTAATATGTTTACAACATAAGTGTAGGTAAACATAAAATGTTATAGAAATTGTAAACATAATGTCTTAAAGTAGACTTTTAAAGTGAAACATTTCAAAATAGTATAATATATGTATTTTTTTTTCTGCAACGGGAGACTATATATAACTAACATTAAAGTTTGTCATAATTACAATAATATTTGAGTATTGTATAATGAACTCTTTACGTGA
Source organism: Codonopsis lanceolata (assembly GCA_013146195.2). NCBI lineage: Eukaryota > Viridiplantae > Streptophyta > Magnoliopsida > Asterales > Campanulaceae > Codonopsis > Codonopsis lanceolata. Next base: position 114,143,288 of record CM028381.1, on the reverse strand, counting down.
AACTGGGCGGAATATGTTCATTATATGACACGTTACAAAAATAATTTTTGTAAAGAAAACAAAATTTTAAAATAGATTCAATTAATTTTTTGGTCCCTCGACTTAAAAAAATCATTTATTTGGTCTCTATACTAAAAAATTAATTCGTTTGGTCCTACATGTTAACATTTACCATCAGATTCCCCCTAACCCCGTTAACGTTAGAATTTCCGTTTGATTTTGTTTGAAAATGTCTGAACTACCTGTGAGTGCCCCGGAGTCTCCCGGACCCCGCGCTCCCTTTTTTAGGGGAACGCGAGTTACAGGAAGGACATCACTTTTTTTCATTTTATTCTCCCTTATTTAGGGGAAGACGAAATTAAAAGTGCAAAAAGAGTGTTATCAAAAGCGCGTTGAATACGCCGCGGTCACTGAGTGTGCTTTAGTTTACTATGAGTGCTTTGGATTTTTCCGTAACCTATCCTCCCTTGTTTAGGGGTAAACAATATACAGAAAACGCATCACCCTTTTCATTCTCATCGTCCCTTTTTTTTGGGAAAACGGAAAGTGCAAAAAAAAAAAGATGTTGCGAAGGCGCGTGGGAACACGCCCTGTCTCACTATGGACTGTTGTACGTTATAGATTACTATGAGTGCTTTGGGTTTCCCGTGTCTCACCCTCACTTGTTTAGGGGAAAACAAGATACATAAAATGCATCACCCTTTTCATTTCCGTCGTCCCTTGTTTAGGGAAAAACGGAAAAGTGCAAAAAATGATGTTGTGAGCTTCAATGTAATCCAAAATGTTGTAACATAGTTGTCATTTTTATTTTAAGGAGAAATAACGAAAAACAAAAAATAACCAGAGTTTGTAAAAAAGGGGTTCGGAGGCTAAGTTACGAGGTGAGAAGGTGTTAGGCACCAAACTCGTCCTTTCGGTCTAAAAAATAGTTTTTGGCTAAAATATGTTTTTACTATATTTATTCAGCAAATAAAACAAAGCATTTAAATAAATATATCTTATAAATATTTGGCCATAATAATGGTTCTTTTTAGTGTTATTTTCTATAAAAATCCGGGCAGCATAACTGCTTATATTTTTACATTGGGCCGACTTTATAGCATTTTTTTATATAACTTCTTAAAGGCTTACCTTTAAGAGCGTAGGTTGTGTTTGCTATGTCCTTCCGGGAGAGGGAGTCTTTTGTTGTTATGGAGATTCGGGCAGAGTAACTGCTTCCGAAAGTTGCTTTCTAGCACCGTAAAACGGACGGAGCAACTGCTTGCGTTTTTGCTGTTGTTTACTTGCTGCTGGTGGAAATCGGGCATATCAATTGCTTGCTTCTGGCGGATTTGACTTTTGGACTCGGGCATAGTAACTGCTCTTTTTGGGATTTTGGACCGGAGAAATAGGGTGAAATCCTAGCTGGAAGGCTAAGGTTCACTTTGACCGGTTGGATTTTAAGTTTGGAGGAGATTTGACGGAGCTTTGAGGCTTATAGGAGGAAGGGTACTCTCTCTCTCGCTCACTGCGTAAACTGAACGCGATTTCTTTAACGGTGTGAATTGTGTGCGGAGTGAATCGTGAATGAATCATTTCTTTTCACTGAAGCCGAGCACCTTTATTTATAGCTGGGAGTGGGGATCCCGTTGGTATTTTGAGTTCTCTTTATGTGCTTCACTGGCTTGTACCGCGTGCTTGAGAGTGTGTACCAGAGGCAAAGTGCCACAGTGCCCATTCACTATGCTGGCGCCACCCCCATCTGAAGTGGGCGCCGCGCCTGGTTCCCATATGGGTGGCGCCAGGTTCCAATTTCCTGCCTCTTTTTTACACTTTGGCCCTTGTATTTCACTGTTTTACGCATCCTACTTTTCCTTTTGTATTTTTAAACCATGTAACTTGACATTTGTTAAGTTTTAACAGGTCTTGATATCGCATGTCATGTCACATACCAGAGGTACAAAATTGGGGTGTCTACACTGCCCGTATCTGCCTTTAATGGAAAAACAAGTCTATCAACCATTTCAGAAAACTCGAGCTCGCGTAAATGTCTGAATTTCCCATCTCCGATTTCTCTCTCCCAACCGAGCTCGCTTATCTTTGCTCCGCTTAGCAGCAGCCTTTGACTTTCATCTTCATCTTTGCTACAGGAAACCCCAACGCCTGTCATCTTCCCCACACTCCCCTATTCTCCTAGCAGCAGCACCCCCACCGTTCGATGTCATCATCTTCTCCAACTCCAACCATACCCGACTGCGAAGCCTTACCTTGTAGTCCCGGTGCAAGTCATAACTCTCCCCTTTGATTCTCACGCCCAAAGCAACAATATAGCCTTAATCATTACCGTCTCCAACTAGTGGATCGCTAACTTCCAGTAACGACACCTCTCATCTCCGATCGATTTCACCCAAATTCAGTCAATGAAGCAACAAATCAACAACTTCGGTGAGTTTGAAACATATTTTGGTGCGGGTTTGCAGCTCTATTCCTTAAAAATTTCTGCCCATTTCGAGCCTAGGGCTTGATTGTCGAACCCCTTATCGATTGCCCTTTAGTGGAGAGACTTGGGCCTTGAGCTAGTTGGAGTCGGACTAACCGGTTCCATTAGAAACACTACCATTGTCGTTAATGAATCTGTTATTGCTATCGGATATGTGTTGTTTTTTCTTGTGAATGTGTAATCGATAGTAGTGGTGAGCTTGGAGGAAACATGCTTTGATTTGGGGGATTGAGAGAGGGAGAGGGATTAGATGTTGGGGGGGAAGGAGGCGAAGGAAAAGGGAGAAGGAGATGGGGGAGGGGAGGGATTTGCAGAATTTTCTTAAACAGAGAAAGAGTGTACTGATGCAAATTTTGTTTTCAATTATAATTGTAAAAAATATTCATCATTCTTGAAAATTTGATTTTGTTTGTTTTTCATTGGATTCTTGGAGGGATATAGGAAATACTTGTTATTAGAAAATGATTTGTTTTGAAATTTGTTGATTAAGGATCTATTTCAGGGAGTGTTCTTCTGGTTTTGTTTTCACATTTTTCTCTTTCATTTAACGTAAGGAAAGAGGTAAAGGTACTTTGGACATTTTCAAACAAACTTAGATGGAAATATTAATGGTAACGGGGTGATGGAGAATCTGATGGTAAATACAACGTTAGGGGCGTGCAGACTGGCCCATCAACCCTCCAAGCCCGTCAATGCCAAGCCCGTAAAGCCCGTGCCCATGGGTTACTATTGGGATGTAGATGGCATAAATGGCCGCGCGCTCGGGTTCTACCGGGCTCTTATATTTTTCCTGCCCGTGAAGCCCGGCCCTGCCCGTGTCTATATTAAACTACGTAGTTTTGATATACATTATATTATAGCCCATGAGTTCACTTAAAACCCTACCTCTTCCTCCTCCTGATCACTTCAGATCTAAGTTCTCCACCTCTCTGTCTTTTCGCTTTTGTTTCGTCTCACTCTCCGCTTGCTCTCCACTCTAGTCTCCTCCGCCTCTCATATCCACTGCGGCAATCCTCCAGTCACTCAGTCCCTCTCTCGTCTCGTGTCTTCCACAGAAAGTCAGTAATGACAGCAACGCCTCTCACGGCAACTCGATAATTCCCCCAGCTTTTATTCGCTTAGTCTCTGCCTTTTTCACTCCCTCTCGCGTCTCATCGACGATCTCTCCCATTCCGTGAGCAGTAAACAATAGATCGCCAGATCTTCTACTCCCTCAAGCCTTCTACAGTTCAACTTCATCTTCTTCAGCCTTCACTCCAGTTTCACTTCTCCAGGTAAATGTTTTTAAAATTCTATAATTTCGTTTTTAGTTGATTTATTAATTATTATTTTATATCTCAGTGGATTTTTGGATTTATTAGTTTATGTAGACTGTAGTTTCTGTAATTATTGTTTTATATTTCAGTTTCACTTCTCCAGGTAATTTAAGATCAATTGTTTGGTGAAGTGAGTTGGAGAATTGATGGAAAACTTGTAATTTTAACTTGTAAACTCTTTCATGAGTGAGGACCACTTGAGGGATGTAATTTTGATTTGAGAATTGAAGGAAAACTTGTAATTTTGATTTTAACTTGTAATTTTAACTTTGATTGGGATGTAACTTTGAAATTTTGTGTTGCTTTTCAATTTTTTCTTGAGTCAGCAGTCAACACTATTTTTTTCTTGAATATCTATGTTTGCATGTATGACCATTGAGTCACCGACCACTGACCAGGTCTTTTAATTTTATGTTTTGTGAGGTTTATGTATTTGTTATAGGCCTACAGTGCTAAGAAAAATTAAGTTGCCACATGAAAATACAATAGTGCTGCAATATTAATTTGACTTATCATGAATATAACTTATTAGATTTCAAACTTATTACAATTTAGAAATAATTACAACATTGATTATTTTACTTTATATCGACATATTTATACTTATATCAAATCTTATACAACTACAACATGTTTTCAAATTCAATATCTTTTAAGATATGTATGTGATTTTTGGTAAGAAGATTCTTTTGAGGTGAAGTAGATTTGATTTCTACTATTAATTGTAAATTCCCACGCTTTTTTTTTAATCTAACGAGTTTTTTTCCTCATTAGCTTCCCAGCTCTTCACCACATGTCTCGATTCGCGTGAAAAGATAAGTCATCAATGTTCGCACCTACTCGAGCACCCAAGCCATGGGCCACGGACACGGCGTAATATATAAAATACAATTTTAAACTCTCTTCATAATGGGCATGGGCGTAACCGCACAACCCTTAATGGGAAAATATGTTGTTGAAGAAAAATTGTTTTTATTATTGCGTGAGATGTGGAGAATAAATATCGATATATGAATGTTGTTAATACCATTTTTTATTGATGAAAAATATATCACAATTTTAGACTATTTTTGAAACATGATTAAAATATATATTGCTACCTGCCGGAGCCAAAGAAGCCCAAAACCATTGAGGTTAAAAAGTTGCTTGAATTTGTTGTGATGCGGTGTTTAGTGTGTTTACGGTTGGGGGATTCTTTTTTCTTTTGATCAAATGATAATGGTGTTTGGAAATGTTTTGCTTTGTTGTATCAGCGTGATGGATGCCGATTATGGAGTCGGTTTGCTAAATCGTAATCGGAAAAGCTTTATTTTATGTTACGGAACGTCCTAATTTTTCTTTTCCAATTTTCCTTTTTCAATTTTATGAAGTTGATCAAGTTTTTTTCGAAGGTTGATTTCGATGCGACATCGATTGATTTTTGGCATCGAGTTAATTTCTGATGCCTGACATCATGTTGATTTTTGGCATCAGTTTTTTTGATTTTTTTAGGCTGGATCTTCATTCATGGCATTTTTGTCATTTGACAACCAATTTGTAGTTACATGAAATGTCCAAAAAATTGATGGTCCTAGATGAAAACATGTTTATAAAATTGTACCAACTTGAAATTTGCCCTACATTTTACAATGATAGATGAGCTAAGCCCGTCGAGCCCGTGCCAAACCCCATTTGGGGAAGCCTACGGGCAGTGTACCGTACTGGGCTTCAAATTTTAAATCCCGCTGCTACATGGACTTATACTGGGCATCGTCAAAGCTCGCGGGCATAGGGTCTGTGCATACCACTAATCAATATGTAGGATCAACCAAATTAATTTTTTAGTATATAGACCAAATAAATGTTTTTTTTAAGATTGAGAGACCAAAAAATTAATTAAATCTTTAAAATATAACAAAAGTTTATAATTTAAATTCGAAACCCAATTCTTGTTTGACTATTTTTTTTTTTTTTTGGGACTTAGGGTGGAGTAGCATTTTCGGAGAGAGAAGAAGTGGAATTGGGTGTCCAAATCCAAATACATTACAGTTGAAATAAAAGACCAGGTGACAGACTGGCAGCTGATTCACAAGTGGAATTGGAAAACAACACCTGGTATTTGACTATTTTTGACTACTACTTTTTAGTTTTTTCTTCATGCACTTTCCATAAAACTAAAAGCTCATCATATGACACGTTTTTGTCGTCTTATTAACACCATCAAAGGTTTTCCTTTTCTACCGGGCTAATGAAAATATCACATTATTTTAGTGATTCTACTATTAGACCTTAATTAATATTAGTAATTCTACTGTATGAAAATATCACAAAAAGAGTTAGACCTCAATAAAACTAATACCAACCTCTTTCGTATAGTATTGTGTTTGTGGTAGGTTCAACTAAAACGGGTTGCTCCTAATTTAAAGAAAATCAACGAATTTGTTCCTCATTCCAAAATATCTTGGACTCTTCCATCAATTTCCTACATGAACATCTTTATCTCTTCAATAAAAGTAGTCATCAAATAAAATTTATTGGAGGACTGCTCTTACTTAGGTCTTGAATTAAACAAAAAAATTGTGATATCGTTTTACATATCTTAATTTGTAAAACGGAATCCTTAAGAGAAGGAAAATTGAGTTGGGTTTAGTTTGGGTATGAACAACCCATTTACAAAAACCGTGGATTACCCATAAAAAAGATTAAAATGAGAGAAAAACAGGTTAGAAATAGGTAAATGGAATAACCTCGATCCGATGAAAAAATACGCGGGTCAAAGACCTAAAGAAAGGCGGATGTAAATTTAGACAGTGAGGACACGTGGCACACTATGGGCATGCCACCACATTAATAAAATTAAAAGTTTCATTAATTGCTTCGGTACCCCTATTGTTTTCAGGAACATGAGCCACGGTCCCTATACTTTCAGGCTTTGCAATTTGGTCATGTGTCAGCCTCTGTTAATCTCCATTAGCTTAATTTGTCTTGCAATACTCAATATGACTTAACGGACTTAGATGAATTACACATTGAGGGTCTAAATGTGACACATTTAAATGCAAAAGTGTCATATTTAAGGGAAAATGTGACACATTATATGCCAAAAAGTAACATATTTAAAGACAAAATTGACACGCTTTCATACATAATGACTTACACATTGAGAGACTAGAAGTGACACATTTAAAAGCAAATGTGTCATATTTTCATATATAATGACTTACTAGTACATATTAAAGGATTAAAAATGACATATTTAAAGACAAAAAAAAAAAACACATTTAAGGCCAATAAGTGACACGGTTTTCATTTATAATTTTTTTTGGGGGAGGGAGTGACACTATAATTTGCAAAAGTTGAAGGGTGACATTACAATTTATGAATCTTTGACCCATTTAACAAAAATAACTTTGTCTTACAAATTACATTCTGTAAAATCGTTTTATATGAGACCTACTCCTTGGATTAATGCACATGTCAACTTTGAATTCGTTTCTACAATTGCTTTTGTTACATTGCTTGATTCAAGCACTTCGAGTCCAACAAAGAGATATCTTGGAGCTTGTTTTCTAGGCAGCTAGTACTGGGCTTAGATTCCATAAAACCCTCACCACCAATGATCTTCAGCGTTGGGAATGATTTCCCACTAACCGCACTTAGAGCATCATCAATATTAACATAAATGTGAAAGAAATTAAATGTTACCTAGAATTTATACTATTTTGAAAAAAATAACCTTCAACGCAAATATTGAGGGTGTGGATATGACGTGTCAACTAAATTGTTCATATCGTGGATAACAATATCAATTTTCCACATTCTATTTGAGGGTGTAAATATATCATAATCAACATTTTATTTTAAAAAATTCTTTCTATTAGTTGTTCAATTTTCTTTTATTTTTTTTTGTTAAATTTTATTTTAGTGGTGAGATGCATGCAATATAAAATAAAATTAATATTTGCATTGGAGAGGTTAATTTCAAATGAATGTGAATGAAGAAGGAAAAATTGTCTCATATGATTGAAGGTGTTAATTACACATCGTCACGTAAAATCAAATCTATGGTTGCATTGATGATGCTCTTCTCTTACCAGTTGTTTTATTCACATTACCATTTGTGTTCAACTTTAGTTAACCTGTAATAAGAGAAGACTGATCACACAATAAATTTTAGAGTTTTTTGGAATAAAAACTTTAAACTTTCTGAAAAAACAAAGCTAGAGAAACATTGTGATAGTTTTTATGAGATGAGTTATGCGAGAGCAAGCTTATATTTTTAATTTTGATATGATGAAAACTAGGTTCTTATAAGGACATAAACCCTTTTTTTTTTCTTCCCAGAAATTGATTCTTCATCAGAGTAAGAAACAATTCTATAATTATTTTACTTTTCTTTTTTAAGGTAATTCTTATTCTAATTGGAGGGTCACGAGAGTTTTTTTTTTTTTTAATTTACTTTTTTTTCTTAAGGGGACATGGGAAGGGATCGAACTTGAGACCTCATATTTTGTGAAGCCCCATATCTACCACTAGACCACCCTCTTAGGGGCCGGTCACGAGAGATTAATGCTTGCAATCTTAATTCCATAGACACAAAAGTTGTTCAAGGAAATCAAATCCACGAACCGCCAATTGTAATGAGAAAATCCCCACCACACTTTCACAGAAGCCTACGGGGCCCTTTACCCTATTTACAAACCTTGCTAATATTGATCTTTTGACTTGCATACTAGTTCAAGTTTTTTTTTTTTTTTGGGTGGGGTTCGCAATTAGTACGTAGACATATTGCTCCTTTGAATGATAGAAAACTTACGTGGGGAAATAAATCTCGGCGACAATTCTTGGTGTAAGTAAAGTGACAAAATACAATCATTGTTTTTCCAACGGGGGGAAATCGTTCTTGGAGGTTACAACAGTTTTCTATATCATCCAAACACATTAAACGGGCAACTTTAACTTCTTTCTTTCTTTACAGTACTTTTCTTATCAAATACATCCAAAATTATGATTGGCGGCACAATGAAATAGAAGAGGCTAAACGAAATGTGAGGTCACACTTAATTTCTTTAGGTGCGGGGCCAAGCGAAATTCAATTTTTTTTTAAGAGAACCAAGATTTTGTTGGAAGTCAGAATTGGGAGAAAAATGCAATTTGTTGGAACCTCATTGCTTCATGTTTTTAGTTCATTCAAAGTTCAAGTTTGAACAGTCCACCAAGAAAAATATGAAGCAAAGGCCAAAAGGAATAAGAAATGCATCGAAAATTAGATTCGATTCACTTGGCCGTTTATGATCCGGTTGCATCTAGAATTTGTTGAATGAAAAGAAAGAAAAGGAGACAAATTTTAGTTTGTATTTTGATAGATTGAGATCGATGAGGTAAAAGCAAGATGGAACTCTAGTTTTGCAAATTGGTTTAAATAATTATTTGGTCATTTGACTTGCTTTGATTTTTTTGTTTGGTCCTACAATTTGAAAAACATTAGTTTGATCTTACATGTTGTCTTTTGTTGTTAGATTTCCTCTTTCCCCGTTAATATTTCAATTTCCATCTAATATATCAACAAAAATATTTGACGGAAATTTAAATGTTAAAGGTGAAATGGAGAATCTAACAACAAAACGCAACATATAGGACCAAACTAATTTTTTTTCTTCAAATTATAGGACCAAACAAAAAAATAAATGCAAGTCGAAGGACCAAATAATTATTTAAACCTTTGCAAATTAGTTGATTTTTTGTTTTGGGCAAAATAATAAAAAAACAATGCGAGAGAAAAATAGAAGAGGAAGAAATATAAGAATGAAAGGAGCACCCATCACTTAATTTTGTATTTTTTTTAATTTTACAATTTAATCCCCCCCCACACACACACACATATATATATATATATGATATGCATACCCAATTTTTAAGTAAAACATTTCAATATAGTAAAACGTAGGAAGATGTGAAGTCAATGCGTGTTAAAATGGGTAAATTAGTCAAAGCATGTCACGAGAACCTTTTTTTTTAAACATTTTTTTTTACGAGAACCTAAATAGACATTGATTCTAAAAATATTTTTTTGTTGTTATTGCTAAAATGACATTTATTTTGAAACGAAAAAAGTAACTCCTTTCACATAGACATCCTAATTTCAACTCATCGATCCAAAACATTTTTTAAATTCATTCTTTGTGATGCTTTTTATTAAAAAATATACTCCCATGTTCCTAATTATTGTTTTGTTTGACATTTTTAAATCAATCAAATATTTGAGATAAACTGAAGTTTTTCAAATGAAAACTTAACTTGAATATTTATATTTTTTTCAAAATCAATAAAACATGCAATTACTAATTTGTAATACCTTTGATTTTATAATTTTCAAAAATAAAAAAAAATATATGCATTAAAATTTTATGATAAAAATAGTCAACTCGCTCAAAAAACTAAAAAAAGACTTAGTATAACTTAATAACCGAATGAATGAGTATTATATTACTCCATCCGTTTTTAAATTAACATCCGCCTTTTCCTTTCTTCTTATGTTCTAAAATAATTGTCTTATTTCAAAACTTTTTTTTAAAGAAAACACTTTTACTATTTTACTCTTACTTTTTTTTTACCTATTTTAATTATGACAACATGTTCAAGAAAAACATTAAAAGAAACCAGACATTTCAATTTTCACCCAAATTTTATATTCCCTTCGTCCCTAAATAATCGTCTGGGTTGACCCGACACACAGTTTAAGAAAAAGTAATTGACTTGATTATTTATATTGATTTAATGTGTAGTTTCCTTTAATGTCTATGTATATGTGGCTCATAATTAAAGTAGACTGAAAAAGTAAGGGTAAAGTGGTAAAAGTGATGTTCTAAAAAGGTAAGTTTCAAAGTGGACAATTATTTTGGGACGGACGAAAAAGGAAAGGAGGACGATAATTTAGGGACATTACTCTTATTAAAGCCGAATTAAAAAAAAAGAGGAATATAATTTAAAAACGGGAATATTAATTAATTAAATTGATCAAATATCTTAGATTGATAAAAGAGAAATCTTCTTTCTCAGTAGTCATAGTCAGGGCAGTTCAATTGCAACCCCCTAAATTTTACTCTTTACTCGAAAATACCACGAGTCCACAGACTCCGCTTTCCAAAATTACAGTTCCCGCGAAACCGCCCATTGTAACCTCACAGACTCTCACTATAAAATGCCACCCCGTCCCGTTTCTCCCATCAAAAATATATTCGCAATTCCCTCTTTATATTTTGAAAGATCTCCATTCTCACTTTCTCTCACTAAAACTCCTGATCATACACTGTAACAATGGACACCAAGATAGGATCACTGGACGTATGTACTCCCACAACAAACGGCGTCGGCTGCCTCCCTCACAACGGCACCGTCTGCACCGTCCAATCCTCCCCCATCCCCTTCACCTCATGCGAAGCCACGCTAGGCCGCCACCTCGCTCGTCGTCTCGTCCAGATCGGCGTCTCCGACGTCTTCTCCGTTCCAGGTGACTTCAACCTCACTCTCCTCGACGACCTCATCGCTGAGCCCGGACTCAACCTAGTCGGATGCTGCAATGAGCTCAACGCTGGATACGCCGCCGACGGATATGCTAGGTGCCGCGGCGTTGGTGCTTGTGTTGTTACGTTCACAGTCGGCGGACTCAGCGTTCTCAACGCCATCGCCGGCGCCTACAGTGAGAATCTCCCTCTCATTTGTATAGTCGGCGGACCGAATTCCAACGACTATGGCACTAACAGAATTCTTCATCATACAATTGGATTGCCGGACTTCAGTCAAGAGCTTCGGTGCTTTCAAACCGTCACTTGTTATCAGGTACAATTCCATGAGAAAATACTGAATCCTCCCCAGATCACCACGAAGCAAAATTTTAAATGTGGGGTCCACTTTATAATATTTTTTCCAATTCCCCGTGCTTCTATGCATGAAAGAAATATATTCTTCATTTCCCTCCCTATCTTTCTATGTCTCTCTCACACACGCATTATATTTTTATATACATTATACACATATAGATAAAAATCTATATACACGCAATAATATATGAATCATGATATATCTATGTTATCTTATTGCCATTGCAGCTAGCTTTGAATTTTACCAGAAAAACTAGTTCTTCATAAATCGTACTCTTCATCCATCATTCATTGTACATTGATCTGCTACTAGTGACTTGCTTAAAATATAAAGGTTCATAGAACTTAGCGCACAAATTTTGTATTGATGACATACATTTTATTGTAGCAAGCGTTGAGTCGTACTTGAATATTTGGAGCTTCTTTGCTTGTACGTAGTGCCTGAATAGTTGTATATTCCTCTGCTAAGAGATTGAACTGCTTAACACTGTTAACAGTAGACATTAGAGGTTCGTATTGTGGAAAATCGTACTCTGTTATCTGTATGGAATAATATTATTGCCAGAATAACGATCGCATCTTATGCTGCACATGAAGCATGGATAGTCGTAACATTGATTCGCTAATTTGCTCTAATGTAGTGTTTCGTAGTGTGCAAATTTGAATTAGATACATTATTTCCAGAATAATTATAGCTTCATAAGTTGTATTTTGTGCACGCATAGTTGTAAATTCAGTTGCTAGCAGGTTGAATTGCTAAAGACTAGAGGTCATAGTGTACACATTCTATTAGATACATATTATTGCCACAATGAGTATAGGTTCATAAGCTGTACTCTGTGCATCTGTAGAGGTACATTGATATGTTTCTAGGTTGGATTACTTATTTGCTTATCACTATTGCATCTTTTGTTTTCACTAGAACATTTATTAAGCTTCGCCGATAGCACCTCGTGCATGCATAGGTTTATCTTTGTTTTGTTGCCAGCTTGAATTGCTTTAGCTTTATATATCGAGGCTACCCACCCTGGTGAATGTGGTATGAATTTTAGTGATTGTTTTGATGATTTGATGGTGTTTTTTTTTTCTAGGCTGTGGTGAACAATTTGGAAGATGCACATGAGTTGATTGATACAGCAATTTCGACTGCCTTGAAAGAGAGCAAGCCTGTATATATTAGTATTGGATGTAATTTGTCAGCCATTCCCCACCCTACTTTTAGTCGGGAGCCTGTTCCCTTTTCTCTCTCCCCCAAGTAAGCTTTTAATTCCTTGAGAATTATAACCAGGACTACGTACATTGTGATGAATTTTCGTGTAGTTTTTATTCTAGCTATGAGATTCAAGTATATTGAAATTTTGGTTTTTGGGTGGTGTAGATTGAGTAACCAGATGGGTTTGGAAGCAGCAGTTGAGGCTGCAGCACAGTTCTTAAACAAGGCAGTGAAGCCAGTTATGGTAGGAGGACCGAAGCTGCGTGTTGCTCATGCTTGTGATGCGTTTGTTGAATTGGCTGATTCTTGTGGCTATCCACTTGCTGTGATGCCTTCTGCGAAAGGCCTAGTACCAGAGCATCATCCTCATTTCATCGGGACATACTGGGGTGCGGTCAGCACTGCCTTCTGCGCAGAGATTGTGGAATCTGCGGATGCATACTTGTTTGCTGGACCAATATTCAACGATTACAGTTCCATTGGTTACTCTCTTCTTCTCAAGAAGGACAAGGCAATTATTTTGCAGCCAGACCGTGTGACGATTGGAAATGGCCCTACATTTGGTTGCATCTTAATGAAGGATTTCTTGGAAGCTCTAGCAAAGCGGCTTAAGCAAAACACGACTGCATATGAAAACTATCACAGGATCTTTGTCCCTGAAGGACATCCGCTCAAGTGTCTGCCTAAGGAGCCTTTGAGGGTTAATGTGTTGTTTCAGCATATTCAGAAAATGTTGTCAGGTGATACAGCCGTGATTGCTGAGACAGGGGACTCATGGTTCAATTGCCAGAAGCTGAAACTGCCTCGGGGATGCGGGTGAGCAATGTGGAGGGGATAACATTCTTTGTTGTTCAATTTCCTGTTGAATTTCATATTATTAACTGTGATTCTATGAATTGGATTTGCAGGTACGAGTTCCAGATGCAATACGGATCAATTGGTTGGTCAGTGGGTGCTACTCTTGGGTATGCACAGGCTGCAACTGATAAGCGAGTGATTGCTTGTATTGGTGATGGTAGTTTTCAGGTACGTGTGCAATGGAAAGGTCTTTATCTTTTCAAAAAAGTATAATATGCTCATTGTCACTTGGATATTACGTACCTTGCAGGTTACGGCCCAAGATGTCTCAACGATGATCCGGTGTGGGCAGAAAACCATAATCTTCCTGATAAACAATGGAGGTTACACTATAGAAGTTGAGATTCATGATGGGCCTTACAATGTCATCAAGAACTGGAACTACACTGCCTTAGTGGATGCAATCCATAACAATGAAGGCAAATGCTGGACAGCTAAGGTAAGTTGTAAAGCTTAAAATATTTTCCCAATCCAAATTCTATATATACCTCATGAATGGTAAATATTTAAATCATGAACTTGCGTTTGTTAATTCTAATTTCAACCTCTATAGGTTTTTTGTGAAGAGGAGCTTATCCAAGCAATTGAGACAGCAACAGTAGCCAAGAAAGATTCACTGTGCTTCATCGAAGTCATTGTTCACAAGGATGATACAAGCAAAGAGTTGCTTGAGTGGGGCTCCAGGGTTAGTGCCGCCAACGGCCGCCCTCCAAACCCTCAGTGAAGTCTCCCCTGCCACGGCTTCACAGACTACAAAATGCATATAGGCGAAAATCTTATCTACTTCTTCATTAGAATCTGAGATAGATAGTTTGTGTAATTGTTGCTTTCCATTTTTTCATATTTGTTTTCTGAATTAAGTAAAATATTGTTGGCTTATGACTTATGAGAATATTGGTGATCACCAATCATTCTGCTTCTTTCAGTTGTTTCCTTTGGGAAAGTGAATTCTTGTGGTGAATGAAAACGACATATAGCTAGCTACCTACATATACATTTTTCAACATATTTAAGGCTAAGTTTTTAAAAATTTAGCGCGCTATGCTTTTAAAATTTTAATTTTGATGATGATTGAAAACAATGCAACTTAGATTAGATTTTTAATAAGGTGACTATTCAGACCCTAATTCCTTATAGTGTACCCTTTTTAAATTTTTTTCTTCATGACAAAAATACATTCAACCAAAAAGACAAGTAACCTTCTTGTATCTAAGTAGAGCCCCCCTTGTTTTTCATAAAAGAGTCGCGTTATTGAGCCTAATTTCCTTTAAGTTGACCCCTCATTTCCCTTTTTTCTTAATGACAAAAATGTACCCTTAATTATAAAGGCTTTTATACCTTTCTATCCGATAAGTAAACTTTCTTTCTTTTTTCCTATACCTAAAAACCTATAATTATATCCCTATTCCCAACTCTTCTTCTCAACAAACAAACTTCTTTTCTTCTCAACTACCTTCTTGTTCATCTCTTCATTGTTGAACATATTTTTCTTCCTCCAACAAATATATCCTCTTATACCAAGATATTTTCTTCTCTTTCATCTTCCCATTCTTTTCGTCTAAAAACTTTCCCAAAAACCTCTCAATCTTAAAAAACCTAGGGATTCAACATTAGGTTTGAAGAAATCAAACATGAATTCAAAAAACATCAATGTCATACAAGTAGTGGTAAGCTTTAAAATCTTTTTTTTTTATTTAAATATTGTTTTAGAAAGCGTTATTTTTTCTTGAAAAAATAGTTTCTCGTCGTGAATTTTTCGGACCTGGATGGCTAAAAAAATTGGACTTGTTGAGACCTATGGGGCCGAAATTCATCTTCTTGTTCCGCCCCTCCAACCGAAAATAGTAATTTTGTTCGGTTGCCGAAAAAAATTACTATTTTTGGTTGGAGGGGGCCGAACAGAAAGATCAATTTCGGCCCCATAGGTCTGAACAAGTCCAATTTTTTCAGTCATCCAGATCCAAAAAACGATTTCCGAAAATTGCCCAAAAAAATCCACATTTTTGCATATTCAATACTTCTTCAACAAGATGGATTTGGTTGAGTTGGTTCTTAGAATGTCTATTCATGTTTTTATTGTTTTTGTCTCCCTCTGTGTGTGTGTGCGTGAATGGGGGGAGGGGGAAGGGTCACGGTTTTGGTTGGGGGGGGGGTGGGGTATAGAGGGGGGTTAGTGTAGATAGGGTGGGTTAAGGAGGGAGTTTGTGTAATAAGAAGTTGAAAACAATTAAAAGGGCAAAATGGGTAACCGGTGGGGGTCAACAAATAGTTTTCAAGTTTTTTAAATTTGGGTTGGGGGTACACTTTGAAGGGGGGTCAACTGATATGAAATGGGGTTCAGAATAATGCGTCCCTTCATAAAATCCTAATTATCTAAGTAGACCCCCCCAACACACAACAACAATAACAACAACAACAACAACAACAAAATACCCATTTCTTTCAAACACACTTCAATGTCATTCGAGAGAACTCAAAACTTCAAGAAAAAACCCTATCCTTCTTCCAAATCCTTCAACATTGGGGGTGAAAATCAAACATGGATAAAAAAGAAGCCAATGTGACTTAAGTGGTAAGTATCTCTTATCATTTTATACTTAAATTTGTGCAAACCATTGTTTTTTTTTTCAAAAAAAATTAAAAATGGAGTCCTCGTCGTAATTTGTTCAACTCTGGTTGACAGAACAAATAACACAATGTTCGGTCACTACTGGTGGAACATTGAGTGTTGGTGGAACATTGTCAGCAATTTCCACCAGAAGTGACAGAATATTATGTTATTTGTTGCACCAAATACGACCGAACATTTAGCTAAATGTTCTTTTGAATGTGGCTGAACATTTCAAGTGTTATTCCACTAACCAGGGTCGGGCATTTTTTTTCCTTTGTTGTCGTTGCCGCTCGAATTGAAGTAATGGAAGGGGGTTTAGGTTTGGACTTGCTTGCCTTTTGTTCCACCAGTTGTTGCCAAATATTTTTCTTTTTATAGCCATCTGCTGCTGCTCGAAGTGAAGGAGAAATAACGCGATGGGTAGGTTTGCACTGAAGGGGAAAGCGGGGGGTGGGGGGGTGTTGTTTGGTATCTGTTGTATTCAAGTCTCAAGAGAAGGGTGGGGTGGAGGGGGGATGGGGTATATGTGTAATAATTTTAGGTTTCAAATAGGCAAGGGCAAAATAGGAATACAAAGGGGGTATACTTAGTGTTTTGATGATTTTAAATTATAGGAGGGGGTGTACATAATAAGGAGTACACTTAGAGATTTTGGGGGTCTAATAGTGCTCCTCTTTTAAGAAATGTATTATTGATTTTTTTAGGAATATTGAAAAAGAGTTGTACATTATAAGATAGCTAAAGGAAATAACTATTTGAAATAGCAGACAAAAGATCGATGTTTATCGGATAGCCTAATTAACTCCCTAAACATTCGGAAGTGACATTATAAAAATATAAACATAGGTACTGAGAAAATTATTTTTTTAACTAACGTGCTATTTGGAATGACACAATTGATCATATACTTTGTATAAGACTAATTTAACAAATGTACTCTATTTTAAAGACAAATGACATCAATTACGTAACAACCGTTTGAAAGCCGTTAAGGAGCGACGGTGTGGACACGTACACAGCTGCTTGCATGGATAGCCACGTCAACGAGTTGTTAATGAAGTTCAATACCAATTTAACGAATTTTGTCACATTTTGTATAAATTGTTTGTCAATTTCATACATTTTGTTTCAAATTTTAGTACATTTGTTAAATTTATCTTATACAAATTACATAGTCAATTGTCTCACTGTCATACAGTACCTATAAAATGCTTAATACAACAGTTTTGAAAATTATTTGACCAAAATACCCTTTATGTAATTTAATTTTTTTGTTACATTTAATTTAACAAATTTTACAATTAAATTATTAATTAATTTGATTTAGTTACTAAACACAATTAACTTACTAATTAATTTGATTTAGTTACTAAGTGAAAAATTATCTTTGTGCATAAATATAACAGATTGTAAAATTTTGACAAATAAGTAAAAAAAAATTGCATATGCATTTCTCTTTCGGCCAAAACATCCAAAAAATAATCTACCAATTTGTAGAAAGTATGAATCATCTCAATTAACAAAACATTACACGTGCTTACACGAGGGGCACTTAACCATTATAGATTGACAGAATAACCAAGACGCGACTTAAATAGCCGCTTTCATGCACCTTCCCTCTCCTAAATTGCATCTCTCCAACATACCCATAGTAATAGAAACCCAGAGTAAGAGCATCACCATTGTTGTTTTTTTTTTTGGTATTCTTAGTATTATTCTTAGCTAAGAATACCAAATAACAACAATGTGAGAGTTTCTTGGTTTTATTCTTAGGAGGAGAGAGAAAAAAAATTCTTAGCTAATAATTTTTAAAAGGAATCTTTTTAACTTTTCCTAGCCTCATGTGTGAGAGGGGGCAAATGAAAATATTTTTTTATTGGGATACGTTAAATTTAATTTTTTTTATAAGAAGATTTGTAAAAATATTATACAATGGAAAGATGTATTGTGGGATAATTGCATAAAAAACTCCGAACTATTTTAGGTATTGCAAATTGAACCATGACAATTGTTTATAGGCTTATTGAAACTCAGCCTATTTTTAATATTTCAATTAGAACCCTCCGTCAATTTAATCCGTTAAATGGTAACGGTCTGCTGAGTAGGAAGCCAACGTGGCATCCTACGTGGACTAATTTTATTTCATTATAAACCTTGTACAAATTTTGTAATTTCATAAAAAACCCTAATATTTATTTTCACCAAATAAAGCTTTAAATTTTAAAATAAATAGTTATTTATATACCCATTTCATTTTTAAAAATAAAGTTAATTTTTTAGAAAATAGGGCTCAAAATATGATGTAAGCTTTAATGAGTATTTAATATTTAATACACATCCAATCCTAAATAATCATCATGTTTGATTTCGCACACAAATTAAGAAAAACAAATTATCTCTATTACAATATTGGTATAATTTGTATAAAGTATTTGTTTAATATGTAATATTTTTATAAAAATTAAAAATTAATATATTTGTTTTAAAATTTATTTGTAATATTTAATATCATGTTTAAAACTATAATTTATTTTATTTATAAGTAATTTTTGAATATGTAATATATTAATTAAAATTATAAACTAATTAATAAATTTAAGCTTTCTCCCTAACAATTATCCAAATTTCCATATTCACTTACTTGATCTAACTAGGTCTACACACATAGATTTGAGCACATAAATGAAAAGACCATGTTGCCCTTTTATTTTTTGTAATTATTTAACATGTCTCTCTCTTACATATCAAATCTCACTCAAAAAAAAAAAAAAAAAAAGGAAAACAAAGGCTAAGTCAAACATTCCCTTCTCTCCCTCCTCCGTTCAAACCCAGACTGAAGGATTACTTATAAAATTATAAAATAAATTATAGTTTTAATTTTTTTTACTTAATTATCTATTTGGTCACCCTACTTTCGTGAAAATCTCAATAACGTCACTCTACTACCATGTTGTACACTTTGATCACCCTACTTAGCAAATAGTGACACGTTAGTCACTTCGTCTATTTTCTAGGTTGAACCGTCTAATATTTTTGTGCTAACCCGAAAATACCCTTACTTTTGCACGTGCTAGGCATGTTGTTGTCTAACCCTCACTTTTTATCTCTCTATATCTTTGTCTCTCTTTCTCCATGGATCAACTTCCTCCAACCCTCGTCCTGGAAATACTGAGTCGACTCAACGACTCATCCGACCTTGCTAGGTGCAGGTTTGTTTCCAAAACACTGGACATCCTTTCTTGCGAGGTTCGATTCGTCCACCTTCAATGCTCCTTGGAACGCTACTTGAGATCCCGTTCCGTTTCCCCCAATCACGACATTCAAGACCGTCTTCCTCACCCTAATCTCCAACTTGACCGTCATCGAGTCGGTCTCGATCGACATTGAGAAGCTTATTCGAGATGTGTCGTACGACGACGTCGAGGATGAGTCTGATGATTTGTTCCTCACCGACGGGAATTTCGTCAACTAGTGGTTGCCTAAGGTTTCTGGATGGTTGAAATGTCTTTCAATTTCAGATTTTTGGGTTCAGTCTTGTTGGAGACGATCGACCCTTCTCCCTCTCGTTTATTCAAAACCTAAAAGGGAATTGGGGATCAACAGCAACCCTGGATCTCTAACGAGTGAGAAAAACTCCAACAGGTCCAAAACCGTCAAGAGAGGAGGAGGCGTCAATACCATCATTTCCGCTCCAATTGCCACCACCGCCGGTGGCTCCTGCGATGCCATTAGTGCCATTGCCACCAACAGAGAGAAGAGGGAACTTGGGGATGAAATTTGGGTTAGAGAGGTTAGTTTGAAACAGAAAGGAAGGGAATTTGTTACGAGGGAATTGAATTGGGCGAGAAGAGGAATTAAAAGTGTGTTATAGATAGTTTAGGGTACTTAGGTAAGGGGCATTTATGTCTTTTTAATCTATTCCGTTAACGACATTCACTGTCTAAACCATATTGATACTATTTGTTAAGTAGGGTGACAAAAGTGTGTAAAATGGTAGTAGGGTGACGTTATTGAGATTTCCGTGAAAGTGGGGTGACCAAATAAATAATTAAGCCTAAAATAAATTATAGTTTTAAACATAATATTAAATGTTAAAAATAAATTTTATATATATATATATATATATATATATATATATATATATATATTGATTTTGAATTTTTATTAAAATATTACATATTAAACAAATACTTTATACAAATTATACCAATATTATAATAGAGATAATTTGTTTTTCTTAACTTGTGTGCGAAATCAAATATGATGATTATTTAGGATCGGATGTGTATTAAATATTAAATACTCATTAGATTTTGCATTATACTTTGATTCCTATTTTCTAAAAAAATAACTTTATTTTCTTAAAATGAAATGGGTATATAAATAACTATTTATTTTAAAATTTAAGGCTTTATTTGGTGAAAATAAATTTTAGGGTTTTTTTTATAAATAAAATTACAAAATTTGTACAAGGTTTATAATGAAATAAAATTTGAGGGAAATTAGTTTTTGCTCCCACCAAGTCCACGTAGGATGCCACGTTGGCATCCTACTTCGCATACCGTTACCATTTAATGAATTAAATGGATATTCAAGTAATATCAATTTGTAATACCTAAAATAGTTTAGGATTTTTTATGCAATTATTTCATTTAATGAATTAAAGTTGGCTTCCAAATAGGAAGTTGAGCTTTTGCGTTGGTGACTCTTCTCAATTTTCTTCCAAAATGAGGTGAAATTTCTTCCAAAATGGAAGGAGGCCAAATGGGAGAAGGGGAGGAAGGTGGGCGTCACACACGACTGTGTGTGTTTTAATGAAAAGTTGTTTGATTAATTAATTTTTTTAAAAATAAAAGGCAACTTGACTTTACGAATTTTGTGCCGGGGGGGTTGGTGGGTGGGGGTTTGGGATTTAATTTGTGTATTAAATTTTGTACTTAAATTTTGGTATTAAATTTTGAGATTTTAATTGTGTATTAAATTTTAGTCTTAAATTTTATTTGTCTTTTATTTAATTTTTTTATTTAACTTTAATTATAACTAATTATTAATATTTTTATGTAACTTTTAATTATTAATGTTTTTATGTTACTTGTAATTATTAATGTTTTTATGTTACTTTTAATTATTAATGTTTTTATGTTACTTTTAATTATTAATGTTTTTATGTTACTTTTAATTATTAATGTTTTTATGTTACTATTAATTATTAAAATATAAAATTATTTAAATTGTGAGTAATAGTATTATTTATAAATTAATTAATGTCATTATTTATAATTTAATTATTGATTTGTTTGATATAAAAAAAGTTAAAAAATACGTGAAGATGTATAAGAAGTAGAATGGGAGATATATTCTTAAATAGAATAAATGTGGCGGTGGGACAAATTTAAGAAGATGGTATAGAAATGATAGCATTGAGGATGCTCTAAGAAGTTGGGTAAGAATTTTAAACCCAAACAGAAATCATGAATACAAATCTCTCCTCTCGAAACAAACCAAACCCATGTATATATACCAGGGAGTATCACAGATTTTTTATTTTTCATAGTGAATCCTTCTCTCCGAAATTGAAACCCTCCTTAGTGTCGTCGGATTAGAGTAGTCGCCGTCGTTGTCGGATTAAAATTAGAGTAGTCGCCGTCGTCGGACTTAGCGGAGGTGTCTTCGGCTGAAGAGAATGCGCCGGAATTACGAGCTGTTCTCGAAACAAACCCAAACCCGATTTTTTATTTTTCATATTGAATCCTTTCCTCCGAAAAAAATGTCTTTTATTCTCTCGCTTTACCAATTGATTCCCTCCGCCTTCTCTACTCGGCCCCTACCTCTCCGTGCCTACCTCCTCCCCGCCGCAGCAACCGCTCCTAGTTCCTCATTCCGCGGCGGTCCCTAGCAACCGATCCTAATTCCGTTTCATTTTCTTCCGCCGGCGTAACCTCCGCTACTAAGTACGACGGCTACGCACGGTGACAACTCCAATTCCGACGACTACATCTTCGGCTTCGGCTTCAAGGGCGACGTCTCCGCAAAGACGGGTGATACTCCTACATCTCCGCTACTAGGTCCGATGGCTACTTATGGCGACACATCTAAGTCCGATTACTACGGCTTCGGCTTCAAGTGCGGCTCCTAGTACTACGATCCGCAAAGATGGGTGATCTTCTAAAGCTTCTTTAACTTATTTCAATAATAGCTTTTCACAATTTTTGGATGTTTATAACAAATTTAAAACCTCGTCTGAAATTGGCAAGACGGTATGGTCGATCGGTGGTCCTTAGATAAAAATGAGATCAAAAAAATGTTGATGAGATAATAAAAGCTGATAAAAATATGGTTAAAAAAATACATAGATGAGTTGATGTTATCAGAGAATAATACTGTTGAAAAAATCTTTTCCTTTGAAAAAATATTTTAAGGATATATGTGAAATTAAAGTAGAAGGATATCTGTGAAATTAAAGTAGCCTTGTTACTCCATAGATGTCAATCATTAGCATGGGTGACCAAACACATCAAACCATTCATATTTGACATAAAATCAAACAAATTCAGTTAAAGCAGAATAATAACACTCTCAAATATCCTTACTATCGGAAAGGATTTTTTCAACAGTATTATTCTCTGATGACATCAACTCATATATGTATTTTTTTAACCGTATTTTTATCAACTTTCATTATCTCATAAACATATTTTTTGATCTTATTTTTATCTAATTCTTTCACTACGCCACCACCGATCGACCAGACGGTCTTGCCAATTTCAGATGAGGTTTTAAATTTGTTATAAAGATCCAACAATTGTGAAAAACTATTATTGAAAGAAATTAAAGAAGCTTTAGAAGATGTAGGAGTATCACCTGTCTTTGCGGAGCCATCGTATTAGGAGCCGTCGCACTTGAAGCCGAAGCCGTAGTCGTCGGACTTGGAGTTGTCGCCGTACGTAGCCGTTGGACTTAGTAGCGGAGGTTAAGCCAGCTGAAGAAAATGAGACGGAATTAGGATCGGTTGCTGCGGCGGAGGAGGAACTGACGACAATGAGCTGGAATTAGAAGCGGTTGCTACGGCGCGGAGGAGGCTGGGACGGCCGCGGAATGAGGAACGGTGGCTGCGTCGGAGGAGGTAGGGACGACCGAGTAGACGGTAGTGGCGGGTAAGATATCAGAGTTTCTACTATATAGGGTTTTAGATTCAAGAATTTTTAATTTTAATCTGTTAGATTGTACCTTTAATTTTTTAATTTTTCTAAAAATATTTGAACTTACTTGATTATTATCAAGTACTGGAAGTGGATTATGATGCTATGGAAGATACAATTGGTTCCAAGTAGATGTTTTGTGTAACCCTTGCTAAAATTTGGTTACCTAAAGACTAAAGTTTACCTAGAGTTGTTTAGAAAATTGGTTCCGGGATGTACGGAGTTTCTATTGGGGGCTGGCTCAGTTGCAAGACACATATCTTGCATGGTGTTGAATATAATGAGTTTTGAACTCATGGGTGAATTGTTTTTTTCTTTCCCGTCCGTGGTTATGTGATTGTAACTTTATGTTCAAGCATGCAGGTTTACGATTTGAAGGTCATGCGCCAAGAATTCTATATTCATCGTCAGAAAGCGGTATGTCTTTGTATATACTACTGTTGATGTTTGGTAATGGTTATCCAAGTTTTTCTTGCTGAGAGATTATATTAAAAGCGAATGTATAGCAGACGAAAGAACACTTACTCTAACTCAATTTATTAAGTGATTTGAGAGTGTTATTATTCTGCTTTAACTGAATTTGTTTGATTTTATGTCAAATATGAATGGTTTGATGTGTTTGGTCACCCATGCTAATGATTGACATCTATGGAGTAACAAGGCTTTTCACCCCCGCTCCCCGCGCTTGCGCACGAGGGGTGTGTGAGAGAGGTGACTGAATAAAAAAAAGGAGGTAAATACCTTACAAAATTAGTTCAGTAGATGTAAAGTACCTGAAACAAACCTAGAACAGTATGTGTCATTATTCAGTTTGTTTGAAGGTCTTTTGTAAACAGAATTAATAGGTTATTACAGTTATTCAGACCCCATCACTATTATCCACATGCAACACTACTAGCAGCCTGCAGTGGCTTCTGAGAGAGGATTTGGGTCTGTCTGATAGCCAAGGTGGGTCTGACTTCTGCGTAGTGATTCGTTGGACAATACGAAAGAAGACCGCTTGATCAGTCTATTGATCATTTTCTAGCATCAGGAAGAAATTACAGCAGAACATTCTTCAGTTGATGACCGAGATACTTTTTTGCATGGTGTCAGAGACCTTTGAAGTATCCATTCAAGTAATTAATCCTGTACTTAACAAGTGAACATTATCAACAAGTTTTCAATTTAGTTGTTACTCATACTACACATTATTTTTTCAGATGCTCAAGCTCAGTGTCGGGAATTGTTCAACAGATATCAGGCCTTCATTCAGACCTTATGACACTGCAGTCTGACTTAGAAAATGCCCTTCCAGAGGAGAGAAATAGATGCGTCAACGAACTGTAGGTTTTTCTTTCCAATTAAAGCAAATATAATTCAGTGCTAATACTATTTATCTGTTCTGGACTCAACTTAACTTAATGGAGTTGGCTCCATGAATCCTTTTCCGCCAATTTAATTTAGTCCAATTTATCGGTTTTGAACTATGGCTATAAATATATAAATAATATATAAGATTCCTTGATAAGCTTTCTATAGCGGTGTAAATTGGACAGTTTCTACTTTTATGAATGAAATGACAGAATTATTCTTATTCAATTGAGGATAACTCTGGCTCCAGTTTCCTACACAGGACACTATTTTTATCATCCGACCACAAAGATGATACGAGATAGAAAGTTCTTGAGTTCTTAGGAATAACCTAACCATTCAATTATACTATGGTTGAACTACCTCTAATGAAAGGATTAAGAGAGACCAACTATTTCTCCAGCTTGATTTATGGCCGACAACCGGTGAACCTCTGTTTGCTGATTAAGCTTGGAAGAGTTTGAGTTGTTTGTGCATGCAAGAGGGGTTCTTAGAATCAAACTTGCTTTATATGGTATTTTGAAGCTTAGTTATATTCAAGACAAGCTGTGATACATAATCTGCTTTCCAAGAATTAGATGGTCTGATTATCTAACATTTGTGTTTATTCCTCAAATGAATTAAAATAAATGAAGATTACTGAAACATTGACCAGTGATTTCAAAACTTGTAACAAACTAAAAGTTGAACCACATATGAATTGATAATGTTAAATGTTACGTAGTGGCTACATGTAGGAGTGGCAAATTATTAACCAACCCAATGGATTATCCAACATACCCATTTAAAAATGACTTATTGGGCTTATCCATTTAACACCCAATAACTTAATGGGTGTTAATGGATAATACCCACTAAGAAACAATAACAAAATGGATAACTTTGGGTTTTAACCCGGATATCCATTGGATTTATCCAAACTGATGAAAATAACGCGACCTTACCGCTCGCCTCAGTCTCACGACTTTGAACAAAAAGACGGGCAACAGGTTAGAGAGAGAGACGATTGAGCGAGAGTGGAGAGCCTCGCCAACAAAGGGACCGGCAATGGGCGGATGATGATGGTGAATTGACGAAGCAACCAGAATATCGGCAGATATAGTCTCACGATCCTCGATCGAAAAGGTATTCCTCATTTTTCAAACCCTAGAAATTAAAAATTGGGGTTTCTTCTATGGATTAGGAGGGTTTCTTCAATAATCATCATCTGTTAATTTTTACATGTTTCCAATCATGTATCTGAATTCCAATCTTTACCCATATCTGTACTGGACTATTCCTTTGATTGTTTTTAAATTTTTAGTTACATATTTCCTGAACTTTGGTTTAGATAAAGATATGATCCATTTGGTATTTGCATCTAATTTACATGTCAGAGTTCAGATTATTCGCGTTATACGGTCCGATTTGAGGACAATTTCTTCATTGCCTTTCCTTCTAAGAGGTGGTAATATATTTTTTTCATTGGGATCTGTATTTGTTTAGGATAATTCTTCATCACTAATTCTAAATCAAAACAGCATTTTTAGTGGCTGCTGCTTTCACTTTATTGGTAAATAGTACAGTACTCCTATTTGTTTATTAAATTAATGACTAGTAGGACTAATTAAGAGCAGTCATTTGTGGGTGTTTGTTTAATTAATTGGGTAATTATGCATGCCTGAATCTGATGCCTCCATTCCCCCCTGCCCGGCCACTACTCTTAAATCTTAATTATTCTCTTTCAGACTAATACCCTTCTTTTCCTTCCCTCTTTCATGATATGTGGCTTCAAGTAAATCGATTCTATTCTATTGCTGCTGGTATAATGTAGACTGATTAAAGACTCCTTCAGATTATAGAAAATAATACTAATGATCTGGTGCTCTGCTAATGGAGATGAAATGGTATTTGGCAAAGGGCATTTTCATTTGTTTTTAAAAAAGATCAATCTTTCTCGAGCCCAATGCCTTTGCATAAAGTGCCTAGGTAGCTTTTCCGGGTTTTCTGTTCTCTCCCACTGAGACTAACAATTTTTTAATTTTTTTTGTTGTTGGGGGCAATTCTTCTTCAATTTTCGTATTACGATGTGTATATACATGGTTCAGTTCCTTTTATGTGCTTGATCGGCTGAATTCTCTTTATGTTCTGAAATGATTTTGAGTTGAAATTTTTTCCTCTTTATTATACTCCAACTTAGTTTGTTTGACAATTGACATGATTCGAAAACCAGGCAGCTTGTACTGTTTAATGTTGTGTGGGTACTAAAATCCTCTTCATGGTCTTTACCAATAACTTCTCCTCCACCTCCTAAACAGTGTAGCGTAGCCTCCAGAAGGAGGACTTGCAGTAGCCAGCATAGTAGTCCATTTGTGAACTGCACCCCTAATGCTTCTGGGCTAAACCTACAATATTATTTGCAGAATTAGGTGTCCGGGAATGGATCGAGCACCAAGCAACCAGTTTACTAGCTCAACTCTATTAATTACTTATCGAAACGAGTTATGAATGAGCTAAGCTTTAGTACAAATATTCTACTATAATCTATATTAAACAACCATATCATTCTTGAAAAAGCATCCCACTACAAGTCTACAACACATGTGGTGAGTGACGTGAGTCTTGAGAAGTTTTTACATGGGAGTTCAGTTTTAGATTTTAAAGAACCTAACTGGAATGGGTAGTAATATAATGTATTGTAGGACTCACTTTCCATGGCTGCCCAAAGAAAAACCTGTTGTTATAATATATTTTCATTCAATTCAAAAGTAGAGAAAATAAGTCAGTTCTACAAAATATTCATATTTACATAATTAGAAATTTCGCATGGGGAAAATAAGAACCACCTTACTACACTGATTTTGTTCATTGCAGCAATATCCTTTGTTCCTTCCTGTATGGCTCACTTCATAGCTAATTAAGCTTTCATTATTGGTATACATAGCTAGGCATTTAGTGTGATATTTGGTCATGAAGTGATTTTGTATGACCTTTGTAACTCAGGAAGTCCAAGATCTTTACATCTCAGATTTTTTGAGTTATTAATTTCTTCTTTTTTCTGAGCATGTACTGGTTGGTCAAAATTTGCATTTCTTGTGTTTTTGCTTATGTCTGCTTGTATAATTTGGTCTCCTTTTGTGCTCGTGAAACCGTTGAAGTTGTGTCATATGAACCTGGTGTCTTTGGAATGCGTATAGCTATAAAAATATATATAGCTATTGATCTTACATCCTATTTCCTGAGCTTCTTGACAGTCTTCAGAATGATGTTTTAGTGTTGAAAATTTATTACACATATAATCTGGATAGACAACCATGAATAGAAGTTATTGGACTTTGGAAGAGAAGTGTGCCCTCCTTAATCCATCTAGCCTCTTTCTAACCCTTCCCACCACAGGCTCCCAAAGGAGCTACTAATATGATTAACTTTTGATGGAACTCTCGGGTCAAAGGCTGTCATGAACCCAATTGACAAACAGAGAAGTGTAACCTGAGATCTCATAACCAGTTCTGTTGAGCATGTGCAGTATCCATATGTGCTGAGCTAGAGAAAGGTGAGATAAGCTCAGGATTGTACGTTGTTGTTGGCACTTGGGTGGGGAGGGGGCAATGCACATGTCTATGATCCATTGAGCAGAAGGGTGGCTAGTATTTGTAGCAGGTATTTATTGGTGTTTCTGCTAGGAGAGGAGAATTTTTCAGGAATGCTAAGTTTCATTTCTGATTTTGAGGGATTTGGTTGTTTTTCTCTCTTCTGGGCGAATGTTTTTGAGGATGGATTAAAACATAGTTCTTCATTCTACTTTCTTGGTCTCTCTTGAAGTAAGACCTAAAGAAAAGAAACTGAATAAAACTTCTTGTTCTGATATAGGAGGAGCTAGATTTGTCCTGCAGTTGTTTTTGTACAATATGCGCATGAAATATGTGTGATTATATATCGTAAGAAGTGCAATAGGATTTTTTTTACATATGCTTACATCACTGGAAGCATATGCTTACAAAACTAAATCCACTTGGATTTGCAACACACCAGGCCTTTTCTTTTGTTGAGAATAAATAATTAGGTGCAATATGCGCCCATCTTAAGATATTTCTGTGCTTTGCTGGGGATAACCTCTAACTTGCCACAGGAAGGTTGTATCTAACTGTGCCAATTTGATATTTACTCTAGATAACTGGAGTGAGAAGGCAACAATTTGATATTTACTCTAGATAATGAGAAGGCAATCAGAAGGAAGACCACTTGAAGAGCAACTTTAGAAAAGGTAATCATCTTTGACTTACGGCTGTGTTGCTAATTCTGTAGCCATCTTGTTGCACCTGAATTCATTGTTTGACTTCATGCTCTTTTTTATTTTGGTTAGGTACTCAAGCAACCCCAAGAAGCAAGGGAGCAGCTGCAAGCTCTTAAAGTTCTGAAGGGAAATTTTGATTTATTTTAGTTTCTGTTGTCTTCAGTTTTTGCAAGGAAAACTAGATTCATAATTTTGAGATTCGCTATGATTAGCCGCAAGATGTTGGTTTCTTGTGAGTTTTTGAAGGCTTACTGTTTTAATTTGGATATGGGAAATAGTATTTTTAGTTACAAATGGAGTTCTTTCATATAACCTTTTATTTTATTTTGAGTTCTTTAGCTTGATAGTAGTTTATATGTGTACTGTCTGTGTTTATGTGTGTACTGTGTTTTTGTATGTGTACATCATGTGTATTGTGTGTACTGTGTGTTTTTGTATGCGTATTGTATATACTGTGTACAGTGTGTTTGTGTATTTGAAAAAAAATATAATGTTGCTTATTGGTGTTATTCGGATAGTAACTATTTATTAATGGATAGGGTTAGATAATATCCAATAACACCGGTTAAGATTAATGGGTGTTATTGGATAATATAAAAAACTACTCATTATTCATATTGAGTAGATAATGGTTTTATCAAAATTAATCGGTAACATCCAATTGCCACCCGAGTGTTTGGAATTCTTTTTTTCTTATTAGTTTGTGTTCATCAATCACCATTCAAGTGTTGCTATTTTGTTGGGGGAGGAATCAGTTCTTTATATACTTGGAATACTAGACATGTATAAGTTAACAAATCATAACTACTAAACGTGTTTGGTTTTAAAAAAAGGGAATACCACCTTTTTGACCACTGTATAAATTGGAGAAATCTAATTTGACTAACGATGTTTCATAACGATCAAATTAACCAACCAACTTTTAATTTGGTTGCAATGTCGTCATTGTCGTTTCATAACGATCAAATTAGTCAACCAACTTCTGTCAATATCGGGTCAAGAAATTGCCATGAAAGGAATATATCGACGAAAGTTGGTTGGTTAATTTGGTCTTTATGAAACGACATTGTAACCAAATTAAAAGTTGGTTGGTTAATTTTATCGTTTTGAAACGTCGTTGGTCAAATTGAATTTCCCCGATTTGTACGGTGGTCAAACATATGGTATTCCCTAAAAAAAAAAAAAAAGGCAACGTTTAGCATTTCGGGGTGAGACGTTTGGCATCACTCTTACAACTTTACTGTTGTCATATAAGATGACTTCACCTGAGTACTAATAGAAGCCACCAGAACAAAAAAGATGTTATTCAAGAGACATAGTTATGAGATAAAATAAAGAATGGCATAATATATTTACAAATTAATTAATACATTCTGAATCGGTAAGTACCCCGTAAAAAGGGATATTGTGAAACATGAATTGCTCTTACGAAGTACAAAAGATCAGCGAGGGAGCATAATAGAATCTGAAGCGTACTCTCCAAAAGTATTGCTGTAGGGGTTAATTGGAACAGATTCCTCGGTCTCGAGCATTAAGCTCCTTGTCTCTTCATGGCCATGTGCATGACCAGCCCAGGGATGTTTTGTCAACTTCCTTAAACCTTCGAGTTCCATTGCCACTTCCTTCATTGTTGGCCTATCCTCACCTCTCTGGTTAAGGCATCTCTTCACTAGCTCAGCCACTGCTTGCAGCTGCTTGAGAGTGCTCTCCCTTACCACTCGAGGTTCAAGTATTTGAAATAAGCGGTTTTCATTCATTGAGACAACAAAATGTGTTGCTAGGTTTCTTTCTTCTGGGATTCTATTTCCACCAAGGGGTTTTTGACCCGTTAACAGTTCTGCAAGGACCACTCCAAAGCTGTAGACATCGCTCTTATCAGTTAACTGGCTCGTGATGAAGTACCGAGGATCCAAGTACCCTAATGTCCCTTGCACTAGTGTAGTTACTTGAGAATGATCCAAGGGTACTAGCCTTGAAGCACCAAAATCTGAAATTTTTGTGGTGAAATTATCATCTAATAATATGTTTGGGGACTTGACACCTCTGTGTATGATGGGCATAGAAGCTGCTGAGTGAAGATAAGCAAGTGCACCAGCTGATTCTGAGGCTATCCTTAAACGGTTGTCCCAAGATAACCAAGCCATTCCACCTGGCCGACTATGAATATGGTGGAAGAGTGTATCGTTTGAGACAGATTCATAAACTAATAACGGTACTTCATCCTCCAAACAACACCCCAGTAACTTCACCACATTCCCATGGTTGATTTGGGTAACAATAATCACCTCGTTAATGAATTGCTCATTTTGGCTTCTGTCCAACACCTTTGATTTCTTGATTGCAACTACGCGTTTGTCAGGTAAGATTCCTTTATACACTACGCCATAACCACCCCGTTCAAGTGTCCAACAACCCTATATTCAGCATAGTTGTCAGTGGCTTTCTCTAACTCGGCAACCGTAAAGAGTTTCACTGACTCAACACTATTCCCTACTGAAGTTAGTTTTTGTTTCAAAAAGACTCCACCATTGAGCTCAAAGAATTTTTTTCTTCTTTTATTGCGTTTCCTTCTCTAGATGTTAATATACAACCAAGTCATTCCAACAAGTACCAAAATTGCACCGACCGCGATACCTGCATTTGATTTACGAAGACATTATCAAAATATGATCTTGCCATAAAAAAAAGTTGGGGAATATATAGAAATAATGAACTTGCCATCCAACATAGTTAAAATCATATAAATAGCATTGATTTTTCTTTTTTATTTTGGGGGCAAAGCATTGAGAATTTGTTTCAGTTAAATTCTTCCTTAGAGACCACCGGAGTACTGGAAATTGCGATTTCCGAGCAACACAGCCTCTGACGTTGTTTATGTCTTCTTCAGCATAACCTTGTGGACATGAGCAACGGCTTCCATTTGTCCAGCCATCGCCCACATACCCTGGTGGACACGAACATATATAACTTCCTGGAGTATTGATGCAGGTCCCCTCACATGAATTCTTGTTTCCATCTTCACACTCATTGACATCTAGCGAAAATATAATCATAGGACATAATAGTATAAATTATTGCGGTCCAAACATACATTATACTATCAAACCAATGTGAGTGTGTGTCTTTGTGCTATTCTACTGCCTGAATTGCATCTGCAACGATACCCTCCACTAATATTCCTTCTGGAGTTGACACATGCACTATTGGATTGGCAGACAAGGGCATTATCGTTTTGGGCGTCTGCGCAGCTCAGGTTCTCAATAGCCCAATCAAGTACAACAAGAACATTAGCCAGGGTCCTGTTCACGAAGTCTGGGTCAGTGAAATCTTACAGCCCCTGAAAAGTAAACTTGTCATCCTCACCAAGAAATGCATAGCTGCAAGGATCAAAAGACCGCACAGAAGTGTCATCTGACCATTGACCAGAGTAAGTATTGTAGTAATTGCGCCCTTTGGGAATGGATGTTCGGCAACATCCAATGCCTGAACAGTTGCCAGCAACCACGTCCTCAGTGCTGAAGCAAAGGGATAGACAACCAGTAGCGATGCTACAACGGTTATTGTCCCCATTTATCACCGCGACATCATTGCACCCGATGACTGTAAATTTTTTCAAGTCTGAGAAGGTGTATGGTGATTCAGACAGATCAGCCGACACTGTCATTCTCGATCACATAGCCCGAACTATTGTAGCATCTCCTAGCAATGGAGCTTCTCACTCGCAACTTTGAGTCTGATATATTGTAGACCTGGAAGTTATCACGAGGCAGGAAGGCTCTTGGAGGATTGAAAGAAGTGTTGCAAATGATGTCAAACAATGGGTTTAGGGAACAGTTTGTTCCCACACCAATGCCAAATGGGTACTCCACAAGGTCTCCGCAAGAACAGTGTATATACTTAGCAGTCTGAACTCTGAACTCTTCAACATAGATTTGAATAAACGAATTCCTCCGGACATTCTTTTCAATATGGTTTCCATTCTCTCTTAATTTCTTTACAATTATAGAGGAAGCTGATGAATTCAAAGCTGATTTCTATAAGAAGTGGAAACTTAGGCGCGAGAATAACATAACTAGCAACAGGGAGAAGGAAAAGGTAAGTTCTGCTGCATCAGGGAAAACCTGTGCTTTGTTTGTTTTATCTTCTAGCTTCCAATACAATTAGCAATGGTGGTTTGACTGAACGTAGCAACATTCATGACATTGGAATAAACTCTTGTTGTTGGGAGAGTTATGCACAACGGAAATAGTTTAATCAGTGATCTTGTTACAGGTTATGATCTTATCATGTGCGTGTATAACTCAATAATATTTGATTGTAACAAATAAACAGGTTGAGGCTTGTTTGATCAAGAAAAGATAAAACAATGAACTTCATATATAGACAAACATTCAATGATACGCAACAATAAGTAAAGAGTTTAAGGGATAGAGATATTGACAAGTACTATAAGGTGGTTCGGATCTCCAATCCTACCTCCACCCCTTACAACCCTCCACTACATTTTTTCTCAAATACACGGACTAGTGAGAAAATCTCTGACTTTTCTCTAGTTGGCAGCCCAACTAAGACACTTTACAAAGTTCACAAAGGGGAGTTTATGCTTCCTTGGAATAAACTCTTGATAGTGTGATGAAGTTTCTGGTTTGGATTTGTGTCAATCTCTGACTTTTGCTTGGATTATAACTGTCTGGAAGAACAATTATATTGTGCTTGAAAATATTGATAGAGTGATGTTGATCTTACTGAATAGATGAAGTACTAAAAAGATATCTCAATTTATTTTCTAACTGAACAAAATGATAGTTGTTTTGAGAATGCTTTAGTTCTGTCTTCTCTAGCTTACAGGACTACATCAGTACTATACTAAGAGAAAATACAACATTAAAATCAATCAAACCCTTGATCATTTTCTTTCCCAAACAAAAGAAAAAGAAATGGAGTCCCTTGCAGTTTTTGTTGATGAAGAATGGGATAATTTGAGCAGAATGTTCTCCAGTGAAGAAGAGTATTCCGATCAACATTTCGCGCCCCAACTGCATAATCACAACATGATCAACATTGAGACTCCATCAACTTTTTGGCCTAACTACGTACGAATTGAGCAATGCTAGCGCGCCAGTGTTTGATGAGGGTTTATTCCTCAACTACTATTTTCTCAAGAAACTAGCAATAGCAGTGGTACTAGTGAACTAATACCAACCTCTCTCCCTACTCCACCATCTTGCAATGCCCAATAATTATTCTGATCAATCGTCCATGGATTTTTGTGCAATGGACGATAATAGTAACTACCTATTAAGCCAAGTTTTTTCTGATGACGTTTAGGAAGAAATTCTGTGCTTGAAACAAGGGTAAAATGGAGAATTCGGATGTGGCTATCGCTGATCCGGTAAGGGAAATGCAGCTCAGGAGGAAGTTTGAAATGCCAAAACTACCTGAATGTTTGTATCGTCAAAATTGATCCCGTAGTCAAGAATCCCAAGAAGAAACAACGGGTTTAGACTTTCTTTTGCTTGTATCGTGCCTTGACTTGTATTGTCTATGAACTATCTCTCAATATTCATCCATTCTTTGATATGAATAAAGGCTTACCTTTTTATTTATGAAGGACTTGTTCAAAGCATTTAAAAAAATTTACAAGTTTTTACAAATCCAAGAAACCTAAGTGTGGTGATAATTGGTTGTTTCTCTTTTTCATAAAATTTCCTCATCATAACTTTGCATTGAAAAGAAGGTATATCCGAAAGTATTGATCTTGAACATTAATCATCTACTACTAAACTGCATTGAGATCATCATACTCCCTCCGTCTTTTGTCTATTCCAAAAAAATTATCTTTGTTTATAACTTTTCCTTCTTAAGTTGAAACTTTTACCATTTAACCATTATTTTTTACACACTTTATTAATGAAACACATAAACATACACTTTAAAGGAAACTATACATTATACAAATATTAATAATCAAGACAATAATTTTGGTACGGAGAGATTATCACATAACTATTACACCCCCACAAAAACATCTCAAACATATTGCTCCCTTCGTTCCGGCCAAAGAGTTCTCGTTTAAAAGTCAAAACTTTTTAAAGAAAATGATACTATTAGTAATAAAATAACACTTTCATACCTTAATTTTTGAATATAGACTCTTTAAGTGAAAGAATAGTAGACTCTTTGTCCGGAACGGAGGGAGCACTACGTAATTATTAAACCGCACATAAACATCTCTTACGTAGATTTGAGAACAAATACCATAAAAATATAAAGATTAACTAAGCACACTATTTTTTATGTAGAAAATATACCAAAGTTGGATGAAAATGCAAGCAATATATAATCAGCACATCTCAACCCAGAACATTCAGAAAAACAATTCCAACAAACATAAAAGTTGTGATCTTTGGTTGTTTCCCTTTTTCATAAAACTTCCATTTTCATAACTTGCATTGAAATTAAGATATATCAGAGAGAGAGAGAGAGAGTGAAGGTACATGATCATCAACATTAATCCTCTTCTTAATTGCATTGAAATCACCCTGCAGCCAAAAACATATTACGTAATTAGTAAACCCCACATAAACATCTCTACTGTAGTTTTGTGAAGGCCATGAAATATGAAATTAATTGGACAAAAATGCAAGCAATGGAAAATCAACACATCTCAACCCAAAACGCAAATGCTTACATACTAAAAGTTGAAAGTGTGAAAACATAATATTTCCAACAATGCAAAACTAAACTGCCATTAAAAGAAAGAGAATTATATAAAAGTAAGAAGATGAGCCAGGAATATCTTTCGTAAAATAAAAGGTGAGAATCTTATTACTCCATTTTTTCAGACCTAATTGCCCTTTACACAAGTACTGGAGTGGAGTGATTAAACTACTTCTAAAATTTTCCTTCACACTCTTTCTCTCCCCCAAAATTTGACGGCAAAAATCAGATAAAAAATTGCACTCTCCAAAATCTTTCTCTATCCTCCCAAATGTATTCAAAATATAATTAACCATGAAGAAGACAACAATCACAAAATATGAAGACGAATTGTGTCCACCACCGCCAAACAGTTTTCTCAATAGCCTCACAAGAATCGCCATTGCACACATCTGTCAATTGGTAAGAATCAGAGACGCCAATTCGGGGATTAGGGTTCCCAGCACCATATCAGTTTCTAACACTACCAACCCCCTTTCTCTTTCTAGACCCGGACTTCAACACCTCACAATCAACGGCCCAAAGCAATATACATATCACATTTTTACCTGTCTGAATCCTTCTTTAATTATAAACTCAAACCCATCAGATTTTCCATCAAAAATCAAATCTTTATGTTAACCATCAAGAAACCCGACCCCTCTTGAATAAGACCACCACTCTCTCAATCAGCCGCCATCTCATGTTTCCCTCTGATTCCCTCTTCGACCCTTCTAAATGTAGACCAGTCGTAACTTCTATATTCATCTGGGCAGTTCTTCTTTACAATAATTAACTTTGAAAAAAGGGGACAAATTGTGCCCACCACAGACGGAGTGCATTTGAATACTCGATTCATGTTTTTGGGAAGGAAACTTAACTTGTTCTCTTAGTGTAATTTTAAAAAATTAAGTGATAGATCAGGCAGGATTGTATTGTAATTGGATGAGTTCAGTGGACTAGATTTCATCTCACCAGCAGCCACGTACTAAGATCTTGTTCTCCATTTGGTTGTGTTGCCATGATAGAGATCGAATCACATATGGAAGCTAAAAAAGCTTACCTCTTACAACAGATGAAGACACGAGATAGAAAGAAATAACGATGAGAGATGCACACTGAGAAAGAACCTACCGGCAATAGTTTCTCATGTTCTCCATGATGGAGGCGGCACATTGTTTGTAACTTTCCCTTGTAGAACAAACCTTTTACTATTTTACCTTCCTCTTTTAATTATTTATCACATGCATATGAGTTTTAAAAAAAATTACACATCATACTAATATTGATAATCAAGTAGTTTATTTTTTCTTAATCCGTGTGTCTGGTCAAACAAGACATTAAGTTTGGTACGAAAGGAGTATCTAAGATTGGAATTTGGCTCCAAAGGGGTTCATAAGATTGGAATTTGGCTCCAAAGGAGACAAAAATACTAAATTTTTTCAATGTATGACGAGTGTTCATTCTACAGCAAACTAGATCCATAAGGTCACCATAGCTGGCATTACTCTGCAAGATCCTGAAGAGGTAAAGAAAGGCATTGTGGATTTCATCGATTCTGCAGGGAAGTGAATGGAGAGGCGATCCAGGCGGTGTCGGTTTCAAATCTCTAAGCTTCGAAGATGCCGATGGTCTGGAACAGGCTTTTTCAGAGGAAGAAGTGGTGGCAGCTTTGCGTAGCTTGAGTGGGGATAAAGCTCTTGGGCCTGATGGTTTCTCCTTGGCCTTTTTTCAGCATTGCTAGGAAGTAGTGAAAGACGACATTCTAAAGGTCTTTAATCATTTCCACGATAGCTTTCGGTTTGAGAAGAGCCTTAACACTGCCTTCATTGCGTTGATTCCTAAGAAAAAAGGAGGCAGTGACGTCAAGGACTTCAGGCCAATCAGTCTAGTTGGTGGGGTGTACAAGCTCGTCTCTAAGGTGATGTCTCAAAGGTTTGGAAAGGTGTTGGGCAAGACTATCTCCGATTCCCAGCATGCTTTTGTCATAGAGAGGCAAATTCTCGATGCATATTTGATTGCCAATGAAATTGTGGATGCTAGGTTAAAAAGTGGTGTTCCGGGGATTCTTTGCAAACTGGACATTGAAAAGGCATATGATCATGTGAATTGGGGTTTTTTTGTTATACATTATGGAAAGGATGTGGTTTGGTTACAAGTGGAGGAGATAGGTCCAGTTTTGCATATCTTCGGCTAGGTTCTCGGTGTTGGTTAATGGAGAACCCGCAGGTTTTTTCCCGAGCTCAAGGGGCTTGAGACAAGGAGATCTTCTCTCCCCTTTTTTGTTTATCATAGTCATGGAGGCCCTTAGCAAACTTCTGGAGAAAGCTGCTTTGGGGGGCTACATCAGTGGGTTCAAAGTGGGTGGGGGCAATTCTTCGGAGACTTTGGTGTCTCATCTCCTCTTTGCAGACGACACTCTAGTTTTTTGCGGTGCAGAACAGTCCCAATTGGGTTATCTTAGGATGGTGCTGCTTTTCTTTCAGGCGGCGGCCTCTGGGTTGCGCATCAACATTTCTAAAAGTGATATTATTCCAGTGGGCGATGTTCAGGATGTTGATGCTCTGGCTTCTTTTTTCGGATGCAAGGTTGCCTATCTTCCGTCTGTGTACCTTGGCTTGTCTATTGGAGCCACGTATAAGAACATGAATGTATGGAACTCAGTGGTTGCAAGATTCGAACGTTGTTTGGCGGGATGGAAGAAGCAGTATTTGTCGAAAGAGGGGAGATTGGTGTTGGTGAAAAATACACTTTGGAGTTTGCCTACGTATTTTCTTTCACTCTTCGTAGTTCCAGCTTCGGTTCGAAATAGATTAGAAAAGCTGGAGAGGGATTTTTTGTGGGAAGGTCACTCGTCTATGCGGAATTTTCACCTTGTTAATTGGGACGTAGTACGCTCTGATATGGGGAAAGGGGGCTTAAGAGTTAAAAATCTCAAGTTGTTTAATAAAGCCCTGCTTGGGAAGTGGTTGTGGAGATACTTGGCAGATAAGAGGGCCTTATGGAGGAAAGTGGTGGAGAGTAAATATGGCATAGGGAATCATTTGTGGTTTCCAGCAGAGGTCTCTGAGGCTTTTGGGGCAAGAGTGTGGAAAGGTATTAGTAAAGGTTGGAATGCTTTTCATAGGAATATTTCGTTTGAGATTGGGACGGGGGCGACAGTGAAATTTTGGAAAGACTTATGGTGTGGAGACGAGGTATTATCCAGATCATTTCCAGAACTCTTCTCCTTGTCTAGGGAAGAGAATAGTTTGATCAGCTCGGTGCTCTCTTTAGAGGGAGGTCGAGTATCTTGGAACTCGATGTTTAGAAGAAATTTTCAGGATTGGGAGATGGATTCGGTGACAAGATTTTTTGAGTTTCTTTATGCTTAAAAAGTTGGTTGCGAAACTGATAGGGTGGTTTGGAGAGGGTCGAAGGACAGCAAATTCTTGGTGAAAGGATATTATTCCAAACTGTCGGATAGAGAAGGGTTACCTTTTCCTTGGAAGTCGGTGTGGAAGACAGTAGCTCCAAGTCGCGTAGCCTTTTTTGCTTGGGAAGTGGCGAACGAGGCTATTCTAACCGGGGATAACCTGAGGAAAAGAGGGATGATATATGTTAACAGATGCTTCTTGTGCAAGAAGAGCGAGGAAAGTGTAAATCACTTGGTTTTGCATTGCCCGGTGGTTGGGGAATTGTGGAACCTTTTGTTCCGCTTGTTCAAAGTGGAGTGGGTGCTCCCGGAGACCCCCAAAGCTTTGTTGTGGAGCTGGAGATATTTTTGGCGAAGGAAGGAAAGAAATATTTTGTGGGAAGCTCTGCTCCGTTGGGGGTGTGGTGGACAATCTGGAAGGAAAGAAACCGGAGAGCTTTTGATAATGAGGAAGTATCTATTTCAAATATGAAGAGTGCTCTGTTTCATCTCTTGTTTGTGTGGTGTGCAGGTGCTGGGCATTCACATACTCCCATGTCTTCCTCTTTTGTAGATTTTGTGCAAAACTTTCCTTTACGTTAGTTAGTCTTTTGGCTTTTTATACTTCTATGTAAATAGGACGCGTCACCTGTTTTGACGCTCTGATATATATTTATTTACCTTTATAAATTTTTTTTTTGTTAAATAGTGTATTTTTCATCAACACAAAGGGAATCAAAATTGAATAGTAAAACCTCATTTTTCACAAAAACTAAGTGTACTAAAACGAAAATTTTCTAAAAAACAAAGGGATCACATGAAAGTAATGTTGGTCTGTTTGGTGCAGAAAGAAGGAAATTTGATAATGGCAGTGGTAGTTTTGCTGGTTCTCTAGCGAACTCCAACGGTTAGTGATAGCCTAGGTTACACATACACTCCTTCGACCAAGCATATCTGTGACACAGATACTTCTGGATACTCTAGGTTGAAGGCGTGTAGCGAAGGAATCAATATTAACTAAACATGAATTCAAATGTTAAAGTGTAACGCCCCTAACTCGGGTCCGACAATTTGGACCCACAATTTGGCCACGTCACCAACAATCAATACCTAAAATTCATAATAATTCCCAAAGGTAATAATTAATAAATTTAATATCCTCCAAATGTAACTAAAATACAAACACAAAATATCCGAAACGAAATCCAAAATAAAACTGATCAAAGTTAATTAAACTTCCAAAGTACAAATTAACTAAAAATGTCTAAAACTTCTTTGACCATCTTTATTCATCTACTCGAAACAATTCATCTAGCCGAACAAAATGTCACGTGGAAGAGAAATAATATGAAAGGGTGAGCGAACAATGCTTAGTAAGTTCATATACAACCCCTCCGGTTACTAAGGAGGAGTTGACCGAAATAAATCAAGGAATAAAAATCGAAAGTTCCAATATCTAAAATGCGAAAATCAAATAGTCAAAGTTCAAATATTCAGATTTCAAACATATTTTCAGGATTTCAAGTGAAAGATAAAGATACAACAAACGACTCGAGTAATCCAATTGTCACCAACCGTCCCATACCAGCTGGCGACAACGGACGACTCACAGATAAATATTTAGGATTCCAAACGAAAGATAATAATGCAAAGGATGACTCGAGTAGTCCAATTGTCACCAACTGTCCCATACCAGCTGGAGACAACAGACAACTCACAGATACTGAGATCACATAAGCGGTCAAAGACCTGTTTGAACAATGTTATAAAATATTCTAAAGACCCATAAGGGTAAAGGTTTCTAAAGGGTATATCCGGATAACTAACCACATGTCTAGTGGTTAAAGGGTTTCGAAAGGTCACATTAACCCGTGACTAGGTAAATCAAAAGGTCACATTAACCCGTGACTAGGTAAATCGAAAGGTCACATTTACCTGTGACTAGGTTGTTTGACTTAGTGATCAAGGTAGAAACTTTTAAATAATCAAATACATTTTACAAAATGAATTACAAACAGATTTATGTATCAAATAGATATCTCACATAAAACATGATAGGTATGTGAGATTAAACGAAGGAGCATAATTATTAGTAATCAAATGAACGAAATCGACGGAGTTCAAAATCAAATACATATATAAAATCGGCACATGTTTTCAAGGAACGACATTTATCAAAAAAATAACGGAAGCCTAACAGTATGAAACGAATAATTCAAAATATACAACGTAACAAGTCACTAACTAATATTATTCTACTAATAAATTTCTTACGTTCATACCAAATCATAATCCTCAACAATTAACATATCTTAAACGTACACTAAATACTAACTTAAATTACAACTTCCAACAAGTACCTTATTAAAATATTAATATATATATATATATATATATATTTATTTATTTATAAAATATAAACTTGTTTGGTACAATAAAGTACTCCTATA
The DNA here is from genome assembly GCA_013146195.2 of Codonopsis lanceolata. Classification (NCBI taxonomy): domain Eukaryota; kingdom Viridiplantae; phylum Streptophyta; class Magnoliopsida; order Asterales; family Campanulaceae; genus Codonopsis; species Codonopsis lanceolata. Next base: position 114,101,584 of record CM028381.1, on the reverse strand, counting down.
AAAAAAATTATAAACTTTCATTCACCAAAATTCTAACTTAACAGACTAACAATGTTGTCTTTTTTTTTTTTAATGTACATATCATTAGTAATCATAGTTATTTTAGATTTTGAATAATAATAATAATATAAACATACACCAAACACACACACACACACATTAACACACGCATTAAACACACACATTAAACACACACATTCCCAAACTACATAACAATAGCTTAATTAAAATGATACTACAATCAGTTATGAAACATGCATTTATTTACTCATCATCAAAGATCCAAACTGAGATCACTTACAAACTGTTCAAACTCTTTCACTTCCTCTGCGTGGCCGCCGTTTGCTTCTTCTTCTCTCTCTCTTTTTTTTTTCGTTGTCAATTATTCTATTTATATAAAACTCTATTAGGTTTTCTAACCCTAAATCGAAATCTTAAAGTTAACTGGATCGAAATTAATTAACTAATAATAATTGGGAATTAGATTAAAGTTTTTGTCAAAAGTGGGCCTAGCCTGATCCAATCCAATTAATTACTAAATAGATCCAAATCAATAAGATTAACTGAAAACAATTATAGTATTAATTAAATAGGTCCAAAACAATTATAATTTCAAATTAACACGAATTAATATATATATATATATTTTTTTAATTAAATTTATCGGGGTATTACATAAAGAGTTCTACGATGGCTGCTTTCTGAAAATGAAGAAAAGATTGAGGACAGAATTTGAAGTTGTTGACAAAGATGTTGACCTAGGCTTCGCTCCGATACCAACTGAAGGGGAAAGCATACATTTTGAAAAGATTAAGAATTAAATATAAAAAGGCAAGAAAGAAGAAGCACATACAAATAGCTTAAAGCTCAAATTAATTCAATAATCAACTCTCCTTTGACAATGGGGGATCACATCGATATTTATAAGGCAAGTAAATCTAAAAACTATTTGGACTAGGGCTAAATAAAGTAATTGAAAAAAATAATCAGGATTCTTCGATAAATTTAAATACGAAAGAACTAATCCTACTTGGAATTAGAACAAAAAGTAATGCAATAATAAATCAAATCTGATTCCATTTTTTCTTTGTTTCTATCCTGCATCACAATAATAGCAACACACAAAAAATAGGGCACTTCATTCAAAAGAATGCCCACATTATACAATGAAAACATTTTAGGTGCAATGAATTCTAATAACCCATCTTATCAAAATCCCAAAACACTATGAAATATTTCCAGCCCTTAATTTTCAAACTAAATCAATAATGGATCTTGATCTTAAGAAGAGAAGCAGCCCAAACACATTCCCTCATGACATGTCAGCATATCATAGATGTTCTACTTCATATATAGACCCCAATGGGTGCGAGAGATGACGGGGGCACTACGACAAAGACCTTCCAATCCTCACACCAATAAGGAGTCACACTTACCTATAAAAAAAATATGAACCGTATCCACACCCACGCCACGAGAGGTCCTTGCTTTATTTTGCAGTAACCATCATTTATAAAAAATTGTGTGTGTGATGGGAATTGCACCCAAAACGCTGCATCTCCTCAACCTCAATAGGGATGGCAACAAACTAAGACATTCTCATTCGCTTTGGCAAGGGAAATGGCCCCATTTATAAGTTAATGGCTTCATTATGGTCTTAAGCAATGGGGACTTTCAGGGATTGGCAAATTTCGGATCCACTCGGGATTGGAGAATTGTTCTTCATTAACTTTCTCCACTTTTTTCTTTTCTTCTTTTCTTTCAGTTGCATGTTGTCTCTACTTATTTGTTCACAATTTGTTTGTTAATTTTTTTTTTCATATCTCGGCACATTCATATTTTTACATTTTTTTTCCTTGAAAGGTAAGTTTGGCCCTATGGGGATTAGAAATTTTGAACCAAAGACCTGAACGTCTTTGGCTTGAGTGCCATTGACATTTCTCACAGCCCCTTGGGGTTTTTATATTTATATTTCTATATCTTTCCTTAAAGGTTTAACTTTAGCTGGTCTAAGGTTCGACTCCCTACAACAACAAAATTTATTTTTAATGTTCATTTCCTCTATTTGCTTCGATGCCCCTCCATTTTCAATGTTTGTTAGCTCCGTTAGCCATCCGTTTGCATCAATTGCCTTGGGATACTTGACAGATCCTAACGGACTTTGACGAAATGCTAAATGACATATTTAAAACCAAATATGACACATTAAAAACACAAAAATGACACATTTTAATGTTAAAAGTGACACTATAAATGAAAATTTATTATAATTTTTATTAAAATACAAAGTAACACTCTTAATACTAAAAAGTGATACTCTTAATACTAAAAAGTGTGACACATTTAATACTAAAAAGTGACACTCTTAATACTAAAAAGTGACACTCTTAATACTAAAAAGTGACACATTTAATACTAAAAAGTAGCACTCTTCCTTAAAGAATTTACCGGACCAAAAAGAATCATCTCGTGTTTCAAGTTCATCTACTACATGCCTTGATCCTGCTCGCTCTGTTACGAAGGGAATGAGAAAAAGAATTAAGGGAAGTATTGAAAAGGGCAAGAAAAAGACTACTGATTTTTCTGATTCCCATCAAGCCTAGGAATTTGGTTTCAAGACTTCTAATGCTCGGTTATTTTAGACATATTTTCAGTAAATTTTGTAAGTTTACTGAAAAAAACATATACTTTACCTTGAAAAAGTTATGGTTTTGTGTTTTTAACGTTTGACACTTGGGATTATATACGTTTCTATGAATGAGAAGATATATTTCAGTAGTGTTCAATTGGTTATTGTTGTTAAAATCATTAACCCAAAAAGTGACACACTTTAGTCCTAAAGGTAGCACACTCCAAGCCTAAAAGTGACACTCTTATTGATACAAATTGTATGATTATAAAAATGAGTTGTTTTATCAAAAGTGACACACCTAATGCCTAAAAGTGACATAATTAATACATAAAAGTGACACACTAAACGTGACACTTATGAATAAAAATTTAAAGATGAAAAGTGATTTTTTTTTTGCCAAAAGTGACACACGTAAAACTTAAATGCGACACATTCTATGTTTAAAAGTGACACCCTGATTTAAAGTAACTTAGTAAAACTTAATCAGACCTAAGTCAACAATTATTCAAAAGTGACATACAGCCTAAAAGTAACGCTCTGATTGATCGTAATCTATGACAATAAAACTTAAAGATAATGCTAATGAGTTTTGAACCAATGACCAAATACACCATTTATGAAATCTTAAGTGATTCACTAGAAACCAACTCAACTAACTCTTTTTTGTTATTTTTTATGACCCGCGAATTTATAAATGGGGCTCCGTCTTACGGATAAGGATCCGTAAGACCATCTTACAGGAGACCACCCCTTCAAAAAATTTATTCATCTTTTCACGTCATGTTACGTTATCAGCTTATAAATCTTTTCTCTATAAACTTATTCTCCATTATACATAAATCTATAAAAGCTTTATAGTATAGACTTATAACTAAATATTTTATTATTTCCCAATATAAATTTATTTTTAAAAATAAATATATTGTTTTAAAACATAAATATTTATAATACAAATATAACACGTCCAAAAAATAATTTATATATTTTTAAATTTTATCTTTGAAAAAAACATTTTTATTTATAAATATTTATTAGTAATTCAAAATACCGATATAACAATATAGACTTTATTGAACTAAATCAATATAAAATCATACGAATTATAATTAAAGTTGTATAATATAATGAGAAAACAAAGTGTAGAAGTAACATATGTTTGAAAAAATGTAATTAATATTTTTTTGGAAACCAATTTATAGAAAAAAATTTATTACCGTTGTAGATGAATTGTTTAATTACCGTTGAAAAGTTTTTTTTAATATAAAAAGAGTTGTTGCAACCGAAAAGTTTCTACATTTTGCTGACTAAGCGAAGTTTGAACCACTCCAAAATTACAAACTTTTTTCAATGCACCTCATCAACTCCAACCCACTCCAATGATAATAAGCAACTTAAATCAAACATCAAATCAATCACAATCTAATTAAAAACTAATTAAATAATTCATTTGATACAAATTTGATTTAAAACTAAAAAACTCATACAACAGTGACACATAATCTAATATTTTTTTCATTCTCCACTATCTTTATCTCCATTAATTTTATTTTTTTCAAAAAATGGCTAAAAACTTGAAAAATCATAGAAAATATTTCTGATATCAAAATGAAACAAACCAAGTCTATATTTATAGGTAAAAATGTGTACTTTAATTTAGGTAAAAAAATATTTTTTGGCCAAAAATTGGCCAAGAAAAACGATATGGAAAAGAAATTGGGCTCATTAGGAAAGTGTCATGTGGAAATGGGGGTTTGGAAAGGAGAGGGCTGCCGCCCATAGTGGTTGTCGGCCACTTTGCCTTTTTTATATTTTTATATTTTGATGGTATAAATGATGACGTTTTGTGCCTTTAAATGTGAAAACGGTATAGTTTCATGGTACATTTGGTTAGTTTGATTAATTGATTTAATTTGATTTGGTTTTGATTTATAGCCCATATTGATCCGAATCAAATCAAATCAAATATTAAGAATTATATTTTATTTTATTTAAATACTATGTTGTAAGCTAAAATTTGATTTGATTCAGTTTGATTCAACCTATGATACTCCGTTGTTCATGCTCTAAGAGATCATACTGCCCATGAGCTCCCATATGATATATGCATATACCTCAAATGTTTTCCAAGGCTCGTAAACATAATTCATCTGACCTGGGTCTGGCTGGCAGTTAGAATTGAATGTGGTAAAGACAACTGATAGTTGAGATTGATCTGTAAGTACTAAAATTACATATAAACCAAAAGTTACGAGTTTTATTTGAATTACCTCATCTACAACCAATAAGTATATAAATAGCTTATTTTGTTATGAATTTTATTTGAATTACCCCCTCTACAACCAATTACAATAATGTTTTCCTCTATCACATTTTTTAATCGCATCTTTCCGTTTGAGTTGACGAGGTGGTTACTTATAATTTACTCTGAGCATCCATTGATCTCATACCAACACCGTGTCTATGGCACAACACAGATACTAGTATTTGCTACCAACAATCAATTAATTTAGCACAAGATTTATTTTGTTTATTTGAAATAGTTATATTTTAAATAAAAATAGGTTTAGTTTATTAAAGTTTGTATAAGAAAATGTTAATAATTTGATTTCAAATTCTTAGTACTACACACAGAGATTATTTCAAATTTTGGTTAAAAAACATACTTACAGTTACAGATAAATCTTTCTAAGTTACTAAATTGCGTATCAATATTCTTGTTAGTTTATGGTAATTGCAACAAATCTTGATATCATATTATGTTGAGGAAAATTATCTTTTTGATCATCGTACTATTCGTATGTGATCAGTTTGACCAATCACTTTACAATATCCCAAAATAGACTAATGTACTCAATAATTGAGTGCGATGTGGTCCCCATCGTTAATAACTCATCCAATTTTTTAACAGGCTACTGATGTGGTCTAACGAAGTGAGTTTATGAGGGGTATTTTTGTCTTTCCTTCTCCAAAACCCAATTTATAGTTGACTTTTTTTGGAATGATTGTTAGATAACTTGTAATCATCAAATTATATTTTTAAGGCCAAATTATGTTTTACCCTCAAAGTATACACCAATATTCACTTAGCCCCCAAATCCGAAAAAGTGCCAAAAGCACACCTAATGTTCCATTTCGTCCCACATAACCCCCTGCGACTAACGCAATTACTCGAACGTTAGTTTACACGTGCCCCTTCATGTGATGGGCATTTAAGTCATTTCTCATCGTAATAAGAACGTTTTTTCACCTTCTTTACATCTTTTTCTTTCTCCACCATTAACAAACCCACAACCCCCTTTCTTCTTCATTCATGTTCAAATCAAAAACCCAAATCTCATATTTGTTCAAAACAAAACCCAAATCAAAACTAAGATTTGTTCAAAAATACATTGATTTGTTCAAATCAAAACCCAAATCCACCGCCCATGTTCCAGATCCCCCATCTCCATCTTAGTCCAGCGCTGAAACCCAAAAACTCCGCAAGATCCGGCATAGCCTTCATCTCCCTCTTGGTCTCTCTTCCTGCCAAGCGGCTTCAAAGCCGTACCAATCCCTGTTTTTTGCATCACCCAGATCCGACAAAGGTTTCCCCAAACAATACTGTCCAACCGTGCTCTTCTCTCTCTTTCGATGCTTCGATTAAATGTGGTTTGTACCAAAGTTCTATTGTAAAAAATTGTTGGAAACTTGGTTTCCAATAAGCTTGAATAAACTAAGTCATGTAATGTATAATGTGGGAATCCCACATTGGGAACAAAATGAAACAAGCTCTACCTTATAAGGTAGAGCTTTGAGGCTTTACTTTCAGGCCCTTGGGCCACTACACTTTTGTGTAGGAGGGAAGACCTACCTAGGTGTAGGTCCAAACGCGCGCGCGCCGCCGCCGCCCGCCCGACCCGGCTCGGTTGGCTGGTTGGTTGGTTGGTCGGTCGGCCGGCTTGCTTACCTGCCTGAACCTATCTTTTTGCTACCAGTTCATTTGACGAGGTGAAAGGTTGTGTCTCTTCAAACAACCGTAACTGTTTGAACGGTTGTGTCTGTTCTGTTCTGTTCCAACGGTTGTGTCTTTTCAGACAGCCAACCACCTCCAACTGCTCCCAACCGTCATCCTAACTGACATTTAAATACTCCTTCAAACAGATTTTTTGCTATCGAAAATTCTGCTCTTTCTATACTACTCTCCCTTCTGCCCTACAGAGATTACAACAATGGTTGCATTCGTTGGTGATTGAAGCATTGAAGATCTGCCATCATTTAATCACGGTAAGATCAATATCCTGGGAGACTCACTAAAATCACGCCGTGCAGATCTAGAACACGACTTCTAGTTTTTGTCTTAAGGACAGAGATATAATCTCGTTGATCTTAATACAAAAACCTACACTATTGCCGCCAGTGATATAACAATCTTAAGACAAAAATCCTTTTGGCTTTGGTTTGGTTTCGGCTGTTTACGCATGCTATCGGTTTTGTTTACGATTACATCGCTTTTAGTTTACAAAAGACCTTTGTTTTGCTCATCTTCAGTCTACAGATTCTGCATGCTATAACTCACATTCTGCATGCTTAATAACCAATAGTTAGTTTCTGTTTCTAGCATCAGGACACATCCTCATACAGATTTTGGAAAAGCTTTAAACCTTAAACTGCATGCTGTTTCTGTTTACAAACAGACTCATACATGTTTGGGTTTCTTTCTGTATGCTGTTTATGTCTTTTGTTTCTATACAGAAAATTATCACATTCTGACTACGGTGTTTAACGTTTCATTGCAGCCCAAACACGAAATTGCTTATAAGTTGTATAGAAAATTGTTGCAAGCGCTTGTATGTTATTATTTTCGCTGCGAGTATTTAACCCGGTTTCATTACAGTTTGTTCTCATATGACCAAACACGAAATTGGATATAACTTTTGTCTGAGAAAATTGTTGCAAATGAACACGCTTTTGGTTTTACAGATTCTGCTCATCTTCATGTTACAGATTCTGCATTCAACTTTATAGCCTGATCATATTACAGAAACTTCTGGTTGTTTGGGAATTCTATAAACAGTAACCTGTAATTTTTTGCTTGGTTCTATCCTACATGCTGTTTCTGTACATCTGAACTATACATGCTACTGTAATCTGCTACTGCATTAACCTGCATACCAGTCTGTTATCTACAATACAGATCCCAACTTCTGTTTCTGTTTTTCAATCTGTCTTTAGTTACAGATCCTGAATTTGTTTTAGGTTTGTAAACCGGCGCATTGTTTCGGTTTGAGAAACTGCAAACGATTCTGCATATTTAGTAAAAACTGATTATGCATGCTTAGCAAAAACAGAAACTGCATGTTACTGATTCAAAATCAGAAAATACTTCAATCTGTTTATAACCTATATCTGTTTCAGATTTGCTTTTAGTTCATGTTTTGCACAGACCACACTGCCTTGTTACAAATTCACGGCCACAGTTGCTGATTACTGCATTCAGAAATTCAGCCTGCAGTGTTTAATTCTGCATCTGTTTGATCATGCCACAGCTTCAATTCTGCATACTGTTTCTGTGATCTATTTCAGTTACAGATTCAGACCACAACTTTCACTTGCATCTGTTTGATCTGAATTTTGTTACTGCATTATCCTGCTCTCTACATTATCGATTCTTTGCATTATAATCTATCACGGATCTGATTACGTATCACCTGTTCAAGCTGTTTCTACCTCGAGATTATCTGGTTGCTGCATGAGTTTTTGAAATAGTGTGCAGATTATATCACTTTTTGTTGTTTCAAAAGCGCATCTTGATTCAAGCAGTTAGCGGCTGAGCAGGTTTAACACGAAAATGCTTACTGCGTAGTGCAGACGAGAACATCCTTAGTCTACTTTGTCATATAATCTGGTCCAAATTACAGATTCTATATCTGTTCAGTTTTTACTGCATTACAATCTCCTTGTAATTATGATTCACTTCGGTGCAGCAATGACTATACAGTGGAAAGGAAAACCGTTGTTGTAGTCGAAACAGACCCATTTGTTGTTGCAGACTCTACCGCCAACGATTCATAGCGGCGACAAAGAAAAGTTCAGGCAATTCAAGCGATGGCAGCGACAAATGCTCTTTTACTTGACCACCTTGAATACTGTCCAAATGCTTGAGAAAAGCTTGACCCATCTGACCTACTAGAGGCGACGGGGACCCACGATGGGCTGCTTGAGTCGTGGAAGCACTTCGGATTTCTTATGTCAATTACATTCTAAATGGACTTAATAATTCCTTGTATAAATTTATAGTCCATTTAAGAGTGCTAAGGCATTATGGGAGTCCTTGGAGAAAAAGTACAAAAGCAGGGTCATAAAATTTGTGGTTTTCGCTTTCTTGATTTTGCTATGGTCGATTCTAAGCTGTTGTTTCAGGTTCGGCAACCGGGTTTTGTTGCATGAGAAGCCATGCTGACTCCCAGAGCCTTTCAAGTTCTTTGCGGTCGAGCTCCCTCAGGTTGGAAGGACTTCAAAAACTACCTCAAGCCTGGCGAAAAGACATGTCTCTCGAAGACTTGATCCTAAGGTCTGCAGTTGAACAAGACAACAAGGTGGCGGATAAAAGGACCAACCGCTTGATGGACGGGGCCAACGTTGTTGAGCAAGACCCGAGGGCAACAAAGCGCCAAGCCTGCCGAAGCTCAAGCCTGGCAGTCCTCGGCCAGAAGAGCCCCAAGCGACACAAGAACTACAAGTTCAAAGGAAAGTGCTTGAGCTGCGACAAGGTCGACCCCTGGCATGATTGCCGCGGGGAAGAAGCGGGTCAGCGTGAAACAAACATGGTTGATGAGGAGATCAACATGATATGTGTCGTCTCAAGACAAACATGGTTAGCACCAGGCTTGGTTTCGTGGACA
>CM028381.1:114062478-114091971 GCA_013146195.2 Codonopsis lanceolata | reverse complement strand
ACCAACAAGCTCAAAGGCAGGGAAGGTAAAGCCATAACGGCAGCGAGATAGCAAAAAAAACTAAAAACTGCGGAAGCTTAAAACCATACAATGGACCCGAGCTAACAAGCTCCTAAATAAAACAACAAAGAGATAGTAAATCTCGGCCCAAAAATTCGGCGTGGCGCAACATTGACACGCACAACAAACCATCGGCAGCAAGGCCGGCAACTATAAAAATCCCAGCACGATAAACACCACTCAGCGGCTATAACATGCGGGAGAACAATTCAACTATAACAATATAATCAATGCTAAACCACCAACCAAATCTCACGACTAAAGCTGTCGGAGGTAAAGAACAATAATAACAAAACTAGAATACATGAGCCATACTCGAACAGGAATAAATTCTAAATACAAAGGCTCGGTTATACAACCGGCTCCCAAATACACAACCATAACATAATACTACAATCTACCCAAGTAAAGTCTACATAACTTTACATTCGAGCCTCACAATAAATAACAACATAATAATAAATAACTCCAAGCTTATGACTTGAAGACCACCGCTAAAAGTCGTTATCCGCGGCGCATTTCAATCTGGATCGGCTGCACACTAGGGGAAAACAATCACACGGAGTGAGTCTATAATGACCCAAGTAAGTTTCTAAATGCAACATGTGGCATATTATGACATGGCATGGCATAAATGCACACTTGCCATAAAATCATGGTATCATGCTAGTATACCATCATGAAACATGTACTTAATTTTTAAAGCACATAAACTCACATAAATCAAGTAGCATATTATTTTTCATATAAATGCTCATAAATAAACATGTGTAACAAAGAACGATCCCAACCGTTATAATCAACCGGGTTCAAAACCCAACCAACTTACCATGAGATCCACTCAAACCATGATCCGGCTCAATTCCCAATCAATCATACCTCGGGGTTTCCTCCCAAATAATCACAATTCATCGGCCTTTAATGAGTACTCGTTACATTCATCCGCCTCCTGATGAGAAATGGGAGCTCAGTAGGCTAGATGGGCTCTCGAGACCACATCCCACTATTGGCCAAATAGTGAGGAGAAAAGGACCCAATGCAACGATTCATAGCAATTGTTCCCAAAGACTATGAATCGGTCCCATTGCCGACACACAACAACCAAACCCACCGGACTTTAAACCAAACCATCAAGTAGATATTTACTGCATATAAACCAATGAGACCAAATTCATTATTATTATCGGGCTCATTAAATCGTAGACATAATGCTCTACAACAACCTCATAAACCATGCACATAAGCGCATATAACCACGTGACATAATGCTCTCATTAAATTCATAAACCATGCATGCATTTGCATATAAACAAATAGGCATAATGCTCCATGAAATTCCATAATCCATGCACATATTTGCATATAACCACGAGGGACATAATGCTCTCGCGAAATTTCATAAACCATGCATATAATTGCATAAAATCAAGTAGGACATAATGCTCACCAAGTATCATGAACACCGCATATATTTGCATATAACCAATGTGTTTAACTAACTTACAAGTTTAGTCCAAAAAACTACATATTGAGGTACTTATTATTCCTCAAGTCATCAACCCACTCAAGTATAGCATACACGCTTAATAAAGCATAATGTGAGGTCTTCCCTAATCCTCAACTCAAATCAAACCAGAGACTACTGCGTTAGTCTCAAAATATTCACAATTCAAGACTTAATATTTAGTCTTTATTTTAAGTACCGGACTCAATCATAGTCTTAATCGTCATACATGATCGACGTCACCAATTCCATACACAAAAACAACATGGCTACTTCTCCGTAGTCACTTCACAAATGATTTCATATACACGCAACCAAAATCCTTAAGAAGATAATTTTTCTTAATCTTCTCTTAAATATTCTCATGACCATCCGTGGGTCTCTATTGTCCCATGCTCTAACAGAATGCTCAAGATATATTGCTAATAAATCTTCATACCATGAATGTCTCCATTGGACACAAACCAAAAACTGTGCAAACACAACCCAAAGCAAACCCAAACATTGTAGGGTTTCAACCCAAGGCTTTTTATCATCTTATGGGCCTTATAACGACTCCGTTGAGTCTTACTAACACATTTCATCCTTTATGTGTTTTATAACTCCACACCGAAATAATTCATTAAAGATTACAAACAATTCCCAATAGTCATTCGGGCTTAATTCCCAAGACTAAAAATCCACAAAACACATCACAATCACCAACCATTTAAAGTTTGAAGTTATGTTTTTCACTTCATTAACCAAACGAAATCCAATCGTCGTAGGATTTCAAACCCAAGTTTGCTTAGCATATTATCGAGCTTGTAATGACTGCTTGAGTCTAATCTACCCTTTCTAAAATTTTAGGGCATAGAAGCCATGGTTCTCAATATCCCCTATGTTCATAACCATCATCAATAGCCATCTTCCCATGTTCGTTAAACTCACATAAACCCAACAAAAACCTTTATTAAAGCAACATAGAACAAATTCATCAATTTGAGCACAACTTCATTTAGCTCACCTTACCAATCATATTCTCCAAAATGTGATTTAATCACACAACATGGTCTAATATGTTCTACTAGACATATCTTGCATAATAATCATGTTTACCAACATGTTAACAAGCAAAACACATTTAGGGCAAAATCCCTTCCAAGTATCTCTATCAATCAAACTCAATACCCATGAATCATTCACATAGCCAAGCTTAATAGGCCATTTAACACATGAATTTCATATAAATCATGGTCTCGCATAGGTTCATCCAAACTAATCAACATTTGAAATCCTAGGGTTCATGGCATCTCTAGCAACCCTAGAAATTGCTTCCATTGACCTCACATAGCAAGAATGATTGTTTCCCTAGGGTCAATGGAGCCAAAAGAAAGAGAAAGAGGGTAGAAACTTACCTTATCTCAGCCCCTAACAAGCTGCAATTTCTGAATCCAAGAGATGAGGTTGCTCTTCTCAACCTTCACTTCAAAGTTGCGGTAGAGATTGGAGGAAGAAGAACCCTAGCTATGGCCACCAAGGACGAGCACTTCAAGCCCTAGAAAACGCCCTCTCAAGCTCTCTCTCAAGCTCTCTGTTGAGCGCTCACAGAAGATACGCGAACTGAAGGAGTCGTATCTGTTTGACCGACTAATAAGAGTGTGCGCTGGTTTTTGATTTAAGTGGGGGATTAATTCTCCTAATTAATCCACTAATCAACCCCTAAAATCACTAGTATATGTTTTAGGACAAGTTTAGGCTAAGTAGGAGGGTTTAGTTAGGTTTAAATTGGGTTTAGGGGTAAAAGAAAAATCGAGATTTGGTGCTGGCAAACCGAAAAAATCCGAATGTAATCAAGATTACTTGAGGAGGGCGCATGGAATCAAGTGATGCGGAAAAGCCCCATCTGAAATCCAGCATTCCAAGGTTTGTTCATTCCTTGCTCGGTCCCGACTCTCCCGCATGCATCCTCGAGCCTTAAAGTCTCGAAATGGCTCACAATTGAACCCTTAAAGTCCTCAAACATTAAATTAATACATCCAAGTCTCAAACCACTTTTAAAGTAGGTCTAAACTCCCATAAACAACACTCGAAACAACCCGGGGCAAAACCGACGCAAGCCATAACAACTTGCTATCGAAACGTCGAACGAAATCACAAACCATTTGAGTAATAACCCATGATTATAAGCACCTATAAGGGCTAAAAAATAGGCCTGAATGCCTCTCAAACAATAAACAACGAGATAGGAGAAATAAGCTCCCGAAAGACGAGACGATCGCTCAATCTCAAACTTCGCGATAAGGAGGAATTGTTATTCTCGAGGCGTCAAAACTTCACGAGACTTATGGAATGCATCCAATTAGAAGTCTAACACATCTAAACATGTTATTTAATCATCATGTAAATATCTGGGACCAAATCAAGGTCAAGAACACAAAACCTGAATAAACTCTCAATATTTTGACTATCGTCGGGTTACGACTTTTGACTTTAGCAAGTCAACAACTATAAGGCATATCTTAAAAGTGTTTTGGTCTTAATGTGATCTCTCATACACATTTAGACTCTCTCGCAAACCAAACGAGCAATCAACCAAAGAAGAAATGCGAGCATTGCACGCAATTCAAGCTAACCGGGAATCGGGATCTTACATTATTTATGTGTGGTCATGTATGACAAATCATCCTATCTTGTTGTTTAAGTGTTGGGAGCATATTTGATAAATGATTAGGCTTGTAGAGATGTCATGTTCTCGTATATGCTAAATGATGAATTTTGGTTGTATGAATAGATTATAAACAGATTATAAACTATGATTATGATGTTATTTAGGTGTGATAATGTATAATAAATCATTCTACCTTGTTGTTTAAGTGTTGGGAGCATGTTTGATGAAATGGTTAGGCTTGTAGAGATGCTATGTTCTCGTATATGCTAAATGTTGCATTTTCGGTTGTATGAACAGATTATGAACAGATTATAAACCCTTATTATGATGTCATTTATGTGTAGTAATGTATGATAAATCATTCTACCTTGTTGTTTAAGTGTTGGGAGCATGTTTGATGAAATGGTTAGGCTTGTAGAGATGCTATGTTCTCGTATATGTTAAATGTTGCATTTTTGGTTGTATGATCAGATTATGAACAGATTATAAATCATGTTTATGATGTTATTTATGTGTGGTAATGTATTATAAGTCACCCTATCTTGTTGTTTAAGTGTTGGGAGCATATTTGATGAAATGGTTAGGCTTGTAGAGATGTCATGTTTCACTATATGCTAGATGATGAAATTTTGGTTGGATGAACATGTTGTAAAGTATGATTATGATGATATTCATGTGTGGAGATAGATGATGAATTATTCTATCTTGTTTGTTTAAGTGTTGGGAGCATATTTGATGAAATGGTTAGACTCATATTTGAGGAAATAGAAAGAATGAATATATATGCCTTGTTTGTGACTTCTATTCTATGTTGACTAGTTAATTGTTTGAGTGGAGTTTTATGGGTTTAATAACCTTAGTAAACAGATTGTAAAGTATGTTTATGATGATATTCAAGGGTAGAGATATATGATAAATCATTCTATCTTGTTTGTTTAAGTGTTGGAAGCATGTTTGATGACTTGTGAATGAGTATATATGCCTAACTTGTGACTGTGATTCTATGTTGCCTACTTAAATGTTTGATTTGGGGTCTTATGGGTTTAATGACCTTAGTAACCTATTGATTCATGTTAGTATGGACATAGGAGAGTATTGAGGCCAACGGCTTCTATACCCTAATTTTTGAAAAATTGATTATGACTCAACGGACTTGACCATTGGGTTAGTATGATATTAAGGAGTAAAATGCCTAAGTCCTACGAATTTTGGGGTAGTATTAATGGAGGTTAAGCCTCCAAGCATTTTAAAGTGTATGAAGAACACTTGATGATTAGAGCCTTGATTTTTATCTCTAATGTGATTATGTGCTAGTTGTGAAGTAAAAGCATGACTAGATGATTGTAGAGTACATGCCTACTTATTTGAGCATATGATAGTGTATTATGTGTGCTTGAAGTTTGAGTCCAGCTGGAGTCGGTTTGTTGAGTCTTTGGGGCGGGACGATGTATCATCTTCACGAATTGTGAGATTCGTGATTTTGATGGATCGCCGCGCCGGATTGCACACACCCTCTATCGATGGCCACGGTAGGGAAGTAGTTGATCTCATCTGTCGTATGGAAACATGACTTTGATAACTATCGAACTTCGGCGGAAATGTCTCGGGGGCGTCGATATCCACGAAAGGGATATCGAGGACACATAAAGGTTTTGCACGTGTTTTGCGAGGCGACACAGCGGAAAAATTAATGCGGTATCATATCCCTTTTGTATGAATTGACTCACGAGTGCTATATGTGAATAATGTGCTATGTAAATGTGATATGATATGAAATGATGGTTGATTGAATTAATGAAATGTTATACTTGTTGATAACATGATATTCAAGATTGTTAAGTATAAGTACCTTGACATGATTATTTATGAAATGTATATTACGCCAATAGCATGAATTATTATTGTTAAGAATGATGCCATGACAGGAAGTTATGTTAGTAACTTGCTAAGTCTTTATGACTTACTCCTATTTGTTTTGATTGTTTTCCCTAGATCCGAGCCGAGAGAGCGGTTCGAAGTAATTATCAAGTTGTGTTGGTGAAGCTTTGACGAGGTTGCTATCTTGTATTTTTAGTACCCTTTCTTTTGGCAAGGACGATGGGAACATAAAGTTATATAAACTTTATGTGGGGTAGCAAGACTTTATGTGTTTGATTATTTGAACTTATGTTAATTAGTACTTAATCTTTTGGGAGCCGACATGTGTTAGTCGTGCCTTATGTAATTTGATGATCATGCTTTAGTTGTTTTAACCATGTATTGGTTAGTTGATTATGTTTGTTATCCGGCATGTTTTTAGCCGTTAAGCATGTTAGACTAGAGTTGTAGACTTAGTTTAATGTTGGGTTCCGGCCGTAACGCCGCCGATGACTTGGTATATAACTGCTATAAATTGTTATCACATGATTTTATTTTTGGACCAAGAGATTCATTATCTCTAAGGTTGTGTTAGTTTGAGCTTGTTAGCTCGGGCGCCACCGTTTAATTATATTACGCTTTCGCATGTGTTAAAGTTTTTGGCGTACCGCCGTTATGGCCTTACCCGTTATTTGTTATCTTGTGTGTTTTTGACGGCACGACCTCGGGGTCTCGTCTTAGGATCCGGGTCGGGTCGCCACAGTTGGTATCAGAGCTATTGGTTAGCTGTCTGTCAGGATAGGTTCCTTGGCCTAGTTTGGGGGTTGGTTTTGTGTGAATCGTTGAATATTAACGTCGAGAGTTATTGTAAGACTAAGATGTTTGAATCTAGAATGTGTGTTAGCACTAGTAGAGGTGCCAGTATTGATGAGTATAAGGTAGTATTAGTAGTATCCATGTTTGAGAATCCACCAGAGAATTGGTGGCAAATATTATGAGATTATGGTTTAATATTTAAGTGATAATCACGAAGTTAGCTCATTGGAGCAGAGTACTTAGTACCGAATGAGACTAGGAAGAATCCATGAATTGTGAAAGAGTTAAGGATTAAGGATGGAATATTATAGGCAATTTATTTTATTACAGCTTGCGGATTATCGAGGGGCTGTGGACTATACTTATGAGAAAGGGTTGGATATTAAGGAATGCACTCGAGAGAGGACCTCAAGAACTGTTAAGGATGATGATGAGTTAGAAGGCAGTTTGAAAAGATTGCCTTAACTTGAGGATTAACGATTCTAGTAGGGCTAGTTAGCGGTCTAGTGACTCTTAGTGAGATGGTGATAGACGACCTAGAGTTTGAGGTTGTGTATGTGCGTGGCGGTTGGCCATTGCGGAGTTTTGAGACCTACCGAGATAGGAGGTAACTCCTTATTTATATATTATGGTTATCATTATCGCTACTATGAGTATGCGTGGTATCGTTAGCTCACATGCATTCATACATACATTGCATTGAGTATTGAAATCTATTGATTGTTGGTTTCTCGGGTTTATTGATATGATAAAGGATGATGTCTCGGTATGGGATTTGTTTATGGTTTTGATTGAATTTTGATTTTTCGGCAAACAATTAATTGCGGTATAAAAATGTGATAATGTTTACTAGTTGTATTTGCTAGTGGTGCGTTGAGTTTATACACTATGGATTATATAACTAGAAGTATGATGGTACTTGGTGATTATATATCACATTTGCATGATGTACGTGTATGCATGTGGTATTGTTAATAATAGGAATTTTGTCATTTGCTTAAAGATTAAATTATGAGTAAGGATATGGTTACAAAAAAAATTAAAATAAAATAAAATGTATTTAACGGATATAGTTGTATTTGAGTATGAACATGCTTATGTGCATTAGTAGTAAAGGTAACTTGCTTAGTCTGTTGCATGATTATGTGAGACAATAGGGAAGGATGCTTAGAAATTTTCCCATGGACCTTGGCATCCTTGCAACGGAAGCTTTTGAAATCCAATTTAGCCGGTATCCTAAATCGGTGATCAAAAGAGGTTCGTTGGTGGACTAGGATTGGTAGCAAGTATGTTAGAAATTGACTAAACCTCTTACCAAAAGGAAAGGAAAATAAATTGAATGAATTTTTATTCGATGCTATTATTTGCTCTTGTGAGCTTTGTCCATGATTTGGAAATTTGAGTGTGGCTTGCATGATCATGAATGTTGACTTATTGTTTTAGGAGCGTGTTGTGGAACACTCTTCTTTAGTTTGTGGATTGCCCTATCGGCAATTTTTATGTCTTATGATTTGGAATTTGTTGTCTTGAAGTCTCATGTTGTAGCGAGGCATATAGTTTCGAATATTGATCTTTATAAAGTCTTGATTTTGTTTTTGTGATATGTTAAGGATTCACGTAGTTAATTAATCAGTAATGGAATTTGTGTGTACTTTTGTGATTCGAGTCTGAGTCAAATTATTTTCAATCTTAAGTGTTTGGTAATATGGTTATTGGAAATTTTTGAACTTGTGAATGTGAGATTTTTGGTAATTGATTTTTTAGTATTTGGTTTGGTTATTGTGATAATAGACTCGGAGATTGAGTCTAGGTTTATGGTTTTGAGCATCGAGTGTTCGCTCGAGAATGAGAGACACCGTAGTTGTGTTTGGGTATTTGTTGTTGGGTGATGACCTAAGGTTGGTTTGTTATACGGTTTAGAATTTGGGACGAATTCTTTTTAAGGGGGAGAGGATGTAAGACCCCGATTCCCGGTTAGCTTGAATTGCGTGCAATGCTCGCACTTCTTCCCTTGTTGATCGCTTATTTGATTTCTGAGAGAGTCTAGATGTGTATGAGAGATCACATTAAGACCAAAATACTTTTAAGAGATGTCATTTAGTTGTTAACTTGCTAAAGTCACAAGTCGTAACTCGACGATAATCGAAATGCGACGCGATTGAGAGTTTACTCGGGTTTTTGTGTTCCTGACCTCGATTTGGTCCTAGATCTTTACATGATGATTAAATAACATGTTTAGATGTGTTAGACTTCTATATGGATGCATATATGTAAGTATTAGATATCATTCATAATATCCTTAGCATGATTTAAATCTTGTTTGAATGTTTGTCGAATCGACGGTTTGATTGCTACTTTACTTCTTGTCGTTCTTCTTCTTTGTACGACTTTTTCGGTTGGTATTATTTTGACCCTAGATGACTAGGGGACATTGGGGAATTA
Source organism: Codonopsis lanceolata (assembly GCA_013146195.2). Taxonomy (NCBI): domain Eukaryota; kingdom Viridiplantae; phylum Streptophyta; class Magnoliopsida; order Asterales; family Campanulaceae; genus Codonopsis; species Codonopsis lanceolata. Next base: position 114,082,642 of record CM028381.1, on the reverse strand, counting down.
ACTTAGAATTATTTTTTAGTGGTCGTGTAAACGTTTACACACGCTCAAGTTTGATTTTCGGAAATTCGCGTATTTCCGAAGGCCACGATTGGTCTGTAGTATTTTGACCATAACTTTGTGTACGAAACTCGGAATTCGGATCCGTTTGATGTGTTAGAAACTAGACTCATAGAGATTTATAAAAATACCTTTTGTGTAATTTTAGGACGTGTATTTCGGTACAGGAACATTTTGTAAAATGACCCAAATTCTGGTCTACTATAGTTGACCACTCATTGTGTGTTAGACTTTCTATTTGGCCAACCTAACCCTACCCAAACCCAACCTAACCCACCCTAAACCACCCTAGTTCGACCTATCTATCCTCCTCTGCATGCTTGACAAGTTTTGGGAGCTTTGAGTGCATGCAAGTCACTTGGCAAAGAAAGAACACCAACATGCACAAACATGCATTGGACACTTCCTCCCACCCCACTTCAGCCATAGAGTGGCCATTAACTCCACTAAACCCATCCTATTCAGCCATCTTCTCCAAAAAAACGTGGCTGATCATATCTCTAAGGTTAGAGAGGTTTTCTTGAAGGTCCATAGGTGATCAACAATGGTGGCCAAAGCTTGAGGAGGTCATTTCCAAAACCGAACCATAGAAGAGGAGAGGAGGGGTGTCCACTTGCAAGGAAAAAGATTAATTAAAACATCGATCAGTTACCCAAAGCTATTGTTTCTGATCATGGCACACAGTTCTCGGACAAATTTACAGCAGAATGTAACAGGATGTATGTTAAGCATTGGCTTGATCTTTGCATATCCACGGGCAATGGACAAGCGGCCGCGAAAAACAAATCATGTACGCTCTGAAACGGAATTTGGACGATTGAGCAGGGAAGTGGGCAGATGAGTTACCAGCCGTGTTATGGTCGATCAGGACAACAGTAAGGGGATCAACAGGCGAAACACCTTTTGCTCTCACGTACGGCTCTGAGGCTGTAATCCCAACAAAAACAACTTTTCCCAGTTACAGAGTGGCTTACTATAACGAGCAGGACAATCAAATTGCCCGAGCAATCGACCTTGACCTTCTCGAAGAACGCAGACTCAAAGCTCGCATCCGAATGGTTAACTACAAGTAAAAAACTAAAGCTCATCACGATATGAAGGTTCGGGGAAGAGCATTTCAAGTCGGAGATTGGGTCCTTAGAAAAATCGAAGTTATAGGACAGTGACCAGAGCGAGCGAAATTGTCACCCAATTGGGAAGGACCATTTAAGGTGACAGGAGTCATTAGAAAGGGTACTTACACCTTACAAAATCAAGAGGGCAAACATTTGAAGCATCCCTGACATTCTAATCATTTGAAGAAATACTACTATTAACATGGTATTAATTTTAGTTTTTTTTTTTATTTTTTTATTTTTTTTATTTTTTTGTTTTTTGGGAAACAGGGACGGCACCCTGCTAGATTTTATTGATTATGAAAAAAATTACAAACTTGAGGGGGACAACCAGCCTGGCCCTTATAATGGGAGGACAAAGGAGGCTAACCTCATTAGAGAAATAATAATACAAAAGGCAACTATCAAAAAATCTAGGAGATTCTAATATAAGGCATGGCATGCTTGTCAAGAGAAATAAGGCCTCGAATCCGGGAAGGGAGAGCACCATAGGTGTAAAAAGCAGCACTGGATTCTTGGTTGCAACCATTAGCAAGGGCATCTGCCACTGAATTTGCCTCTCGAAAAATATGACTGATGGATATGTTCAGAGAGCGAACAATTTTGATGATGTCTCGAATCAAATAAAGACTTCGCCAAGGAGGATGAACATTACCCAAAACATAGTTTAATAGAAGCTTTGAATCAATCTCCACACTAGCACCAATGATATTATATGATTCTAACCAAAGCAGACCTTCATGCAAGGCTCAGCATTCTGCATGGAAGCTATTAGAAAAATCATAGAAAGAGGCAAATGCAAAAATCAAATCATCCATGTCATTGCGGATAATTCCTCCTCCAGCACTTGGACCTGGGTTGCCACGACTAGCACCGTCACTGTTGAGTTTAAAATGCCCAAGAGAAGGCTTAATCCAACTAATAGTCTGAATTTTTCGAGAAGAGATGATACCCAAAGAGGACGAGAAAATAGAATTCCAGTCCGAACGAGGAGAGAATCCAGCTCCCTTCAGAATGGAACAAATCAGGTTCTTGATACGATCAGAAATAACCCAAGGGGGGTCACGAACACCCTCATGCAGACTAGAATTTCTCGCTTTCCAAATCTCCCAAAGGATCACCGAAGGAGTAATAGAATGCAGGACGGAATTAGCCTTGTGTAACCACCAAGAGAAACAGTACTAGTCAATAGTGCTGGCCGAGCAGGAGATGCTGCCTAAGCAATTGAATTCAGACCAAATACACCGAGCGGTAGGGCTGTCTATAAAAACATGATAGTAAGATTCTACTTCACCCAACACGCAGCAAGAGCAGCGAGAAGCGAGCTGAATACCCTTTTTAATGATACTTTCGTCCAGAGGAAGTTTCCGGAGCCAAAGTCGCCACATGAAGATACTTATATGCCGAGGGAGATGTTTATGCCATATAAATGAAGCCGAAGTAATCAAAGGCCAATGAGAACGAGAAAGCTGCCAAGCCAAGGAGATAGAGAATTTCCCGTTTTCAGAGAGGGTGCAATGAGCTGAATCCGGAAAATCCGAGATAGAAATGCCATGCTTCCTGATTAAATCGGCTGTGGAGGAGCCAACTGCCCAACAAACAGCCTCATCGATTTTGAATGAGTGATCAAAAAGATCTCTAACAGTGTTGTTCTGATCAGAATAAGGAAGGAAGCAACGGTCCTCAGGCAACCATTTATCAAACCAAACCGAGCAGTGACCATGTCCAATAATCCAATTAATATGATTTTCAGCCTTCTCCTTAATAGAACCCATTCTACGCCAGGTGTAGGAGCCATTAAAATTAGAGACTAAGGTCGGGTGAATGGAAGAACAGTATTTCTTTTTCATGAAAGAGCACCAAAGACTGTTGGAGGATCGAAACCTCCGCCAAAGTTGAATAGAAAAGGCTTGAATAATATCCTTAATAGATCGAATACCAATGCCACCTTCCAGAACAGGTCGGCAACATTTTTCCCATGAAATCCAGTGCGCTTTGAGTTTGTTGTCAACTGATCCCCAAAAGAAATTGGCAAGCATTCTGTTGATTTGGTTAATGACCGAAATAGGAGGATCCAGAATAGCAAACTGATACAGAAGAATAGAATGAAGAACTGAATTTATAAGGGTAATCTTACCAGCCGGGTTAAGATAAGCCCCCATCCATGAAGAGATCCTATTTTGCAGCTTCTCCATAAGAGGGTCAAAAATATTTTTCTTTTTCCTTCCTTCAAAAAGCGGACACCCAAGATAAGAGACTGGGAGGGCCTTGTGACCGAAGCCAATGTGTCTGCGAATCGACTGAATCCTAGTCGAAGATATTTTGTGAGAAACCATGAAACTATTTTTTCCTTCATTAATGAGATGGCCAGAGCACTGTTCATAACTAGATAGGAGAGAACTATGCTTTATGAGAGAGTGCTTGTTACCATTACAAAAAATAACAATATCGTCGGCGAAGGCAAGATGAGAAATAATCGGGCAACCACTAGAAGAGGAGAGGGAAAAATTGGGGTGATCCATCTGAAGTTTGGTTAAGCCACGACTAAGTACCTCCGCAGTAATAATGAACAGGCTAGGAGAGATAGGGTCACTCTGACGAAGACCACAAGAAGAGTGAAAGAATCCAGTCGGAGAGCCATTCACAGATACCGAAAACCAATTATTGGAAACAACCCACCAAATTAGATCGATGAAGGTTTCACCAAAGCCAAATTTGCGAAGGATATCAGTAAGAAAGACCCAAGAAACTCTATCAAAAGCTTTGGCCATGTCTAATTTAATAATAACATTAGAGCCACTGATCTTCTTATGGAGTTGATGAGTTAATTCTTGAGCAAGTAATAAATTGTCCTGGATTAAGAGTCCTTTAGTGAAGGCGTTCTGATTTTCCGAAATAATGAGAGGGAGAATGAGAACGAGCCGGGAAGAAAGAATTTTGGTGATAATTTTGTTGCAAAAATTACAGAGACTGACCGGGCGCAGATCTTTTAAAGAGAGAACTTGATTAGACTTCGGAATGGTGATCAAAAGAGTGCTAGTCCAAGATTTGGGCATCTCAAAACCCGCAAAAAATTCAGAAATAGCGAGAAATAAATCTGGAGCGATAATGTCCCAGCATTCCGTATAAAATTTTCCGGAGAAACCATCGGGGCATGCAGCACTATCACCATTTAGGGAAAAAAACAGCTTCTTTGATTTCTTCTATGGATGGAGGATCTGAAAGCATCTTATTCTGATCATAAGAAATAATTGTTGGAATAACTGAAGAAGCATTATTAGGAGTAACAGCACAAGCCGAGAGCTGCTCTTTAAAGAAAGCAACAGCATCAGATTTAATAGAATCCTCCGTAGTAAGAATATTGTCATTTCTGTCAGCAATTCGGTGAATAGCCAGTTTATTCCGAGTCTGTTTAACCGTAGAGTGGAAAAGCTTAGTGTTGCCATCCCCATCTTTAAGCCAACGAAGATAAGACTTTTGCCTCCAGAACTCCTCTTCGAGCTTCAGTTTTTGTTTGAGACCAGCTTTAGCCTCATGAAGAGCAGATCGATTAGAAGCACTGTTATCATTCTCATATCGAATCTCCTTTTCTAGGACATCATCTTCGGCCAATTTAATAGCTTGAAAGATATTACCGAACACATTTTTATTCCAAGCTTTGAGAGAACACCGAACAGATTTCAACTTATTGGAAAAACGAACCATTGGTCTACCCGGAACATTTTGAAGCCATGCCGTCTTAACCGTATCAAGAAAAGAATGTTGAGATGTCCACATGTTAAGGAATTTAAAGTGATAAGGTCTGACCACCACTGACAAACTGATAGATAAAAGGAGAGGGGAATGATCAGAGCACGTCCGGTTTAGATGCTCCACAGAAGTTAAGGAGAAAGTAGACAGCCAAGAAGTGTTACAAACAGCTCGATCAATTCTTTCATATATAGTTGCCTAACCATCTCGATTATTACACCAAGTGAACTTACTTCCTTGGTATCCAAGGTCAGAAAGGCCTGCTGCATTAAGACATGCTTGAAATTCAAAAGCTCCCTGTCTGTCCCAGCCTGAACCACCTATTTTCTCATGGGAAGCAAGAATAATGTTAAAATCCCCACAAACCATCCAAGGAGAATTATCATACTTTGCACCCAAGTCAATCAGTTCATTCCACAGATCATGCCGATCTATGGAGGTATATTTAGCATAAACCATGGTTATGAAAGCAGGTTGAGCCCAAGAATAATGTTTGATACTGAGAGTTAGATGTTGTATGGAGTCATAGTTAACTTGGCAGCTGAAAGAAGATTTAACTAAAATCCAAATAGAGTTAGCCACATTAGAAAAGAAGAATTAAAATTTAAGCCGACGGGCAATTAAAGGCAACTGAGAGTTATCTAATTTAGGCTCACATATAGAAATAAGAGAAATATTATGGAGAGAAACCAGTTTCTTAAGACGGGTAACAGTGGAGTCATTACCCACACCTCTAAGATTCCAACATAGAGTTTTAATTGACATGGGAAGAAGTGGAAGGGGTACCGTGAGTAGTCTTGGCTTGCAATTTTGATCTAGTAGTTCTGTCAGAAATAGGCACAGTTGGGGGCTTCCTGTTCTTCTTCTTTGTGGGAACTAAGTCCAGATTAAGAGCATCTAAAAGGGATTCTTCTGAGAGAGGATCTTCACCATCAAAAGAATAAAGCACGGTAAAACGGTTCGGGGAAAGAACAGCAATATCATCATCTGTATTATGTTCAGGTTCAGTAACATTATTATTATTGCATGCAGTATGGTTCAGGCTGGGATCTTTAATCACCGGAGTCGAGGATTTAATCTCCATGTCGTCATGGGCATGGTCAGGATGGTTCTCATTAATGCGAATAGAAGCAGTGGTGGTCTCTTGATTAGGAACTTGCATGCCGGGGTCCAAATTAATGGGAGAATCCTGTGCAGGAGCATTAGCTTGAGATGAGACTTGATCAACCATTATATTACGGTCCTTAACTTTCCAAACTTTAGCTGTAGGCTGGTTAGTCTTGTTCGACCCCGGGTTAGCTTTATCTGCAGAAGGATTGGAAGAATTATTTTTGCTCGATTCCTTATTATCCACGCTTGGACCATCAATATCATCCTTCGCTGAAGATTGAGCTTTAGCTTTTCCTTTGTCTGGATTCAGATTATTAGCCTTGCAAGTAAAGCTATCGTGCCCTTGACGGTGGCAACAGGAACAATATAAGGGGAGTCGTTCCGCCTCAATAGGTTGCCAAAAACCCTCAGCTATACCACTATCGATCCACATACGGGATGGGATGGGCTTAGTCAGAATTCACTTCGACACAAATTCTTGCAACGCTTGGACGTGACAGATTGGCCGTAGGGGTATCGATTATCAAATGAGTGCCAATCATATTGCCAATAGAGAATAAAGCATGTTTATTAAAAAGATAGATTGGGAGGCTAGGAAGAGAGAACCAAACTGGAACGATAGGGCTCTCTATGTCAGATCGAAAGTTCGGAGTCCATTTGAAAACCCTCATCGGGAAGGCACCAACAAACCATTGGTCTTTAATCCAAAGACGCTAAAAATCGGCTTCATGGTTAGTTTGAATCAAAACGTGTTTGGAATCAAGATGGCCTAGAGTAACATTAGCTTTGAGGCCAAAAGTGAGGAACTCTTTTCTCATGACTTCCATTGAAGGACGGCCATGAGAAAACTTACCAACCAAAGACAATTGAAACGGCTTGGCGAAGGGAGTAACTTGTTCAAGAGAAAGGCGAAGGGCAGGTTCATCTTTGTAAGAGGAGAGGGCAATAAAAGAGAGATTAGGAGGAACTGAAGATGATGAATCACCCGAAAAGAGAGAAGCAAAAGATTTCTTTCGTGAAGGGGATAGAGGAGCCGGAGGAGATGGCGGGCCGGCCTCCATCACGGCCGTGGGCACAACCAAGGAAAAACCTAAAGCGGCAAAGAGAGAATTATTTTAGAGAAAGAATTTTTTCCTAGTCAGTTACTAAACCCCCTTCTTTCTCAGGGTAAGAGTGGTATTAATTTTAGTTACTTTGATTTACTGTATTTACATTGATGGGTTTTTTGATAATAAAAGTTTCTCGAGCGTTCTTGATCGAAAGCTATTACTTTGATGGATTGAAAGTTTGAAATTGTGCCCGTCAAAAGGAAAATATACTCAAACAAATATGAGCAAAGCTTTGCTCGATAAACCGAGCAAAGTGTGGCCCTGCCCGATTTATATTTTAAGTTTGAATACCTCAACAGGAGAAGGGGAACAATCCACTGCCCGGTATTGTTTGACGGCTTTGTTCGCTATGGCAGCAAAGGGAGATAAGTCTCGTTCAAATAAATATCCAGCATAAATAATTAGTTAACGGTTTAATAAACCATGGGCCATGCCCAGTTAACGTGGCCATACAATTCTGCCAGATAACTCGGGCAGAAGGTAATTATTTAGATGCCTGTCGGTTTAGCAGAAGGGGCCCAGCCCGATAACATTTTTTTGTTTTTGCAAAGTGTAAAAACAAAAATAAGAGAAAATAAGTAAATAAATAACAAAGAGCGAACATTCACACAGTTGCAAACAAAAGTACTCGTTTCACTATCACAAAAGATTACAACTGATTACAACCAAGGAAACCTATTGCAAATACTATTACAAGCTATCTAATTCCCTTCTTGCTCGATGGATGTTCCCGACGTATCCAGCTCGTTAAATATTCTATCCATTTCGGATTGCAAGTTTGGAGGAAGAGGAGGTGGAGGAGGCAACTGCTCCGTGCTTCGATCAGGAGGAGGGGGCAGGTTTGTTTCTGCTGATTCTCTTCGACATCTATTATCAGGCCTGGGGAAGCGAGATCCTCATCCTCGTCGTCGATGGCCTCACGCTCAAAAATGACGTTCATCTGATCAACCACGCTATTGGCAAGTGGAGTTGGAGGGATCCATTCCGGCTCATCGCTCTCCCGGTCATTGTTCACAATGATCCCCAGTTCATCTTCATTCTTGTGACGACCCGACCCGGATCTCAATACGAGATCCCAAGGTCGTGCCATCAGGACAAACCAAGAGACAGACAAGCACCTGCTAAGCATAATGGTGCGAGTCAAAAGACGAGCCAACAAGCTCAAAGCAGGAAGGTAAAGCCATAACGGCAATACAGGGAAAATCAAAACCTAAAACTGCGGAAGCAAAACCATAATGGGACCCGAGCTATCAAGCTCTGAATGAAAACCACCAAAGAGATAGTAAATCTCTCGGCCCAAAAATTCGGCAGCGTGGCGCAACATTAGACACGCACAACAAACCATCGGCAACGCATGTAATCCCAACACGATAAACAACACTCAACGGCTATTACATGCCGGAGGAACAATTCACTATAACCATCTAATCAATGCTAAACCACCAACCAAATCTCTCGACTAAAGCTGTCGGAGGTGGAAACAACAATAAACCACAACTACAATAAACGAGCCATACATGCTCGAAACAACAAAGGAAATAAATACTAAGGGTACAAATGCTCGACAATACGACCGGCTCCCAAATACACAACCATAATATAACACTATGATCTACCCAAGTAAAGTCTACATAACTTTACAATCGAGCCTCACAATAAATACAACATAATAATAAATAACTCCAAGCTTTTGACTTGGAAAACCACTGCTAAAAGTCGTTATTGCTAACGGGATCACCGCACACTAGGAAAACAATCACACGGAGTGAGTCATAATGACCCAAGAAGTTTCTAAATGCAACTATATGGCATATTATGTCATGGCATGGCATAAATGCACAATCATATAAAATCATGGTATCATGCTAGTATACCATCATAAAACATGTACTTAATTTTTAAAGCACATAAACTCACATAAATCAAATAGCATATTATTTTCCATATACATGCTCATAAATAATCATGTGTAACAGTAAACGTAAATCGAACCGTTACAATCAAATCCGGGTTCAAAACCCAACCAACTTACCATGAGATCAAATCTCAAACCAAGATCCGGGCTCAATTCCCAATCGATCATACCCTGGGGTTCCGTCCCCAATAATCACAACTCATCAGATTTCCTTTAATGAGTACTCGTTACATTCATCCAGCCTCGGATGAGAAATGAGAGCTCGATGTCTAGCTAGATGGCATAACTCGAGATCACATCCCACTATTGGCCAAATAGTGAGGAGAAGGGAACCAATGCAACGATTCATAGCGATTGTTTCCAAAGACTATGAATCGTCCCATTGCCATTTTACACAACAACCAAACCCGCCACCGGTGGACTTTAAACCAAACCATCAAGTAAATATTTACTTGCATAAACCAATGAGACCAAATTCATAATTATCGGACTCATTAAACCATGTAGGACATAATGCTCTACAACAACCTCATAAACCATGCACATAATTGCATATAACCACGTAGGACATAATGCTCTACGAAACTCATAAACCATGCATATATTTGCATATAAACAAGTAGGGCATCTACCGCTCCATGAAATTCCATAACTCATGCACATATTTGCATATAATCAAGTAGGACATAATGCTCTACCAAGTATCAAGAACAATGCATATATTTGCATATAACCAATGTGTTTAACTAACTTACAAGTTTAGTTCAAAACTACGTATTGAGGTACTTATTAGTCCTCAAGTCATCAACCCAGTCAAGTATAGCTTATCAGCTTAATAAAATATAATATGAGGTCTTCCCAAATCCTCAACTCAAATCAAACCAAAGACTACCACGCTAGTCTCAAAATATCCACAATTCAAGACTTATTATTTTCAGTCTCTATTTTAAGTACACCGGACTCAATCATAGTCCTAATCGTCATACATGATCAATAACACCAACCTCATACTCAAAACATCATGACTACTCGTAGTCACTTCTCACAAGTGCTTTTATAAGCACGCAACCAAAATCCTTAAGAAGAGAATTCTTTCTTAATCTTCTCTTAAATATTCTTGTGACCTTATATGGGTCTCCATTATCCCATGCTCTAACAAGCATGCTTAAAATATATTTCTAGTTCATCTCCATAACATAAGTGTCGCCATAGGACACAACCAAAAACCCGGTGTGCACAAACATAACCCAAACAAACCCAAACATTGTAGGGTTTCAACCCAAGCTCTTTATCATTTTATTGGCCTTATAACGACTCGTTGAGTCTTACTAACACATTTCATTATTTATGTGTTTTACAAATTCACCCCGTAATAATTCCTTAAAGTTTGTAACCAAATCCCAATAGTCATTCGGGCTTAATTCCCAAGACTAAAATCCACAAACACATCACAATCACCAACCATTTAAAATTTGGAAGTTATATGCTTCACTTCACTAATCAAACGAAATCCAAGCGTCGTAGGATTTCAACTCAAGTTCATTTAGCACTTAATTGAACTTATAATGACTGTTGAGTCCAATCTACCCTTTCTAAAATTTTAGGGCATAGAAGCCATGAGTCTCAATATCTTCTATGTTCATAACCATCATCAATAGGCATCTCCCCATGTTCATTAAACTCACATAAACCCCACAAATCACTTAACAATGCAACTTAGAACAAATTGGCCATCTTGTGCATAAATTCATTCAAGTCACCTTACCAATCATAATTTCCAATTCATGATTAAATCATACCACATGGTTTAATATACTCTAATAAGCATATAAAACATAGTAATCAAGCTCACATCAATAATTTTGCAAGCTAAACCAAATTTGGGCAAAACACCCTCCAAGTATCTCTACCAAATCAACCTCAATACTCATAGATAATCAACATAACCAAGTTCAATAGACCATTAAACACTTGAATTTCATATAAATCAAGGTCTCACATAGGTCCAACCAAGCTCTATCATCAATTAGAAACCTAGGGTTCATGGCATCTTCTACAAACCCTAACAATGGCTTCCATTGACCTCACATAGCACAAATGATTGTTTCCTAGGGTCAATGGAGCCCAAAAGAAGAGAAAGAGAGGTAGAAACTTACCTTGATTCAGCCCCTACAAGTCAAAATCCCGAAATCCTTGGAGGTGGGTGTTGTTCTCTTCAATCCCCTCTTCAAAACTATGGTGTAGCTTGAGAAATGAAGCTCTCAAGCTAAGGAATCCATGGATGGACCTTCAAGAACCCTAGAAATCCCTTCTTTAAGCCTCCATGAGAGTCTCCCACGTTTTTTAGAAGTTGTAGGCAGAAAATGGGAGGTTTAATGAAGTGTTGGTGGTTTATATATGATAGAAACTAAATGGGTGTGGTTTAGATTAGTGGGTTGTTTCCCTTTAATTAACCACCTTAATCTACCTCCAAACCTCAATTAGATGCTTAAGATATACCCTAAGGTAGTTAGGATAGTTTAGAGTGGGTTAGGATGGGTTTGGGTAGGGATAGGTTAGGCAAATTGCAAAAACTAGCAAAAAATCCCGTAACAGGAATGGGCACCATGCGGTCGCATGGTGGCCCTAGGATGCGAGCTTTGCTCCCTAAAACACTTTTCAAATTTTCTTGTTTCCTTGCTCGGTTTCGGTCGCTCCTCGATGCATCCTCGAGCCTTAAAGCTTCGAAATGGCTCACAATTGAACCCTTAAAGTCCTCAAACATTAAACTAATCAATCTAAGTCTCAAACCAATTTTAAATTAGGTCTAGACTCCCATAAACAACACCCGAAACAACCCGGGGCAAAACCGACGCAAGACGCAACAACTTGCTATCTAAACGTCGAATGAGACCGCAAACCGACGGGTAATAACCCATGATTATAAGCACCTATAAGGGCTACAAAATAGGCCTAAATGCCTCTCAAATAATAAACAACAGATAGGAGAAATAAGCTCCCGAAAGACGAGACGTTCGCCCGGCTCAATCTCAAACTACGCGATAAGGAGAATTACTATTCTCGAGGCGTCAAAACTTCCGAGACTTATGGAATACATCCAATTAGAAGTCTAACACATCTAAACATGTTATTTAATCATCATGTAAAGATCTCGGGACCAAATCGAGGTCCGTAACACAAAACCCGAATAAGCTCTCAATCGAAGTCGCATTTCGACTATCGACTATCGGGGTTACGACTTTTGACTTTAACAAGTCAACCACTATATGACATTTCTTAGAAGTGTTTTAGTCCTAATGTGATCTCTCATACACATTTAGACTCTCTCACAAACCAAACGAGCAATCAACGAAAGAGGAAATGCGAGCTTTGCACGCAATTCAAGCTAACCGAATCTGGATCTTACAATTCTAGGACTAAAGCATGACTCTTCAGAAGACAACCGAGCAAAGACACTGTATGGTGAGGCCGCCCCCATCAAGGCCATCATTTCAAAGCGTGATGCTCCTGAAGCCGCTTCGCTTACTCGCCAAAGCATACGGGAGAATATGGTTACACCCTTGAGAATAATAGTGTACCAGTTTCGTATCAACGAAGCCGCCGACGAGCTCTCGACCGCTGACCGCTAAAGTCCCCATTTATACTAGCTAGCTTTTGGCAAAGTTAAAGAACTTCGTGCCAACCTAGCCTGACAAGATAATCGACGCTATGGGGATCCGGATGTTCTTGTTGGAGGGTTTGTGGGACAAAGTTTTTGGATGTGGTGGCTATAGTCGGAAGAGAGGCCATAATGGCTTGATGGGTTTGATGGTGAACAAGGGTTTTGAGGCCCAAAGAGTGAGCAAAGGGGATGAATCTTTGTGGGTAGACTGGGGATTGATTGTGTGACGACCCGAATCGGATCCCAATACGAGACCCCAAGGTCGTGCCGTCAGAACACACAATTAGCAAGCAATGGGTAAGGCTATAACAGCGATACACAACCGACTCAACAAATGCGGAAGCGAATAACATAAATGGACCTGAGCTAACAAGCTCCGAAATACAAAGCAACCAAAGAGATAGTAAATCTCTCGGCCCAAAAATTCGACGCACGTGAAGCAACATTGGGCACGTACTACAAACTCCCTGTTACAATTTTATAAACAATATTATAACCAAGTCATCGGCGACGTTACAGCCAGAACCCAACATTAAACTAAGTCTACAACTCTAGTCTACACACTCTACGGCTAAACATGTCGGAGTACAACAACCAACAATAATATTACTCAAGATGGAATAAATACGTACTTAAACAAACATGGCTCGACTAACATTTGTCAGCTCACAAAAACCAAGTATTAATAATTTACAAATACCAGAACCAATAAAAACACAAGCTTACTACCCATAGTGAAGTCTATATAACTTCACTTCCCAAACGTCCTTTCCAACAAAACCAAGGTTACAAAATATAATAGTAGCATCCTTCGTAAAAATTACACTTCAATCGTAGACTCGGTGGGTTCCTTCGAATTACTAGCTCGGCTCGAATCTAAGGAAAACAAAGCAAACGAGTAAGTCATAATGACTTAGTAAACTACTAAAGATGCAATGTCATGGCATGGTATTATGCTCAAAATAAAACATGTACATCTCATGTCATACTTATGATGTATCATTTCATGGTATAATCCTCAACATAAACCCAATTTTCATCCATAGACACATAGAACATAGTTCTACATAATTTATCATAACGTCATCCATATCATATAGAATATGCATCTCAATTCCAATAATATGTAGCATGTCATTTCCACATTTTAACTTATCATCAAACCACATAACCCAATTATACCATGAGTCTCATAATTCTTTATTTATCACAACTCATATAATAATTCATATATGGGAGACTATTGTTTCCATTCTAATCATAAATAACATGTTATATTTCTAGTATAACATCATATCATAGAAATCATCATTTCATTAGCATGTTATATTTTTACTATAACATTTCGTCAAATAATCATCATTTCATGTAAATCATATCATTAACCACGTAGCACAACAATTCATATATGTGCTCGTAAAATAAACCACATAAGAGAGAGAGAAGATGATTCCTTTTCCGCATCCGCCGTGTAGCTCCTGCAAAACACGTGCAACCTTATGTGTCCTCGATATCCCTTTCATGGATATCGATGTCCCCGAAAACAGTCCCTGTTTCGGGTTCCATCGCTATCAAAGGTAGGTGTATTACTCTAGCAATGATCAGCTACATCCCTATCATGGCCATCGATGGAGGGGTGTGTGCAAACCCGGCGCGGCGATCCATTGCGATCACGAATCCCACAATTCGTGAAGACAATGCATCGTCCCACCAAAAATCTAAAACCAAAAACCGCCAGCTGGACTCACACACAAGCACAGGTAATATATACTCACATGCTCAATCAAAGGAAAAGTACAACACACCGTACTAATCCAATCAAGTAGAAATTTACTTATCAATCACATAGTTATGCATTTCTATGCTAACTAACACAAACATATTAGAGCAATAATATCAAGTCTCTAATACCCAAGTGTCCTTCATACACTTGAAAATGCTCGGAGGCTTAACCTCCATCAAAACTACCCAAAATTCCGTAGGATCTTAATATGTAGTTCTCTATGCTCATATTAGTCCCATAATTGACTCCGTTGAGTCATTTCTACTCTTTTCAAATTTGAAGGCATAGAAGCTATTTGCATCATAGCCCTCCTATTATTCATTAGCTAATATTCATGACTAAGTTCTCAAGGTTAGCAACATTGTGCAACCCAACAATCCATACCTTCCCAACAAAATCCCCAAAACATGGTTCATAGGTCAACACTTAACATTTAGAGTCAACCATCACATTTTAAGCATGCATCTCAATATAGCATTTAATCAAGCATGCTTTCATCCAAAATAACAATTCATCAAATCAAGATGTAAATTCATCTAGCATGTTCATAACCTTAAATTTCATGGATTAAAGTTGAACAACATACTCTCATATACATAAAAGTCAACTCCATTCTTGAAAGTCAAACGTAACATTCAAACATGTAATCCATTGTGATAATTCATTTTTCATGCTCACAACCAAAATATAAGTTCATCAAGTATACTTCCAAACTTTAAACATATCACATATGTAATTCCAATTACTCATAAGATTCCATAATATTCCCCAAAATCATTCATGACATCAATAACCCACTTATTACATAATCATCATATCAAACCCTAGATTTCTAGGAAATTATATGCCCATCATTCTCAAGTCAAAATTATAAATGAAGCTTAATAACATACTTCATTAACCATAGAAATCAACCTACTCATGCTTCTAGCAAGTTCACTCACCAAAAATTCAAAACTCAAAATAAAATCACACATATCATACATGTGTATTGACCTCAAATAGCAAACCTCTTTGTTTTCCTTAGGGTCAATGAGCACAAAATCCATAGTAGGAGGATTTTAGTAGCTTACCTAGGTTGGATGAAAACTTCAAAGATTGAAAATCCGATCGGTGAAGTTGTTCCACTCGTCGAGGGCTTCACGAATCCGGAGTTTGGAGGCGATCCAACGGTCGGATCTTCATGGATTGGAGGAGGAAGAAGCTAGGGCTTCAAAGCCCCCATGTCTCCCACACTCACTCCCTCAATACGTATTAGAAGAAGGGGAAGAAATGAAAGATTTTCTGAATTTTACAAGGGATTAGTGTATATATACCTCCACAATAAGAGAGGGCACAATTGGGATTTCATTGGTACAATTAGTGATTGTTAGATGTAATTAACTCCTAATCAAACCTTAATTAACTCCCCAAACATGTTAGGACATGATTAGGACTAAGTATGGGTGTTAGGAAGGGTTTAAGGGAGGTTTAGGGAGGGTAGGATATGAATTACACAACCAAAAACAAAATAGGGACAAATCGGCTCGAAGCACAATGCGCTCGCATGGTCCATAAGCATGCGACCGCTGTGGTCCTCTTTCCTTCCATTTCAAACTTCTGCAATCCTCGCTCGGGTATGGTCCTTCATGCATGCAACCGTAAGCCTTAAAGTTCCAAAATGGCCTATAATTCAACCCTTAAAGTCCTCAAACACTTAGCTAAACCAACCAAGTCTCAAACCACTTTCAAAGTAGGTCTAGACTCCCATAAACAACACCCGAAACAACTCGGAGCGAAACCGGCGAAAGGCACAACAACTCGCTAACGAAACAACGAATGAAACCACAAATCGATGGGCAACAACACAAGATTATAAACACTTCAAAAGGATATTGAATAGACCTGAATACCTCTCAGATAATGGAAAATAGATAAGAGAAAAGAACTCCCGAAAGACAAGACGATCACACGGCTCAATCTCAAACTACGCGATAAGAAGAATTGCTATCCTCGAAGCGTCAAAACCTCACAAGACTTAAGGAATACATTTTTACATGCTTTAGATTAAATTTTTATTTTAAATTTTAAAAATACACTTTTAATTGCTAAATTTTAGTTTTTAAAATTTTATCAAACAAAATGCTTAAGCGTAGAAATACTTAGGCTTCATCCTAGGCCCATTTCGGCTCGGGAGGAAGAACATAATTTGACATCACCGGCTAATTGTCCTCACAAGCATCGAAAGGTATTACGCACAACAAACTCTCCAAGTCCTTGGTGCCCGAAAGGGAGATTCAAGGTGAAGATTTTGGTATCCGTCCGGATTCGATGGCTCGTAGGTGGGGCTTACGTTAGATTCTCCGCTAAGGGCGCCCGTGATTATGTCAGAAATTCTGTGGCAACATTGGCATGGATGGCGTGTGCTAGACACTGTTAATGTTAGGAATATGGTAGTTAATTTTTCATCAGAAAGCATTAACATGTATTTCGGCACCTCAACTGCGGTTGGTGCCGATGATTATAACACACACCTCCACCCCGTATCCACTCGAGGTGGTGAATGATGTCATTGCTCTCCTGTGTGGAGTGGTCCTATAGCCGTAACCCACCATATGGACCTCGCACCATGAGAGAGTCCTTCCTCAAAGACACGGCCAAGCCGTGTATAAATTTGTTTGTGGCCGTCTCATGCCCTCAAGTCACCAAAACACGGTGAATTGGGAGAGGGGGCATCTTGACCTACACCATCATGACTAATGGGTCTATTGATGTTGGCCGTTTGATCAACGGCCAAATCAAGACCCTTATTAGAGGTAGGGCGAATGCGGGGTTCGCGTTCCGCATTTGATTCTTGACTTGTGTAGGGGGCAAGCGTGAGAATGCCCAAACACGGCGAGAGGTGAAGGGCTGATGGGTCATTACTAGGGCCATTTTGTTTGAACATCACGGCCAGTAGAGTGAGGGTTCCTCGAGAGGAGGAACCCGAAGAGACCCGCTCGTTGGGATCTCAACCGAGGTTGGAGCTTGTCCTCCAAAGCGATATGGTGAGTCGGCCGGTTAGCACGAATGCGTCTTGACCAGTGAAATTTTGGTTGGGTGCTGCCGTGGGACATAATGTCTCAAATCATATGGGCGCCACCGAGCACGATCCCCGAGTTTCGTCCTCATTCGTTATCTCCGGCTCACCTTGAGTCGAGGCCCAAGCTATCCTCGTTCGTTAGGTGGACCGCTATGTCCTTTTGATATTTGTCCTACCCCATCAATCCTCTCATATGTTCCTCTATTTTGAGGACAAAATAGAACTTAAGTTTGGGGGGATTTAAAACTTTAGGTCTTAGCGGGTCGGCCTAACGAAGAATGGAGTTGAGCTATGTCGTTAGGGTGAAAGAGAATTTCTTTTATTTGATGACCATTTAACTCTTCACCCTATTTTTCTGTTTTATTTTTTCGATTTTCGGAGGTGTTGCCTTGACAGAAACACTTACATTAGATACTCGTGGGTTCCTCTTATGGGGACCCATCATCAATTGTGTCATCGTCATCACCTCCAATTTTCGCAATTTCTTAGAAAAATATATTTAAAAAATTTAAATTCAAAATATTCATCCTCGAGTTTAGGTGTGGTAATGCTAGTCGTAGTCAATGAGGAGATTAGTGCAATGAACCGCATAGTTAGTCCGTAGATCGAATTTACTTAATTTTGCGAAACTTTTACTTTTCTCCAAATTCTTCATGCACTCACACCGGTCATAACTTTGGATTGATTAGAATAGTTTTATAAAGTTTATAACACCTATTTCACTTCAACAAGATATGCACAAGAATATGATGCATAGCCATTCGAACATGATTGTTGCATTAAATTGTAACTTAGGGTCAATTGCATGTTAGTTAGATCCCTTGGATTTTCTCATTTATATATCTCAAGCACACTTTCGAACCGGTGTGCGCATGTTAGTCTCAATTGTCCCTACCATCGTTTTAGCGAATGCTTATGTGAAATCCGTGCTAAACATTCAACCCCAATTCCATAGTTGATATGATATTTTGTGTTATCTTACTTGCTTTAAATACTATGTGAGCATTTGGCATTAAGAAATGATTTAGGCCATCTTTGGATCGTTAGAGCCTAAATATTCCACGACCTATACTAAATATATCCCTAGTGTCCCCTTTGAGCCTAATGAAAAGAATGGAGTGTGCTAAGCACTATTTAAACCCCATTCGCCATCGTTTCTTTACCCACATTAACTTAACCCTAAAAGCCTATACACTTTTAGCCTACCCTTTGAGAGTAGGATTGGGTGGAAATTGATTCTAGGAGGACCACTTCTTTTCGGTTAGGCTATTTTTCGAAGACTTCTTCTTTCCGTCGTCGAAAAAAAAAAAAAAAAAAAATAAAATATATGTGTCGACGAAAAATGAAACGGAAGAAGAAGAGTGTAAACAAAGATTCAAATGGAAGCATAGCTTTCAAGAGAAAATATGTTAGAAAAATTCTGCGATTAGAATGATGATATTTTAGAAGAATATATTGCCCAAAACAAGTTTGGGGAAAGAAAACTGAAACACCCCTCCACTTGTGGTCTTTGCAGTCCTAGCCTAAATAGGGAAAACTTCCTTTGCTTGGAAGTATGAGGGATAAAGGGTAGTCTTACTCTCTCACTTTGAATTCCAATCCTTTCCATCAAATCCCCCAACACCTTGGCCTTACATTACAAGCTTAAAAGTCCTAATGATCTTCTTGCCAATGCTTATGTTGTTTTCTTGTCAAGTGAGTAACATGAAATTGATCACACACTTCATAATCATTATTATTCACCTAAAGCTCACTTGTTAGCATAATCTTAGCTATTACAAGTCATTGGGATAAGAGAGCATTGTATGTCATACATAGAAGTGCATGGGATGGATGTATAAATCTTTTGAATCCTTGGGACCTTTAAATGCACATGTGACCGGGTTTGGATGGTAGATCTCATACTTCTTAATGCATGATTTTCTATTAAACTGTAATTTTCATATGAATGTGGTGTTTAGCTCAATAAAATGTTTTAGTTAAGATATTCTTTAAGACCGTGATCACACACACACGGAGAAATTAAAAGTAGTAGGATATTAAGAAAAGACTAGTTGGTTTTATATGACTAAGCTTTGCATATATGTGGTGAGCACCAAACGAGATTACATGCATGCCTTACACTTATAACTTGAGGATGAAACCAAAAAGATTTTATATTTTTATTATGTTTTATTTGTAGTTTTATTTTAGTTTAATATTTATTTGTTTTTTGTATTTATCTGCATAGTCGAGTCACTCGAAAGAGTCTCCTTGAGTTTGTGGGTTTATAGAGGAGTGTAAATAGTGTCACCCTCACAAAAAGATTTTAATTTTTGTTATTTATATGCTTTTGTATTTATAAGTTTATTTGTTTACTCGTGGACGAGCAAAGTTCAAGTTTAGGGTATTTGATCGATGTATTTTATACGCCGATTTTATATCTTCTGACTTAAATTATGCTATTCCACGAGTCTTTTGAGTACTAATATATGTTTTCGTTGAGTTTTGTAAGTTTCAGGATTGTTCGTGAAAATATGCGAAACTCCAGGGTTTTAAGTGCAAATTACAAATAAAGAAAAATTGAAGAAAAATAAAGACGTCAATAGGACACCTTGCGGGCC
>CM028381.1:114033833-114062378 GCA_013146195.2 Codonopsis lanceolata | reverse complement strand
CCTCTTGCTGACGGCAACTAACGCATGGTAAACACATAGCCAATCCATCCCCAATATCACATCAAAATCCTGATAGGCAATACTACCAAATCCGCATGCAAAACCGGTCACAAACAAGTACATGCAACCATGGCTTTATAAACCTCGTATGCAAGCATACAATCACCCGATGGTGTAGACACCTCAAGCACATAAGGCAATTGAGCGGGCAATACGCATAAATGATCAATAAAATGAGATGCGACATATGAATGAAGTAGACCCGGATCTATAAGAACTTCGAGCTCTCTATGACCGGCGAGAGTGTACCTCCAATCAGCAGTAGACTACTGGAACCCCCGCGATCAAGCACAAATACGAAACTGCGCCTTGGTCTCCATCACTATCCCTCTTGTTCCACGGCGTGAGCAGAACCCCAGCCAGCTAGCACGGACTTAGGACAATCTCTCTCCTCACAACCCGTCTCCCTTTGCCGTGACACTTAGCGATTTTAGTCAACAACTTGCTCAAGCTTGCGTGCCCGTCTTGTGACAATGAAGCAGACTTCTGAAGCTGTTCTTACGTCCTGCGCCTGCGAAGATGGGCGCGACTATCGACTCTCGAGCGGCTGTCGGTATCCCCAGCTGCGCATCTACCATAGCCACGTTGCGGCGGTTGCCCCTGACTCGACACCGATACCGAACTCGGCCTCTCCTGGAATGCGGCGAGGCCCCTGCGATGACCGGGAGTGCTTTGCTTGAAGACTCCGCACGAAGGCTTCGGCCTATGCTCCTCCATATCTCTCTTTATCTCGTGTAGCACGATCTACCGCGCCCGATGTCGATCACCAAGAGACAAAAGCTGTCTCTAGCTAAGCGGTCTTGGACCCTTCACGAACTTGAGAACCCTCTGTGGCTCATCTGGTACAAGATGGGCACAATACCGCGACAACTCAGTGAACTTGGACGAATACTGAGCTACGGTCATAAAACCCTGTTCCAAGTCTTGGAACTCCTTCTCTTTCCTCTGCCTCACTACCATAGGGACATAAGAAGCCCTAAACTCTCTCCTCAAGTTAGCCACACTCTAGGGACCCCATTCGATTCCGACTAACAAGCAAGACTTTCCACCAATGGTTGGCGGCTCCCTCGCCTTATAAACTGCTAGCACAACCCTCTCTCCTGGTGCATCCGTAGCCGCAAAAATCTTCTCTAAGTCCTCAAGCCATAACTTCAAGGCAATCGGCATCGACTCACCCTCAAAGATGGAGGTTTCATCTTCAAGAATCTCTCTAAAATAGCGTTGTTCCTCCCTCTAGGATCAACAGGCACATCAATACGAGGTGGCGGCTGCCTCACCTCAGGTTCTGGTGGTGGTGGTGGTGGAACTCCTCCTGGCTGACCTCCCTGGGCCATCTCATTCATAAAGGCAAGCATGCGGCGATACATGTCCGCCATCTGCGCATTAGGGTCAACTTGCTCCTGCTGAGGAGGTCTATCACCCTGTCTACCCTCTCTGTCATCTCGACCAACACCGCCTCCCTGGCTAGGACCAGTACCTCCCAGATTAAATGCGGTGTCTAGTCTCCACCATGATGAACCTATAAGAAATCACTCGACGTTAGCAATCACACATAGAACCAACCCACCTAGGCCATGGAACCTATCCTGGCCGAGCTAACCTATAAAGCTCTGATACCAACTGTGACGACCCGACCTGGACCCCGAGGTGGAATCACAAGTCAAGTCGTCCAAATAAGACAACAATACAAGCAAAGACTCAATTTTTAGAAAGCGGCGTGACGCCTTGACATTTTAGTTGAGCGCTGACTCGGCACCAAAAGGCCGGAACAATTTAAAACTTTTTACACCTGATATAACAATTAAGACAATTATACCAAATCATCGGCGACTTTACTACCGGAACCCATCACTACACAGTTCATGCAGATAAACCTCGACGGCTACAACACGCCGGAGAACAACATAATTAAATAAGAGCTAAAGTAATGCCCAGCGGAAGATTTAAAACACGTGAACCATACTACATCTATACAAGGCTCGGCGTACATGCGCCGGCGCTCAAAAAATAGAATACAACAAGTATAGACACAAATACAAACAAAACCAATTTCCCAAGCAAAGTCTAAATGACTTGCTGATCCCAACGTCCTTACAAAAGAGAACCAAAATAAGGACATCTAAACCACATCCTCGTCGCGTGCGATCACGGACAAGCGCAAACCCTGCAACACCTCAACGAGCGGTACCTGAACGGCTCGGATCAAAAGCAGTAAAAGGGAGGGGGTAAGTCATAAAGACTTTGTGAGTTAACAATTATGCATGTCATGGCATCATGCAGCATACATATCAAGATATCATTTTTAATATCAAGTCAATCAAAGCGTTCATTTAGTAAACACTTATAACACATATCCATGGTAGCACGTTGTTTCACATAAGTGCTATAAAAGGTAAACCCCATATAAAGAGGATATGATATGAAACCGGTGCCGCTACGTAGCTCCTGCAATACACAGCGTTAACATTCGTGCCAATGATACCCGTGATGAGTGTATCAAAGTACCGAGCTCTCTACTCGGGTACCGAGCTCTCTACTCGGTTACTAGACTTGCCAATGTGCTCTCTTGGTTACAGCAAAGGGGCTACTTCCCCACTGTGGCCAACAATGGAGGCGTGTGTGTAAAAACCCGGTATAACAACCCATCACTATCACGAGTCCCATAACTCGTGACGGCGATGCATTGTCACACCAAAGACTCAATCAAATATGCCAGCTGGACTCATGCAATGCCAAGTAGTTGTTTACTCGTCATAAAATCTCAAATAAGGAATAAGTTCGACAAGAGCGAACTTATTCAACAAGTAGTTGTTTACTCATTTAAGGAATCACACAAGAATTCGACAAGAGCGAATTCAACATGTCAAATAGATACACTATTCTACAACATGCTCTCAATCATGCATTTACTTCACACGATCACATAAATCGCATAAGAACTCAATCGAGTCTTAAAAGCACACAAACATCAAGGCATACTCATCAATCCATCTCAAAGTATCGTAAGCTAATTCATTAGTCTAACAAACTACATTCATCGTAGGGATTGATTTTGGAGTCGGTATTGTTCATAACTCCCTAATTTCAACTCCGGTGAGTTTTACTAAAATTCAACAAAGAAGAGCATTGATGCTATATAAATCACATTGCCGTTTTACAAGTTCTCCGTTCATTTAGAACTCAAAAACTAAGCCGTTCGTTTTCTTAAACTAGCCGTAAACCCAATCTCGAGTCTCAAACCCTAATTTCGGTAATTTTGCTAAACATTGAATTGAACCGAATTCTTTCACAAGAGTTATTCCCAAGCATAATACAAACAACATTCATGCTTTAATAGATGTCAAAATCACAACTTCCTAGAGATTTCATAAAATCATACACATTTTATATATGTTGAGATGGAAGTTTTGTCTTCTCAAATAGTGTTCAAAATCATCACTAGAACAACTATTATGAAGGGTTCATGCAATTTAATTGAACATGAAAACTTCTGGGAATTGTCACTCACCTTAGTCCTATGATTAATGGATGGAAGGATGAATAACAAGAAGATTCTTGTAGAGAAGATCAAGCTCTTCGATTTGGCGGTCTCGGTTCGCCAATCGGACCACCGGATCTCCGGGAAACGGTCTCTGAAGTTGAGCTTCTTCCCAAGAACGAAAATGGAGCTATGTTCAGCCAACAATGGAGTTTGGGGAGGCAACAATGGCTGAACAAAGGTTTTTATACTTCAACTAAACCTCAATCCAAGTGAAGGGGGTGAAATGTCTTGCTAGCCATTGATAGATCTCATCCAAGGGTTTAGGAGGCTTGGAACTAAGTCAACAAAGAGGGCTTGAGTCTCTAAGGGCGGCCAAGGGCAAGGGCTAGTTTGTCTTCAACCAAAACTTAAACAAAAATCCCGCACATGAAGTTCTGATGACCTTGCGGTCGCAAGGTCATCTCCACCTTGCCTCCGCAAGGTCTCCAGAACATTGCTTCCCCAAGTTGCTGCCTCCTATGCGGGGGCAAGACCAAACCACCTTGCGATAGCAAGGTCTCCAGGTTGAAAAGCCTTCAAATTTGGCCTAGAATCAACCCTAAACAACCCAAGAAATTCAAGGGGGTAAACCAACACTCAAAACACAATCGGAACAGGCCCGAACATCACCCGAAACACATCCGAAACAGGTTAGAACATGGCTGGAATCACTCAACCAACGGCCAACGAATCAAATGCGAACCAATCCCCACTTAAACTAGGATAGAATGAACATATATTAGGCTTGTTTAATCATGGTTATATCTTGTATTCAAGGCCTAGAACTCAACCGAACTTCTCTCGAGACGAAATGAAGGCAATACAAACAATGATGTAAAACCGCAAAACACAAACGAAGCTACGAAGCTTCTAAACTCCCAACTACGAACACAACAACTAAGATGAACATATTTAACCTTAGATGCAAAGTATTAAGACTCTCATGAGACTTATTAAGGTGCTAACACGTAAATACGAACACCCGAAACAACAACAACAAGGCATGCAACGCATGGTAGACCATTACTCTATTATGGTCTCAACCAACTCAATGCCAACAAGATATGAATGAAATAAAGTCTCAAATATGTCAAGACATATTATAAACATGTTATAATGATAACAAACATGCAATGGGTTCGGGTTCTCACACTACCGACGCCCAAACCTTACCTGTCAACCCTTCATCTATACCTATCAACCCTTCATCTATTCCTTCTGAGTCATCTACTCAGAGCAATTCACCACCTCTGGAAGAGTCTATCCCTCAGGAGGTGCCTCAAAATCAGGAGGAGCCAACCAGAACCCCATCTCCTCCTCCTCCCTCACCTTTCAACTACTCACCTGATCCATCTACTCCTTCCTCACCTCACCAATCCCATCCAACTTCATCAACAACACCACAACCATTAGACCCTGTTGCTGCCAAGTTCCTCTTCGAACTTTCGTCAGTAGCAAATCTCTTCACCCCTACTCTTCAACCTTCTCAACCTTCTCAACCTCCTCAATCTTCCCTTCAAAAACCAAAATCCCTCTTCTACCCTGCCCCTTCCTTCTGGTTCTCTACCGAACCCATTCCCCAATCCTCCCACATCAGTGAAAATTCTTACACTGATATGGAACTGGATTCCCCACCAACACCACCTCCACCCTCCCCTATAACCATATCCTCTTCCACCAAAACCATACCAACCCAAGACTCATCCTCTTCCACCTCCAGAACTCCCCCTCTCCAACAGCCCTTCAGGCCTGCAGACTCTGCCTCTTCCGACACCATTCACATTGGCCAAGCATGTAAGATCCCGATTCCCGGTTAACTTGAATTGCGTGCAATGCTCGCATTTCTTCTTTGGTTGATTGCTCGTTTGGTTTTGAGAGAGTCTAAATGTGTATGAGAGATCACATTAAGACCAAAACACTTTTAAGAAATGTCGTATAGTTGTTGACTTGCTAAAGTCAAAAGTCGTAACCCGACGATAGTCGAAATTCGACGCGATTGAGAGTTTACTTGCGTTTCGCGTTCCTGACCTCGATTTGGTCCTAGATCTTTACATGATGATTAAATAACATGTTTAGATGTGTTAGACTTCTAATTGGATGTATTCCATAAGTCTCGTGAAGTTTTGACGCCTCGAGAATAGCAATTCTCCTTATCGCGTAGTTTGAGATTTAGACGGGCGAACGTCTCGTCTTTCGGGAGCCTATTTCCCCTATCTGTTGTTCATCATCTGAGAGGCATTCAGGCCTATTTTGTAGCCCTAATAAGTGTTTACAATCATGGGTTATTACCCGTCGGTTTGCGGTCTCATTCGACGTTTTGACAGCAAGTTGTAACGTCTTGCTTCGGTTTCGCCCCGGGTTGTTTCGGGTGTTGTTTATGGGAGTTTAGACCTACTTTAAAAGTGGTTTGAGACTTGTGTGGTTTAGCCAAGGGTTTGAGTACTTTAAGGGTTGAATTATAGGGCGTTTCGAAGCTTTAAGGGTTGCGGTTGCATGCGGGAAGGACCGGACGCGAACGAAGATTGCAGAAAATGTCACTAAGGGTAAAACCCTTTGATGCGGTCGCATGGTAGGAGGACCATGCGAGCGCATGGTCCTTCGAGCAGCATGGTCCCTGTTTTGATTTTTTGTTGTGTAATTCCTATTCTACCCCCACTAAACCCCCTCTAAACCCTTCCTAACCCTTAAACTAAGTCCTAATCATGTCCTAACATGTTTAGGGAGTTAATTAAGATTTGTTTAGTGGTGGATTACCTCTAATGATCACTAATTGTACCTAAGAATTTCCCCTTGTGCCCTTATTGTTGTTGAAGTATAAATACACTAACCCTTCACCAATTCAGCCATTTTCTCTTCATTTTTCCTCCTTCTTAGAATACGTATTCAAAGAGAGAGGGTGGGAGACTTGAAGCTTTGAGCCCTAGCCATTCTTCTTCCGATCTTCAAAGATCCGACCGTCCGATTGCCGCCAAACTTCGGATTCTTGACGTATGCGACGGGGGGAAC
Source organism: Codonopsis lanceolata (assembly GCA_013146195.2). NCBI lineage: Eukaryota > Viridiplantae > Streptophyta > Magnoliopsida > Asterales > Campanulaceae > Codonopsis > Codonopsis lanceolata. The sequence continues at coordinate 114,055,792 of CM028381.1, read as the reverse complement.
AACTTCACCGTTCAGATTTTGATTCTCTTGAGTTTTTACTCAAGCTAGGTAAGTTTCTCTCTTTTGATTTTGGTTCATTGGCCCCTAGGGAAAACAATCAAAGTGTTATTTGAGGGCAATGAACAATTAATATGCTATGTATGCCCATTTTGGGGATTTTTAGAAGTATGAACATGTTGATATCATGAATATGATGATTTGAATGAAATTGTATGTTGTAAGAAATGGGTTATGCTCTATGTTGAGTTTTTGGTGAATTTTAGGGCTTGTGAATGAAACCCAAATTATTGAAGAAATTGTTGTGAATTAAAGTGGGTGTGAATGTTAGGTTAATGAAATGGGTGAAGATTGGAACTGGATATTAAGACTCAATGGAGTTATCATGACCTTAATAATGTGTTAAATGGACTTAGGATGAAATCCTACGACGATTGGATTTCATTTGTTTGACGTTGTGAAGTATATATATAGCTCCCGAACTATTAATGGAGTTATGGCTATGATGAACCTTATAGATTTTTAGGCTTGAGAATCAAGCCCGGATGAATTTTGGAACCTTGTTGTGAATGTGAATGAAATAGTAAAGCGTGGGTTGACGAAATACATAAAGAATAAAATGTGGTATTAAGACTCAACGGAGTCATCATAAGTTCAATAATGTGTTAAATGAACTTGGGTTAAAATCCTACGACGAATGGGTTTCGTTTGATTAATGATGTAAAGCTCATAACTCCCAATTTTAAATGGATTATGATTGTGATGTGTTATGTGGATTTTTAGGCTTGGGAATCAAGCCCGAATGAATATTCGGATTTTGTTGTAAACTTTAATGAGATATTAAAGTGTGGAATTATGAAACACATAAAGAATGAAATGTAGTATTAAGAATCAACGGAGTCGATATAAGGCCAATAAAATGATAAAGAGCGTTGGGTTGAAACCCTACAATGTTTGGGTTATGTTTGTGCACACCGGGTTTATGGTTTGTGTCCAATGGCGACACTCATGTTATGGAGACTTACTAGAAATATATTTTGAGCATGCTTGTTAGAGCATGGGACAATAGAGACCCACATAAGGTCACGAGAATTGAATATTTAAGAGAAGATTAAGAGATAATTCTCTTCTTAAGGATTTTGTTGCGTGTATATGAAAACATTTGTGAGGAAGTGACTACGGAGTAGTCATGATGTTTTAAGTATGGAATTGGTAATATCGATCATGTATGACGATTAGGACTATGAAAACATTTTTGCATTTCTTTTTTTTTCATCATTCATTTTTTTTCCATATTTTTTTGAGACTAATATATATATATATATATATATATATTTATGTCTCACTTTTTTTCTTTTTTCAGGTGAACGTGTCTACCTACAAGAGGCTGCTTCGGGGTTTCTACAACATCAACAAGCTTTATCAGAAGCTTGTGGACGAGTTCTTTTGCCGAGGGAACGATGCGGTGCGGCAGACTAGGCGCCGGCATGATGCTGACGATGATCAAGCGGCTGCCAGATCGAGTCGCGCTCGGGGTAGAGGACGAGTATATAAGGCTGGTGGCAGAGAGGGCCGTCGAGTCATGGGAGGTGGTCTTGACAGGAGCCAGTCTTTTCATGGCCATTAGCTTTTAGATACCTGCACTCATTAGCTTTTTTTTTCCTTTTTTCTTTCCACCAAAATCTGTACAGATATTTATTATGCAATGCTATATATTTTTATATGATGCAAGAAAATAAAATGCACACTAAATACTCATGTACAAAATAAACCTAGACCAATATCTAATGGTAATGGCACGCTGTAACTCAGAGACGGATTTAAGAAAAATACACCTTCGGGCTCGAGCGGGCTTTTCTGATAATCTGCGGGGAGGAAGAGGCAACCGCCTCCTCCTGTAATTGGCCATATAATTGCTGCAACGCTATCTTTTATAGCCTCTTCACTTTTCTCCGCGATCAGACAGGGCAACAGGTAGTGGTCGGAGCCGAAAATACCCGGACACCAGACTGTTTTGAGGAACAGTAACCAGGAGCCTGGCGCCACCACAAAGGGTTATTTGGTGCGGCGCCAGGGAGACATTTAGGCGGCGCTAGGAGTTCAAAAAAAACTAGGAGATTCTAATATAAGGCGTGGCATGCTAGTCAAGAGCAATAAGGCCTCGAATCCGGGGAGGGAGAGCAGCATAGCTGTAAAAATTAGCACTGAATTCTTGGTTACAACCATGATTAGCAAGGGCATCTGCCACAGAATTTGCCTCTCGATAAATATGACTGATGGATATGTTCAGAGAGCGAACAATTTTGATGATGTCTCGAATCAAATAAAGACTTCGCCAAGGACGATGAACATTACCCAAAACACAGTTTAAAAGAAGCTTTGAATCAATCTCCACATTAGCACCAATGATATTATTAGATTCTAAGCAAAGCAGACCTTCATGCAAGGCTCGACATTCTGCATGGAAGCAATTAGAAATATCATAGAAAGAGGCAAAGGCAAAAATCAAATCACCCATGTCATTGCGGATAATTCCTCCCCCAGCACTAAGACCCGGGTTGCCACGACTAGCACCGTCACTGTTGAGTTTAAGCTGACCAAGGGAAGGCTTAATCGAACTAATAATCTGAATTTTTCAAGAAGAGATGATACCCAAAGAGGACGAGAAAATAGAGTTCCAGTCCGAACGAGTAGTGAAACCAGCTCCTTTCAAAATGGAACAAATCAGATGCTTGATACGATCAGAAATAACCCAAGGAGGGTCACGAACACCCTCATGCAGACTGGCATTTCTCGCTTTCCAAATCTCCCAAAGGATCACCGAAGGAGTAATAGAATGTAGGACATAATTGGTCTTATGTAACCAACAAGAGAAACAACACTGGTCAATAGAGCTCGCCGAACAAGAGAAGCTGCCTAAACAATTGAATTCAGACCATATAAACCGAGCAGTAGGGCTATCAATGAAAACATGATAGTAAGATTCAACTTCACCCAACACGCAGCAAGAGCAACGAGAAGCGAGCTGAATACCCTTTTTAATAATACTTTTGTCCAGAGGGAGTTTCCTGAGCCAAAGCCTCCACATGAATACACTTATATGCCGAGGGAGATGTTTATGCCATATAAAAGTAGCCGAAGTAATCAAAGGCCAATGAGAACGAGAAATCTGCCAAGCCAAAGAGATAGAGAATTTCCCGTTTTCAGAAAGGGTGCAATGAGCTGAATCCGGGAAATCCGAAATAGAAATGCCATGCTTCCTGATTAAATCGGCAGTAGAGGAGCCAACTGCCCGACAAGCAGCCTCATCTATTTTGAATGATTGATCAAAAAGATCTCTAACAGTGAGGTTCTGATCAGAATACGGAAGGAAACATGGGTCTTCCGGCAGCCATTTATCAAACCAAACCGAGCAGTGACCTTGTCCAATAATCCAGTTAATATGATTTTCAGCTTTCTCCTTAATAGAACACATTCTACGCCATGTAGAAGAGCCATTAAAAGAAGTGACTAAGGCCGGGTGAATGGTAGAACAATATTTCTTTTTCATGAAAGAGCACCAAAGACTGTTGGAGGATCGAAACCGCCACCAAAGTTGAATAGAATAGGCCTGAATAATATCCTTGATAGAGCGAATACCAATGCCACCTTCCAGAACAGGTCGACAACATTTTTCCCATGAAATCCAGTGTGCTTTGAGTTTGTTGTCAACTGATCCCCAAAAAAAATTGGCAAGCATTCTGTTGATTTGGTGAACGACCGAAATAGGAGGATCCAGAATGGCAAACTGATTCCGGTACAATCCCTGTCGTACACTGTTTGCCTACTGTGCTAAAAATTGTCTGTTCCTTCAGTTTCTCGGTATAAATGGCAGACGAGGGAGCGCTTATTTTTCATCAGCTCATTTGCCCTCTCACTTAAGCTTTCAGTCTTTCTTTTACTCAGCTTCGCCCTCTTTTATCAAATAGACTTTTGCTTTTTCCCCCAAAAATGGCCGCACCAGCTCATACAACATTGGAGATGGAAATTTATGACAATGCCCTGGATTTCAGGGTCCTTTCCCCGCGGTCAGATGAACGCGACTAGTTTGAGCATATTTATGGGTTCAGGTGCCTGTTGTCCTGACGGACCCTTATTATCAATTGGGACATGCTGAGGGGAGCTTCCAGAATTTGGTCTTCTCAGGACCATCTCTTTAACTTTGGCATGAACAAGATGTGCTCCACTTTTGAAGAATTTTGTGATATGGTGGGGATGGCACCTTCTGGTCTTATTGCTACGCCTTCTCCTTGGAGGCGTCCATATATGGCAATAAGGGAGCTCTTTGGCTCTACTTGCGCTGATACTCCAGGTTTTTACAATAGAGTAAATTTTGACCTGACCGTCCTTCCTGGGCTTTTATAGAGTACATGGAGGTTGATCATGATTATTTGCGACTCCGGCTGTCGTCTCTTTTTCTTTGCCTTGTGGGGAGATAACTGCTGGTGGGCCAGCCCGGATATATCGATGTGCGGGTCGTTGACCTGGCATTGCAGGCTCGGGATCGCCGGGTGAACATAAATCCGGTGATCTTGGCAGAGACCTTAGCGGGTATGGATGCCTTTGCAGTTTGCGATGAGCTATTTCCTTCTGGCATACCTCTTCTTATCCACATGTGGTTAGAGGAGCATTTTAACTGGGTGATGGGCCCAAACACGGCGGGAGCAAGGTACGATCCAGGGCTCTATGGCTCTCGCGGTCATTATCCCTCGACTAATTTTTCGGAGATCGATTTGGTCGAGAGTTTCTTGCGTAGGGGCTCTATGGAGATTATTTGGGTTATCAGCCACTGGCAGATCTGCCACTTCCTTAAGTATACCACCGGGGTCTATGCCCAGGTCATTTTCGGGTCTCGAGCGTACCTCCTTTTATCGGGCAGATAGGGTTTTGCGCCAATTTGGCAAGGAGCAGCTCATTTCTGATCTGAGCCGTCCCGTGGCTGTGGAGCTAGATATGAGCACGGACTTGGGCACCCTTATCAGCAACATATGGCTTTCGGACTTTGATTTGCTGGAGGTGGCCTACCTCTATTCTGATTACATGCTTCTTTCCCATGAGTACGTAGCATGGATCATGGTGGCTGCCAAGGGGCCTTCCCGTATAATTAGGCGTGGACTGAGGCCACTGTTGGGCCATCACATATCCAGTGGCCTGGATGCTTGCTAGATGGAGATAGGCGAGGAAATAGAGAGTTCGTGGCTGGTGATTCCTCAGGTCCTACAGGAGGATTTCAGGCGGGTGCACGGCCTTGGTGCCCGGACGGCTCCTGGTCCAAATGAGGCAGGTCCCAATAATGCACCTCATCCCCTTAGCAATGTAAGTTGGCAGAATAATCCTTGGGAGCTGGAGGAGGCTGTCCCTCCCCCTCAGACTGGATGGGGCACTGTCCTCGGGAATGATGGTCACTGGTCCAAGCAACACGGCCATCCAAGATAATGGAGACGCCGATGATGAAGACGAGGACACTTCTGGGGGTTCTCGCGCTGGTGAGACTGGAACTTCTTCTGCGCCTCGCAGAAGGAGTATATGGATCCAGCTGGGCGGACACCACCGGCACTAATAGACCACTTCGGGGCTGAGCTGCAAATGAAAGATAGTTGGGAGGGGGGGGAACAGGGGGTAGAGGTACCAAGATAATAGATATGTACTGGCAGTAAATGCATAACTTAAATATCTTAAGCAGCTATTCCTAAGTTGCACCTTAGGACCTTATATTATATTTTGGTATTTTAATGCGAGCTTTTGTGTGGTTTTTCTCTTTCTTTTGTCAATCGAGCCCTTGCATGCCGAGGACCGGACGTCGGATGCTGAGGATTCAGAAAATGCATTCCCTCCCCTTTTCTCCTGTTTTCTCTTCTTCTCTTTTTATGCTCTAATTTTTGCCTAGTGTAGACACCCTAATTTCGTACCCCTGATATGTAACTCTGGCATGTGATATCAAAAACTGTTTAAACTTAACAAAATGTCAAGTTACATGGTTGAAAATGCAAAAGGAAAAGTAGGATGCATGGATAGTGAACTACAAGGGGGAAAGTGTCGAAAATTGGAGAAATTTAAGCAGTTGGCGCTGTGCCAGCTGTCCTTGGCGCCGCGCCCAAATCCTCTTTTGGCCGCGCCAAGCTCCCAAACAGTACCGAAGAAGTTAACGCATTGTGCAAATTGTCAAACGCGTGGTACAAGCCGATGAAGCACAAATCCAACTATAAATACAGGTGCCCGGCTACGCTTTTGGGACACATTTCGACGAAGGCTTGAAGCTCGAAGAAACTCTGCATATTTTTAACGCAGTGAGCAATCAGTGAGCGAGAGTGATCCCCCTCTCTGATAAAGCCTCGAAACTCTGCCAAACCTCCTCCAAACACAAATCCAACCGGTTAAAAGTGATCCCTAGCCTTCTAGTTAGGTATCCACTCTATTTCTCCGGTCCAAAACTCTCAGAAAGAGCCGTTGCTTTGCCCGAGCAAAAAGACCAAAATAGCCAGAAATAAGCCCTTGTTCTGCCTAAATTCCACCAACAACAAGCAAGCAATTGTTATAAGGCAAGCAGTTGCTCCGCCCGTTTTACGGGTCCCAAAAGCAACTCTTGCAAGCCGTTCTACCGCAGTAACAACTGCAGCAAAGAAAAAGACTCCTCTCTCACGAAGGACAAAGTGAGCACACCAACGCCCTTATATGTAAGCCTTTAAGGGTTTATTTACTAAAAAGCTATTTTCCATCCGGTCCAATGTAACAAATATAATCTGTTGTGCTGCTCGGATTATTTTAGAAAATAGCATTTAAAAGAGCCGTTATTATAGCCAAATATTTTTAAATTTATTTGTAAATTATCGGAAGGAGACAGTTGCAAGTCTGTAAATACTGTAAATATGTATGTATTTGTAAGTAGTTAATGCTTTATTTATTTGCTAAATAAATATAACAAAAAGCATACTTTAGCCAAAAACCGCTTTTGAGACCGAAAGGGCGAGTTGGGTGTCTAGCACCTTCCCAACTCGTAACTTAGCCTCCGAATCCGTTTTGCAATCTTTGGTTTTTCTTTTCTTTTAGCTTTGCTTTATTTTTGCCTTAAAATAAAAATGACGACGCTATAAAACATTTTGGATCCAGTGGGGCGTCGCAACACTCTTTTCTTGCACTTTTCCGTTTTCCCCTAAAAAAGGGAAAATGATAATGAAAGGGTGATGTATTCCTATATCCTGGTATCCCCTAAACAAGGGATAACTTGATGCAGGAAACCCAAAGCACCTATAGTGATCCGAAATAAGCCATAAGGCTATTTTCATAAAATCCATAGTGGGGGCATCGCAACAACCTTTTTTGCACTTTTCCGTTCTCCCCTAAAAAACGGAGAATGAGAATGAAAGGGTGATGCATTCCCATATCCTGGTATCCCCTAAATAAGGGATAACTTGATGTGGGAAACCCAAAGTTCCCATATTGGATAAAAAATCCACTAAAGTCAACCGAGGCGCATTCCAACGCGCAATTTTAGACAGCACTCCTCTCGCACTTTTAATTTCGTTTTCCCCTAAACAAGGGAGGATGGAATGAGAGCAGTAGTGTCCCACATCCGCACGTATGCGCACCCCTATCTAAGGGCGCACGGGGCGCGGGCGCACGCCGGGCGACCCACAGTGGCGACTCTACTAGGGAGATCGTTTTATTTTAAATAACATGGAGGGCTAGACTCATAAAAAAAACTTTTTTTTCTTTGTTTCTGGATAAAGTATGCTTGTTATATTAATTTATGCATTTGAATATTTGCGTTCCTATAACATCTGTATTTATATTTGTGGATATGATCCTCCATCTTGCAGCAGTCTTGTTCCAATAAATGTTACAGGTGTGTTTAAATATATATACTTTTCAAAAAAAAAAAGAGGAAAACAACCAAAAAAGTTTCAAAATGAAAAAAAAAAAAAAAAATAAAATATATATATATATATATATATATATATATATATATTTGCAATAAATTTTCGGGCAGCACAATAAAAAGGTCAGGGCTTTATTTTTAATATTGCTTTATTTTCGGCCCTATATATTTATTTTGTTTTGTTTATTATTTTTATTATTCTGCAAAATTTGTAAATATGCATTCATTCTGCCATTTTATTTTGGGGACATAGGATTTTGTAATTAATAAGAATAGATAGATTCTCCGCTTTTCTTTCTATTTTTTGATGTGATGTGCTTGCTTGCTCGCTCTTAAACTAAAAAGCCGAGAAAATCCACACGTAACAGCAAGACATGTCATATCTGTTTTATTTTCTGTTTATATATCTGAAAAATAGAGATTTTATTACTTTTTAGTGGTTGCACACACGCGCACACATGTAAATATATTCCGAACTACTATCCTACACCATGGCCAACCTACCCCCTGCATAAGCCAACGTTAGAATGCATATAGATTCTCAGGACACTTCAATGACCGACCGGTTTTTGCATCTTTGAATCATGGGTCAGCCCCTGCCAAAAAAAAATATATGAAAAAAAAATAAAAAATTGGATAAATAGAATAAAAGTGTGCAAAAAAAAATATATGAAAAAAAAATTAAAAATTGGATAAATAGAATAAAAGTGTGCAAAACAAAAAAAAAAAAAAAAAGAATAAATTGCGCAAGAAAAAAAATAATACACATGGGCTGATTTATTATTCTCTGATGCTCGACCTAAACCATTTTGAATGGTGGATCCTGGAAAGAGTATAGGCCCTTCGCCTGAGATCAGTCCGATCTTGGGGAGTCGAAAGACATGTCGAATACGTTGGTCCTTTACTCTGGAGAAAGAATTCACTGTTCCAGGAAAAGTCCTGAGACCGTCAAAATAAAGCAAGTGCTTAGTCGGTCAATTGTAGGAAAAATAAATGGATAAAAAATATAAATACTAATAAAGGCACGCCGTACTCCTAGCCCAAAAAGCCTTTAGCCAACCTTTCTGATACGTCCTAAAACCCATTTTCCTCATAAACCTGACCCGAATTTGAAAAGGCGGAGATAATACTGGCCTGTTGATACAAGAAGCAGGCACAAAGACCAGATCAGAAGGTATCAGGGGCAGATCAGAAAAAGGGGCAGTATTAGTTCAGAAGGTACAGATTTTAGCAGAATAACCGTTGAAAGTGAGCAGTCCGCCATAGGTACAGATACAAGGGCTCTAGGGGACGCTCCGACTCCAGCTACGCAGCAAGGGTTAACTCCAAATTTGAATGCACATGTTGATCGTTTAGTGGGCCACGTTTCTAATTTAATGCAAAATTTAAAATCCAGTTGTAAGATAATCTCCTCCCCTGCAGTCCCCCAAGAAGCATCAACCTCCCATGTTCCTCCAAACCCAATTTCCAAGCCAAACACTAACCCGCCAAATACCACCATTATTCCAAATCCAAATCCAAATCCTCCACCAAGTGCCTACTACCCAAATATCAGCCCATACCCGTCCTATCCTCCATATCCTCTCCCAAGCACCAATAACCCACCAACCCAAAATCCTTATCCTGCCCAAAATCCCTATCCAACTCAAAATCCTTATCCTGCCCAAAATCCCTATCCAACCCAAAATCCATATCCAACTCAAAATCTCTATCCAACCCAAAATCCCTATCCTGCCCGAAATCCATATCCAACCCAAAATTCCTATCCAGCCCAAAATCCATATCCGGCCCAAAATTCCTACCCAACCAAAAATCCTTATCCTGTCCAAAACTGTGAGTCCCAATGGGCACAATAATAATATAGAAGGGGGGGTCGAATAGCTTATTAATCACTTAAAACTTTTTGGTAAATACTTTGAAAGGTACTTGCAATCTATCAAAAAGATTCAAGTAGCGGAAGACCTTCAAGGTAGTTGTTCCAGGTCTGCCGATAAGCACTACCGGTAGACCTTTACAAGTTACTTAAGTTCTGCTGTAAATGGATAAAGATAATCAAAGTAATTAAGCAGTTCAAATATCAGACAAACAGTAAGGAATAACACAAGTATTTTGGGATGGTTCACACTATAATGAGTGCTACGTCCACCACCAAGGCAGTCAACCTTGGATTTAAATTGTGCATTATGTTTTCCACTAGATCAATTACAAGGAATATCCCTAATGGATCGTGTACAAAATATTGACTTGTGTTTGGGGTCTAGGGAATTAAATATCTGTAGATACAGGATATTTAATTCGTGCAGAAGTATAGTTAATGAAAGTAAACAACAAGAAGTTAAAGCAATAAGTGTTGATGAACAACTTCTTGTTGTTGACGAGGACTTCTAGATCTGTAGAGGATCTCTTGATTGCACTGATTTTAAAGACTTGGAGTTTATGAAGTTTCTGAGCAATCCTTTAAGTGTTCGATTGATTCTGTACAGTGATATGTTCTCTAGTCTTCAATGGCAGCATTTATAGAAGGTGCACCTCAAAAGATCCGTTGGAGAAGACGAATGCTTCAACAACTCTTTTTCAACAATGCATTAAATGCATGGGGCTGTCAGTCAAGGATTTTCGTCTTCATAGATATCTAGAGCAGGTAATGATTTCTGAGATCTTCAAAAGGTGGGCGATTTAGGTGTCAGATCTGAGAGTTGTAGCAGAAAGTAGGAGACAGTCTGCTTTTCCTGCTTTCACTGTTCAGGACGAAAAGTCTTCCTGCTTTTCGGAAAGTTGCTTTCGGCGGCTTGATATGTCAGGGAATGTCTTGGATTAATTTAAACAAAGATTAGATAAGTTTGAATTAATCCATTGAGTCATTGCTGGACAGGACATGTCATACAAAACCAGGTGGACACAAGGTCTACCGTTTGTGGGCTTTAAGCAGGTCTTACGATGAAGCTTGTGGAGAGGTCTTCCGCTGAACCTGTGAAGTCCTATAAAAACTATACTAGGCAAAGTTCTATACACAGTTGCCACGCTAATCGATACGCAGCCCGATTAGCCACTAAAGTATAAAACTAATGTAATGTATTGAGCAGATATAAATCTAACATAAGAATCAACAGAAACCCAAATCAAATCCTTACTAGAACCCTTACCAAACGCCTCCTCAAAATCCTTACCAAATACCACAGTTAGAAATTAATCCAGCCTTTCCTAATCCTACCAGCATGTACCAAAATCCAACTCCCCCTCCCACCAAAATGGAGACAGACATGGAGAACTTGAAAAATATGATGCTTGAAGCTCTGAATAAAGAAAAATTTTCTACAAAGGTATTAACGCTAAAACCCTCAGCCATAATACCTTCAAATTTCAAAATGCCCGACATAGAAAAATTCGACGAGACTGGATGCCCTAACTCCCACCTAAAATCTTACTCTACTAGCATGCAATCAAGAGGGGCTAGTTTCGAAGCCATGGCCTCCAATTTTCATCTTACCTTGATAGGGGCTGCTAAGTTATGGTTAATGCTAGCAGATCATAGCACCATGGGCACTTGGGACCAAATAGCTGAAGGGTTCCTAGAAAGGAACAAATATAATACCACCACTGAAAATAAACGGGAACTTGAGGCATGCACCAAAAAAGAAAATGAAACATTCGCAGAATTTGCAGCCAGATGGAAGAATTAAGTCGCCCAAACTCTGGACAGACCTGATCCTTCTGAATCAGCCCAGTTGTTTATAAAAAATCTCCAGCCCATTTATCTAGAACGCATGCGGTATCTCCCTTATAACAATTTTAAAGAAATAGTGGGGATAAGAGTTCGTATTGATGAAGAAATACGTATGGGATCCCTATAAATTGATACACATACGCCCCCAATTTCACTTTGTAATTCTGAATCAGATGAATAATGTTCGGAAGAAGTCAACGTGATTGAAAGAATTCCACCTGGTAAATATAGTAGTGTGTCATGGTCATATGAGACGAATAAATCTGCCAACTCTGTTGGAGAAAGAAGCAATGCCAACAAGAATCTCCTAGGACCTTACCGAGCAAAAAGAAGACATTACGATGAACTGAATGCCCCAATGTCCCTGATTTCCCAAGGCTTAATGACATAAGGGGTTTTGAAACCAATGGAAAATTATCGACCTCCACTAAAGCTATCAGACATGTGGGACCACTCTCAGTATTGCGAGTATCATCGTAGCAATGGCCATCCCACTGATAAGTGTTATAAGCTCAGAAGTGCCATCCAAGATCTTATTGATGGCCAAATCATTGAGAAGCCGCACCCATGATTGTCTCTAGTAAAAAGTGGAAAATATTCTAGAATACCCTTGTATATACTCCCCCAAAGACTCTTTGTACCTTTGAATGTCCTTTTGTCAAATAAAATCTCGAGGAAACAACTCTTTTCAACTCAGTGTCAATTTTCATAAAATTTGGGATCCTTGTTGTTTTCTGGTACCACTAACAATATTGCAGGGGCTGTAAAAAAATTAATTTTTTTTGCTACTATCATTTACTCTCTTGAGAGAATTATCCGGAGGTACGTAATCATTACATCTCATTTCAAAGAAGAAAAAACAATAAAAAAATGATTATTTTAAAAAAACAAAGAAAACAAAAAAAAATCGTTCTCTTTAAATAAAAAAAAGACTCTTCGAAAAAAAAGAGAGAGATTTTTCTATATGTTGTCTTTTGTGTCCCAAAACATGTAAAGACAGGAAATTCCCCCTCACCATTATTTTCAATTGCCATCACCAGTTGATAAGTGGATCATTCATTCTTGATTCAAAAAATAAAAAATAAAAAATAAAAAAATATTGCAAGTCCTACTTTGAGATGTCAAGGTCTACCACTTCAAAAAAAATGATGATGATGAAGACGAAAAAGAAAATAGAAAAAAAGAAAAAACAGAAGGACCGATAGGGAGCCAGAAAAGAAAAGAAAGTTAGAAAAGTTGGGAAAGCCAAGAAGGTAAAAAAATCTGGAAAGGCAGGAAATCTAGAAAAGGCCGACTCCAGGATCATAAACAACAATTCAGGACTAGGGGCTTTCAAACCCCAGGGGTGTCTCTTGTGCTCATATTGATGCATGTAGCCCATCCGTGCAAGAGTTTGCTCACGAACCCATTTGATCACCGTTATTTCAAAAGTCCAACCATACCCTCAGAACGAGCTTTCCAAAGGTATCTATATTCAAGTCTGGTAAATTCTTGCTCCTCATGTATTAGTTTGTCAAGTTTTTTTCTTGATCTCTGAGCACATATCGCCAAAGTATTTGTTATTAGGAAAAAAATGATGAATGATGATGACGAGTCAACTCATGAAAAAAACATGATAAAACCACATGGGTTGATAATGAGTTATTTCGCAATATGGGCCCACAAATCATTAAAAATATGAGTTCAATAAAGCAACCTTCTGTCTTGGTGAAAGGTCATCTTCGACCCATTAAGACCGAGCTATTAAATGGCACACTAGGGGTTACCACCATATGCCAAAGCCTAACCATCCCTAAGACCCAGCTTCCCAAAACTGGGGCTGTTTCACCTTTATATATATACATCCATCAAAAGGAACCACCCTTTTACCCCAAGAGAGAGAAGACATATATCTCTTCAAGGACTCTCCGAAATTGCTCCGAGAGGTCAAAAAATAAAAGAAGAGAAAAAAAAAAGAAGAAGAGATAAATCTCTCTGGCAAAAAAAAAAGAAAGGGAAAAAGAAAAAAAAGCCTCTCCTGAGCAATTTCTTCAAAATATTTCTCTCACAAAAGAAAAATACCGATCAGTCTTGGACAACCCCATGACCCGCAACCAAAGCCAAAAGACGATTTCCCCAGATCCAGAAACCAAACTCTCATCCAAACCCACAGCTTAAAAGGCCAACCAATGATCGCCTTGTGATCGCCTTTCAAAAAAACAACCAAATCCACAGCCCAAAATCCCTTTGAACAAGCGGCCAAGCGAATCCTCAACCCTGAAACAAATCTATCCCAAATGCTTAAACACTATACCCTAACCTAGTTGCCACCTATAGCTCTGTTTCAATCGGTTATAACGTGATCTGGGTCCAGGACAGAACTTCTTGCTAAAGACACACAAAATCATCAAAATATAAACATTAAAAAGGGTCCATGAAACTCATGATACTCAACGATAAACTCTGGATCATGACTCTTCTTTTTGTCCATTAGAGTTGTCCCATTTTCTGTGAGCATACTCATTTCTGTCTCCTACAAAAGTCTCTCTCAATCGAGTCTTTCTGGGGCTGTCTCCAGTTAATCTCTTCAGAAACATGCCCATCCCATCTTACAAAATTTGGTTGATTAAATTCATCCTCGGGCTTCTCCCGCTGAACTCATTGGATACATAAAGGTTCATCATCTCCATAAGCAGCTATCATTTCCATCTCTGCCTAATGGAACGAAGAATTTACAAAACCGTGACCCCTCAAAAATAAGCGACTTATCTTTGCATGCATTGAACGACTGGCTCCCTATAAGGTAAAAGCTTGCTAGGTTGAAAACCCGAAAGGACAGCCTAGGCAAAAGTTAGAGCATAAATAAATATAAAAAAACAACAAAAAACAAGAAAAAAAAACAAAGCAAAGAAACAACAGAAAAAAAATAGGAAAAAAAAAGGTGGTCCCTCTGAGGCATCGATTAGTAGAGCACAATAATCCTGTTTGATTTCATTTTTTGAATGATGCACTAGTCAAAAGACTGAAAAGCAACCCTGCACTGCACCCATCTCCATTTCAAATATCACCATCAACTCCTATACTCATAACCCTTCAAAAACAACTAGAAGCCACATCTCAACCTCTTATATTACATTTCCATCACCTTACCTTATCTTGTCTTAACATGTTTAAGAAACAGTGATGTACATGCACATTCAAAAGTCCTTTTAAAAAAAGAGAAAAAGAAAGTTTCATCTGCTTGCTTGCATCTTTTGTTTGCATCCTTTTACCGCATTTTATTAGGTCTTCTACTGCATCGGCCCTTCAAAAATGTTCTACCGGCATCTCGCCAAGAACCACCTCCAAGGATCCTCAGCACCACCATTAAAGCTACAAAAGTAAATCATCAACAGCATTCTGCCACAACATTTCATAAATCCGCACCGCTTTTCCTATGCTGGGATAAGCACATTTGAAAAAAAAAAAAGATTGCATCGTTTTTTTTCTATGCTGGGGGAAACGTATTTTGAAAGCAGAGTAAAGTCCATATCCACAGCAGGTTAGCCGGCAAATGGGCAGAGAAGCCGGAAAATGCAGCAATAAAGAAACTTTTCCAGCCAAGGCCAGAAATAACAGCAAAAGAAAATTTTTCTAATGCAGCAGCAAAAGAAAAAATAAATTTCCAGCCAAGGCCGAAAATAGCAGCAAAGAAAATTTTTTAGCTGAAGCCGAAAAATGCAACAACAAGAAAGAAAATTTCCAGCTAAGGCCGGAAATTGCATCAGCAAATGGGGAAAAGATTTTCGACAAAAGCTGGAACTGCGGCAAAAGAAAAATCCCCAACAAGTTCAACAAGTGGTGCAAAAATAGCAGCAGTGGTAAGAAAGGGTAAGCATTTTACCCCTTTTCTGTGCATTTGTGTTCGTGCTTGGAAACTTTCCCTTAAGGGGCACGCAACCCCGGATCAGAGGGAAATGTTTTGTTCTCCGACGAAGGCAGCGTTCCTAAGGAGACATTTCATGCCGCACAGCAGCAGATACGAACTACGATTGGTCTGATTCCTTGGCTAAGGATATGTAGGCTGTCTATCTCGGTAGACGCGACCATCACAACACTTGAAAATTACCTTTGCAGCACTCGTTTCATAAGTTTTGCAGCTCTTGTTCATTTAGCGTCGCAGCACATGCATCGCGGCATCCGTCTTTTAGTAATGCGATGGATAGCACATTCAGCGTTGCGATGCAATGGATATTGCATCCGTCTTTCCGTGTTGATGCGATGGATATCGCATCTAGTGTTGCGATGCAATGGATATTGCATCCGTCCTTTTAGTAATGCGATGGATATCACATTCGGCGTTGCGATGCAATGGATATTGCATCCGTCTTTCTGTGTTGATGTGATGGATACCATATCTAGCGTTGCGATACAATGGATATTGCATCTGTTTTTCGTGTTAATACAATGGATATTACATTATGTTTTGTGTCAACGCAATGGATATTGCGTTTAGCGTTGTGAAGCAATGGATATTGCATCTGCTTTCCATGTTAATGCAATGGATATTGCATTAAGTTTTGTGTCGACGCAATGGATATTGCGTTTTGTGTTGCAATGCAAAGGATATTGCATCTGTTTTCTGTGTTAATGCAATGGATATTGCATAAAGTTTTGTGTCGACGCAATGGATATTGCGTTTTGTGATGCAATGCAATGGATATTGCATCTGTTTTTTGTGATAATGCAATGGATATTGCATTTTGTTTCGTCGCGACGCAATGGATATTGCGTTTTGTGTTGCGATGCAATGGATATTGCATCTGTTTTCTGTGTCGACGCAATGGGTATTGCGTTTAGTGTTGCGATGCAATGGATATTGCATATGTTTTCCACGTTAATGCAATGGATATTGCATTATGTTTTGTATCGATGCAATGGATATTGCGTTTAGTGTTGCGATGCAATGGGTATTGCATCTGTTTTTCATGTTAATGCAAAGGATATTGCATTATATTTTATATCAACGCAATGGATATTGCATTTAGCGCTACGATGCAATGGATATTGCATCTGCTTTCCGTGTTAATGCAATGGATATTGCATTAAGTTTTGTGTCGACGCAATGGATATTGCGTTTTGTGTTCCATGCAATGGATATTGCATCGTGTGTTAATGCAATGGATATTGCATTAAGTTTTGTGTCGACACAATGGATATTGCGTTTTGTGTTGCGATGCAATGGATATTGCATCTGTTTTCTGTGTTAATGCAATGGATATTGCATTAAGTTTTGTGTCGACGATAATGCAATGGATATTGCATTTTGTTTTGTGGTGACGCAATGGATATTGCGTTTTGTGTTGCGATGCAATGGGTATTGCATTTTGATATGCGCTATTTTCACTAGGTTGTAATGGATATTACAACAATCTTCCTGCATAACACTTTTCTGCATTGCAGCACTTGATCCCCAGCAGAGTTGAATTACGTTTGGTCTGATTTCTTGGATAAGGATACGTAGGCAGCCTATTTCGGTAGGCACGACCATCGCAGCACTTGGTTGTTACCATTGCAGCATGCTTGTTACGTAGGCCGAACTACGTGCGATTACGATTTCCTTTAATAAGGGATACGTACGCAGCCTACACTAGTATGTCCGACCATTAGAGCATTTAATTTGCATATCTGCTTAAAAACTACGATAACTTGCTATAACCAACTAAATATATCTAGGATATGTGAGGTTTGGTGTGCGTTATAAACTATTGCATTATAACTACTACCTGTTGCATCTCTTCCCCGTTTTATAATTGAACGAAATTGGAGAGTCTATTGTTTGTCAACGATGTTCGTCTACTCAGTAAGCCTCGGGTTACCCGTAGACTCCATCGTTGAGGGGCTCTGTAGAGACCCCAATTTCGTACCCCTGATATGTCACTCTGGCATGTGATATCAAAAACTGTTTATGTGGCGACCCGACCCGAGTCCCAAGACGAGACCCCGAGGTCGCCGCTTAAAAGGCACGTAACATAAACAAGTAGCAAATAGTGGGTAAGGCCATAACGGCGCGCCAAAAACTTTAACACATGCGAAGCGTATAATAATTAAACAAGTGGCGCCCGAGCTAACAAGCTCAAACTAATACAACCTTAGAGATAATGAATCTCTTGGTCCAAAAATAAAATCATGTGGCAACAATAGGCACATATAACAATCTATGGCAATTATATATCAAGTCATCGGCGGCTTCTTGCTACTGGCGGAACAATATTACTAAGTCTAGAACTCTAGTCTAGCATGCTTGGCTAAAACATGCCGGATAATAAACATATTAAACAAACCAATACATGGTTAAAACAACTTAAGCATGATCAACATAAATATACAAGGCACGACTAACATATGTCGGCTCTCAAAACATTAAGAAATAATAAACATAAGTTCAAATATCACACAATAGAAGTCTTGCTACCCCACATAAAGTTTATATAACTTTATGTCCCGTCGTCCTTGCCAAAATAAAAGGTACTAATAATACAAGGTAGCAACCTTGCCAAAGCTTCTTCAATGTAAAACAGCAATCACTTCGATCCACTTGCGCGGCTCGGATCTAGGGAAAACAATCAAAACAAATAGAAGTAAGTCATAAAGACTTAGCAAGTTACTAACAATAACTTCTGTCATGGCATCATGCTCAACAATAATAATTCATGCAATTCACATAATATGCATTTCATAAATAATCATGTCAAGGCATTCATACTTAACAATCTTGAATATCATGTTATCAACAAGTATAACATTTCATTAATTCAATCAACCAACATTTCATATCATATCATATTCACGTAGCACATTATTCACATATAGCACTCGTGAGTCAATTCATACAAAGGGAGGTGATATCGTTACCCTTTTTTCGCGCATGTCGCTCCTGCAAAAACATGTGCCAAACTTATGTGTCCTCGATATCCCTTTCGTGGATATCGACGTCCCCGAGACATTTCCGCTCGAGTTCCGATAGTTATCAAAGTCATGTTTCCATACTACAACTAAGATAAACTACTTCCCTACCGTGGCCATCGATAGAGGGGTGTGTGCAATCCGGCGCGGCGATTCATCAAAATCACGAATCTCACAATTCGTGAAGATGATGCATCGTCCCCGCCCCAAAGACTCAACAAACCGACTCAGTGGACTCAAACTTCAAGCACCGCGTAATTCATATTCATATGCTCAAATAAGTAGGCAAGTACTCTACAATCATCTAGTCATGCTTTTAATTCACAACTAGCACATAATCACATTAGAGATAAATCAAGACTCTAATCATCAAGTGTTCTTCATACACTTTAAAATGCTTGGAGGCTTAACCTCCATTAATACTACCCCAAAATTCGTAGGACTTAGGCTTATTACTCCTTAATGTCATACTAACCCAATGGTCAACTCCGTTGAGTCATAGTCAATCTTTCAAAATTAGGGTATAGAGACCATTGGCCTCAATACTCTCCTATGTCCATACTAACGTGATTAAATAGGTTACTAAGGTCATTAAACCCATAAAACCCCAATCAAATAATCAAGTATGAAACATAGAATCAAAGTCACAAACTAGGCATATACATTCTTGTCATTTCATCAAATATGCACCCAACACTTAAACAACAAAGTAGGGTGATTTAGCATACATTATCACATAAATAACATTCTAAACATGGTTTACAACCTGTTTATAATCTGATCATACGACTTAAAATGTAGCATTTAGCATGTACATGAACATAGCATCTCAACAAGTCTAACTATTTCATCAAACATGCTCCCAATGCTTAAACAACAAAGTAGGGTGATTTGTCATACATTATCACACTTAAATAACATCTTAAACATGGTTTACAACCTGTTTCTAACATGTTTATAATCTGATCATACAATCAAAAATGTAACATCTAGCATATACGTGAACATAGCATGTCTACTAGCCTAACTATTTCACCAAACATGCTCCCAATGCTTAAACAACAAGATGGAATGATTTGTCATACATTATCATACTTAAATAACATAAAAATCATGATTTACAACCTGATTATAATCTGTTTACACAACCCAAAATACATCATTTAGCATATACGTGATCATGACATCTCTACAAGCCTAACTATCTCATCCAATATGCTCCCAACACTTAGACAACAAAGTAGCATGATATATCATACATTACTACACCTATATAACATTAAAATCATGGTTTATAATAGGTCTATAATCTGTTCATACAACCCAAATTCATCACATAACATAATCTAGGACATGGCATCTCTACAAAGTCCTAAGTGCACTCATTGACCTCATATAGCAAGATTGTTTTCCCTATGGTCAATGAGGCTAAAAGAAATAAGAAGAGATGTTGTAACTCACCTTAAACAAGTTCTACAAGTTGTACAAAAACGTCCATGCAAGGTTGGGTATGTGTTCTCCTTGCTCTCCTCTTCACTTCTACAGAACGGTTTTGGAAATGTCTTCTTCAATAGTTGGCCACCATTGTTGATCACTCAAGAAGCTCCAAGAACTCTCTATAACTCTAAAGAAATGTTCAGCCACGAATTTGGAAGTGAATGACTGAGTATGGTGGGTTTAGTGGAGGTATTGGACATGCAATGGCTGAAGTGGGGGTGGGTGAAGGTGTCCAATGCATGGCCTTGCATGTTGGATGTCTTTCAATGCCATGTGTTGTACATGCATCCAAACCACTTGAAACTTCTCAAGCATGCATGAGATGATGTGTAGGACGAACTAGGGTGGTTTAGGGTGGGTTAGGTTGGGTTTGGGTGGGGTTTGGTTGGGTCAAAAGTTGAGAAATCAGAAAATCCCGTAAGTCTGGAAAAGCCTTGATGCGGTCGCATGGTAGGATACCCATGCGAGCGCTTTGTCCTGGTTTCCACAAATGTTTCATTTTGCCCCCTTGGTTGATCTAGGTCCTTCCCTCTTACACCCTCAAGTCCTCCAAAGCCCGAAATGGTCTAGAATTCAACCCTAAACACCTCTAAACAATAACCAAAGCAAATCAATGTTCAAACCTCAATCAAACAAGGCTAAGAACTTAGGAAAAACACTCCCGAACAACAACCAAAAAGGTCAAACGGAGAAGGGTTAACGCTCGAATCAAACTAGCGATCAAACCGACGATGCAACTAGCATTCAACCAACATCTAAAGCGTGTTAATGATGTTAAGAATGATTTCTAACATTTCCAAGTGTTTACAACATAAAACACAAACCCGAGTTTCAAAGCAACTCGTGAAAGAAAGGTGCATACGAGCATCCCAAACGACGTCAATGAACATGCCATCAACATTAAACATATGAGTAAGCTAAGTTAACATACTAACGATGATTATGAATGTATTAACTTATGCAATAAACATGCAAGCAATAAACTAGGGTTTTACATTCTCCTACTAAAAGGAATTTAGTCCCACTAAATTTTACTTACGTGATCTTCGAACAAATGAGGGTACTTCTCGCGCATCTCCAACTCGGTCTCCCAAGTCGCTTCCTCGATCTCATGATTCTTCCAAAGAACCTTAACCAATGGAATCCTCTTGCTCCTCAAAACTTGCTCTTTCGTGTCAAGTATCTTCACCGGCTGCTCCACATAAGACAAGTCCGGTTGAAAAGTAATCTCCTCGTACTCAAGAACATGGGAATCATCCTTAAGATATTCTCAAGCATAGACACATGGAAAACATTATGAATGTCCGACAATGATAGGTAAAGCCACCTCTATAAGCCAAACTCCCAACTCGCCAAGAATCTCAAAAGGTCCAACGAACCTCGGTGATAACTTCCCCTTTCTTCCCAAATCTCTTAGTACCCCTTCTCGCGATACTTTAAGAAAACATAATCCCCAACCGAACTCCAAATCTCTCCTCCGACATTCGGCAACTTGCTGACTCGAGTCAGTAAGCAATCTATCCCGAATCAACTTCATGCTCTCGACCGATCGGCCGACAATCTCGACTCATAATTTTGCTTCTCCAACCTCGTCCCAACAAAACTGGAGATCTACACTTCCTCCTATAAAGAGCCTCATACGGTGCCATCTCAATGCTCGATTGGTAACTATTATTGTACGCAAACTCTGCAAAAGGAAGGTGTGTATCCCAACTCCCTTTAAAATCAATCGTACAAGCTCGTAACATATCTTCAAGTATACGAATTGTTCTGCCGATTTGTCAGTCGGCGGGGTGAAAAAGTGCTAAAGTTCAACTTGGTCCCCGTTGCTTCTTGCAAAGCTTGCCAAAACCTCGATGTAAATCTCGGATCTCGGATGCGAAACAATACTAACTGGAACCC
>CM028381.1:114004507-114033733 GCA_013146195.2 Codonopsis lanceolata | reverse complement strand
AGAGAAAAGCAAAGAGACTAAACCATACATGGAAGAAGCATTAGGAAAAGTTCTTAAGCTCTTGAATGCGGGTATAATTTACCCTATATCAGGATAGTAAATGGGTTAGTCTGTTCAAGTAGTTCCTAAGAAGTCAGGGAATTACGGTTGTTAAAAATGAAAAAGATGAATTAGTCCCTACAAGAACAATAGCGGTTATAGAATGTGCATTGATTTGCGAAACTAAATGCGGCAACTAGGAAAGACCACTTTCCTTTGCCATTTATTGACCAAATCCTTGAAGAATAGCCGGTCATGAATATTATTGCTTTCTTGATGGTTTTAGGATACAATCGGATCCACTGTTGCACCGAAGACCAGAAAACAACTTTACATGTCCCTTTGGTACTTTGCTTTTAGGAGAATGCCTTTTAGGATTGTGTAATGCACCAGCTACTTTTCAAAGATGCATGATTTCTATATTTTCAGATTTAGTTGAAAGATGCGTAGAAGTTTTCATGGATGATTTTTAGGTTTTAAATTCTTTTGATCCTTGTTTAGAAAACCTTACATCGATCTGAAAAGATCTTGTGAAACTAATTTAACTTTAAGTTGGGAGAAAAGTCACTTCATGGTAAAACATGGAATTGTCTTAGGGCATGTTGTTTCAAATAAAGGCATTGAAGTTGACAAAGCTAAAATTGAAGTTATTTCACAACTACCCCTCCACTTCGGTTAAAGGAGTTAGAAGTTTTCTTGGCCATCTTTGGTTTTTATCGAAGATTTATAAAAGATTTTTCCAAAATCTGTAAACCTCTATGTAATTTGTTAGCAAAAGATACAGAATTTATTTTTGATAAAGAATGTTTAGAAGCTTTTAATTTATTAAAAGAAAAGTTAACTCTTGCCCTATTTTATCCGGCCACGATTGGTCACTTCCTTTTGAAATCATGTGTGATGCATCAGATTTTGCAATTGGAGCCGTGTTAGGACAAAGGGTAGATAGAAAGCCTCATGTGATCCATTATGCTAGTAGAACTCAAATGATGCTCAATTGAATTATACAACTCTTGAAAAAGAATTTTTAGCGATGTATATGCTTTAGAAAATTTAGATCATATCGCTAGGATCAAAGGTGATAATTTTTCGATCATTTTGCATTGAAATATACTTAAGCAAGAAAGATGCTAAACCAAGATTAATTAGATGGATGTTATTGTTACAAGAATTTGACATTACTATCAAAGATAAAAGGGAACGAGAATGTATTAGTCGACCATTTGTCTAGGTTAGAATTTTCACCCTTGCTTGAGCGTCAATTTCTTGATGATCTGTCCCCATGATAATTTTCTGATGAACAACTCTTAGCCATTAAAGATTCGACCCTTGGTATCTTTGATTTTGTCAACTACTATGTGTGCGATATCATTAATCAGTTTTTATCATTATGAAAAGAAGAAATTTTTAAACGGAAAAAATTTATTTTGGGAAGCACCTCATTTATACAAAATTTGTTCGATTCTTTAATAAGAAGATGTATTCGAGAAAAAGACCAACAAGGTATTATGGAATGCCATGGATATTCTTGTGGAGGTCATTTTAGTGGAAACAAGGCTGCTAGGAAAATTTTGCAATCGAGGTTTATATTGGCCTCTTTGTTTTAGAGATTGTGAAGCTGTTTTATAGAACATGTGATAAGTGTCAAAGCAGTGTGGAATAGGAAAGAGAGATTCCCTTGCATATTAATTTAGTTGTTGAAATTTTGGCGTTTGGGGTATTGATTTTATGGGTCCTTCCATGTGTCAAATAATTGTGAGTATATTCTAGTAGCGGTTGATTATGTTTCTAAATGGATTGAAGCAGTAGCAACCAAGACTAATGATGGAAACTTGTAGTTAAGTTTGTAGAAGATTTGTTTGCTAGATATGGAGTCCCTAAGGCCATAATAAGTGACCAAGGACCTCATTTTACCAATAAGTTGTTAAATAATGTTCTTAGAAAGCATGGTGTAACTCACAAGTTAGCCACACCTTATCATCCACAAACATCCGGCCAAGTAGAAGTTAGCAATAGGCAAATAAAAGCGTTATTAGAAAAGGCTGTTTGAGGCCTAATCGTAAAGATTGGGAATCTAAACTTAAGGATGCTTTATGGGCATATGGCGCTTTTAAGACCCCCATAGGAATGAGTCCATATAGAATGGTATATGGCAAGGCTTGCCATTTACCAGTTGAAATTTAGCATAAAGCCTATTGGGCGGTTAAAGAATTGAATTTAGATTTAACCTTGGCTGGAGAAGAAAGATTGTTTCAGTTAAATGAGTTAGAAGAACATAGGTTGAATTCATATGAGAATGCAAAGACATATAAAGAAAAGACCAAGAAATATCATGACATGGGGTTAGCCAACAAAATGTTTCATCAAGGTATGAAAGTATTACTTTTTAATTCTAGATTAAGGTTATTCCCAGGAAAGTTAAAATCTAAATGGTGCGGTCCTTTAGAATCATAAATTTATCCTCATGGAATTTGTTGATATTCAAAACCCTAAAAATAATGAAGTTTTTTAAAGTGAATGGACACCGACTCAAGCCATATTTTGAGCCGATGTCGGGTTGGAGCGAACAATTGAGTTAATTCGTTTGCTGACAATGAACCACCCCGAGATTAGGCTTGCAGTTCGGTCGAGCCCAAAGACGTTAAACAAAGGCGCTAAGTGGGAGGCAACCCACTATTTTGAATGATATTTGCTTTAATAGTTAGTTTAAATATGATTTTCTCCGTTAAATTAATTTTTGGACATTTAATTTTTAATTAAATATGCCAAAATTCAAGTTTGGGGGAGAAAAACATCCTAGTGTTGTATTTATATGTTACTAATAATTTTAGTTTAGAGTTTTTGTTTAGTTTTTGCATACAGGAAAAATATAAAACATAACGGAAGTTAACGGAAGGGTTAAACTGCAAACTGTTGAAAAGGAAGAAAGAGAAACTAGTGGGAAGATTTTGCCCACCTTGCGGACGCAAGGTGATGGAGGCCTTGCGACCGCAAGGTCCCCAGTAAATGTGGACTTCGTGCATCGTACTGTCAGACATGGGGAATGAACGAGAATCAGAACCGTTTTGACTGCCCACCTTGCGGACGCAAGGTGTGGCAGACCGTGCGACCGCAAGGTCCCTATATATAAACATTGCCGGGCTTCTTTCAAAAAATCACACAGAAAATTATCTCCATCTCTCAAGCAGCAGCAGCAACCCCTTCCTCTCCAAAAATTCCGGCGAGATCTTCCATATCCCGACACATACTTCAAGACTCTCTTCTCTCTCTCTCTCAAACTCTTCATCTTCCTCATCCATCCATCCACCATTACACCCCACCAAGGTTGAATACTTTGAAGAAGAAGAAGACCTCCATTGTTGCCGACGCTGATCGAGCTCAAACTCCGGCTGCACTCACTCCATTTAGGCTGCAAACAAGTAACACTATCCCCTTTTTAATTTTACACGTAAAATATTTGCATGCTAGGGTGCTAGATAATTTTTAACGTAGATAAAAATTTTGCATGCTTAGAATTAATTTTTAATTTTTAACTTATTTTATTTGTTAAAAAATTTAGTTTTTAAAGTTTTTATAAAAAATCAAACAAAATGTTAAAATAGCGTAGAAATCACCAGGTGCTTTGTCCTCGACCCTCTCTCGGGAGGGGAGAGAGCGTCACCCCGGGTGGGTTCCTGAGGCATCACGGGTCGGTGTCTACGAGGCATACAGGGCAAACTACGGGCAAACTCTTTAGTCTTTGGTGCTGAAAGGGGATTCAAGGTGAAAGAGGATTTGGCCTCGTCCCAAGGCAGAACTTTGGCCTCGTCCCATAGCTTCGTAGGTGGGGGCTTTGATAGATTCTCATGAGGAGGTTTGCGGTTGTAGTGCCCATTGTCCGAGAATTCTATGGGTATGGCAACGTTGGCATAGATGGGGGTGTATTAGACACTGTTAGTGTTAGGGGCTCGTTAGTTGATTTTTCGCCCCAAAGCATTAACACCTATTTCGGCACCTCCAACTTTGCGGTTGGTGCCGATGACTTTAGCACACACCTCCGACCCCGTGATCTCTGTCGAGGGTGGTCAATGCGACCATCGCTTCTCCCACGGTGTGGTGTGGTCTTATAGCGAAGTAAGCCACCTTTTGGACCACGCTTTGGTGTGTTTCATCAAGACACGACCAAGCCCGTGTATAAATTTGTTTGTGGACGTCTCATGCCCTCAAGTCACCAAAGCACAGTGACTTGGGATAGGGCTATCTTGACCTACACCATTATAACCGGTGGGTCTGTTGATGTTGGCCGTTTGATCAACAGCTAAATCAAGACCCTTATTAGAGGTAGGACGAATGCGGGGTTCGCGTTCCCGCATTTGATTATCGAGTTGTGTAGGGGGCAAGCGTGAGAATGCCCCGAGCAACACGGAGAGAGTGAAGGCTGGTCAGGTCATTACGAGGGCCATTTTGTTTGAACATCACCGGCCGTAGAGTGAGGGTTCCTCAAGAGGAGGAACCCGAAGAGGAGGAAGGAGGACCCACTCGTGGAGATCTCAACCGAGGTTGGAGGAGGCTGTCCTCAAAATGATATGATGAGTCGGGGTTAGCACAAATGCGTGCGACCAGGCCGAATTTTTTGGTTGGGTCATCTTGTGGGACAAAATGTCTCCAATATGTATGGATTCCCTCCACGATCCCGAGAGTTTCGTCCTCGTTTGTTATTTCCCCGAGCTCACCATGAGTCGAGGCCCACGTTCCATCCTCTTTCGTTAGGTGGACCCGCTATCTCCTTTTGATATTTGTCCTACCCCATCAATCCACTCATATGTTCCTCTATTTTGAGGACAAAATAGAAATTAAGTTTGGGGGGGGGATTTAAAACTTTAAGTCTTAGCAGGTCCTAGCCTAACGAGGAATGGAGTTGGGCTATGTTTCTAGGGTGAAGACTAATTTCTTTATACGATGACCATCTAACTCTTCACCCTATTTTCCTGTTTTTAATTATTTTTATTTTCGGAGGTGTTACCTTGACCCGAATACACTCATATTGGATACTCGTGGGTTCCTCTTATGGGGACCCAACATCAATTGAGTCATCGTCATCATCTCCAAATTTCTTAGAAAAATATATTTAAAAAAAAAAATTCAAAATTTTCATCCTCAAGTTAAGGTGTGGTAATGCTAGTCGTAGTCAATGAGGAGATTAGTGCAATGAACCGCATAGTTAGTCCGTAGATCCCTCTGGAATTTACTTAATTTTGCGAAACTTTTACTTTTCTCCAAATTCTTCATGCACCTACACCAGTCATAATTATGGATTGATTAGAATAGTTTTATAAAGTTTATAACACTTACTTCATTACAACGAGATATGCACAAGAATATGACGCATAGCCATTCAAACATAATTGTTGCATTAAATTGTGACTTAGGGTCAATTGCATGTTAGTTAGATCCCTTGGATTTTTCTCATTTATATATCTCAAGCACACTTTCGAACCGTGTCTGCATGTTAGTCTCAATTGTCCCTACCATCCGTCTTAGCGAATGCTTATGTGAAATCCAGTGATGCTAAACATTCAACCCCCAATTCCCATAGTTGATATGATATTTTGTGTTGTCTTATTTGCTTTAAAAACTACATGAGCATTTGGCATTAAGAAATGACTTAGACCATCTTTGGATCGTTAGAGCCTAAAAATTCCCTGACCTATACTAAAATATATCCCTAGTGTCCCCATTGAGCCTAATGAAAAAGAATGGAGTGTGCTAAGCACACTATTTAAACCCCCATTCGCCATCGTTTCTATTACCCACATTAACTTAACCCTAAAAGCCTATACACTTTTAGCCTACCCTTTGAGAGAGTAGGATGTGGGTGGGAAATTGATTCTTGGAGGACCACTTCTTTTCAGTTAGGCTATTTTTCGGAAGACTTCTCCTTTCCGTCGTCGAAAAAAAAAAAGAAAAGAAAAATTATGTATCGACGAAAAATGAAACGGAAGAAGAAGAGTGTAAACAAAGATTCAAATGGAAGCATAGCTTTCAAGAGAAAAATATGTTAGAAAAATCATGCTGATAAGAATGATGTGATATTTTGCCCAAAACAAGTTTGGGGGGGGGGGGGTGGGGAAGAAGAAAACTGAAAAGTAACAAAAAGCACCCCTCCACTTGTAGTCTTTGCAGGTCCTAGCCTAAATAGGGAAAACTTCCTTTTGCTTGGAAGTATGAGGGATAAAAGGGTAGTCTTACTCTCTCACTTTGAATTCCTAATCCTTTCCATCATATCCCCCATCACCTTAGCCTTACATTACAAGCTAATAAAGACCTAAAGATCTTCTTGCCAATGCTTATGTTGTTTTAACTATCAAGTAAGTAATATGAAATTGATCACACACTTCATGTTCACTATTATTCACCTGAAAGCTCACTGTGTTAGCATAATCTTAGCTATTACAAGTCATTGGGATAGGAGAGCATTGTATGTCATACATAGAAGTGCATGGGATGGATGTATAAGTCTTTTAAATCCTTGGGACCTTTCTGTCTGCAACTGACTGGGTTTGGATGGTAGATCTCATAATTCTTAATGCATGATTTTCTCTTAAACTTTGATTTTCATATGAATATGGTGTTTAGCTTAATAAAACTATTTTAGTCAAGATATTCTTTAAGACTGGTGATCACACACACACGGAGAAATTAGAAGTAGTAACGGTTTTGAGAAAAGACTAGTTGGTTTTATATGACTAAGCCTGCATATATGTGGTGAGCACCAAACTGAGATTACTTGCATGCCATACACTTATAACTTGAGGTTGAAGCCAAAAAGATTTTATGTTTCATTTGTAGTTAAATTTTATTCACTTTTGTATTTATTTGTTTTTGTATTTATCTGCATAGTCGAGTCACTCGAAAGAGTCTCCTTGAGTTTGTGGGTTTATAGAGGAGTGTAAATAGTGTCACCCTCCAAAAAGATTTTATTTTTTGTTATTTACATGCTTTTGTATTTATAAGTTTATTGTTTACTCGTGGACGAGCAAAGTTTAAGTTTGGGGGTATTTGATCGATGTATTTTATACGTCGATTTCATATGCTTCTATGACTTAAATTATGCTATTTCACGAGGCTTTTGGCTACTAATATATGTTTTCGGTGAGTTTTGTAAGTTTCAGGGTTATTTGTGAAAATATGCGAAACTCCAGGGTTTTAAGTGCAAAAATCAAGAAGGGCCAAAATGGAAAATTGAAGAAAAAGTAAAAGCTGCAGATTCTGGAGACCTTGCGGACGCAAGGTGCCTCAGACCTTGCGACCGCAAGGTGGGCAGTACGGGTCAGAAAAAGCAGAAACCAAGAATTCCAAGGTGGACAAACTGGAGACCTTGCGGACGCAAGGTACCCAACACCTTGCGACCGCAAGGTGGTCAGAATGCGACTATTTCGGATTTTCACACGGTCATTCGATTGGATTAAAACTCCCGAGTATATATAGAAGTCAGATGCCGAGCTCAATATAGAGAAAATCGGCTGGAAGCAGTCTTAGGTAGATTTTAGGTAGTTTTTAGATTGTATATCATAATTAGTTCGTGTAATTACAAGTATTGAAGATCAAATCATGTATCCGATCATCTCCAAGTGATGTTCATTGTCTATGATGAACTAAATCATCCATAATCTAGGAGGTGGGAGGTAACTTGTATCAAATTTATGTTTTGATTCTTATATTTATGTTTATTCAATGCTTGTTGATTGTGTTGTCTATCAATTCCTATATTATTTTGCTTTGAACAAATGAATGTAATCGCAAATAATAAAGGCTTAGAGGTGCGGATAACTGTATGACGATGTGCATATGTCGTACACTGGCTCACCAACACAATAAATTGGACCTATCGATGCACGAGAGTGATAAGTTAGGATCAGGTTCATACATGATCTAGGTGACAGATAGATCATAAATCTAGGTGACAGCTAGATTGACAGTTCTTTTGCTTAGGATATAGAATGGATGAATTTTGCGAGGATGAAGGCTAAACCAATTGTTCAACAGACTATATCTATTTTTAGTGAACGACCCAAGTCATTGAATGGTAATTATTATGAATTAGACATAAAGGAGATACAAGTGAAACCCAGAATCCTAGATTGCCACCCACCATAAGATCTTCATATCTGTAATTACTACTGATTAGGTACACATCTAAATATAAATAGTAGTTTAGAATAGAATTAAATATAAAACCCAATTTAGATTAATAATTTGCTATCAATAAATTGCACTGTTCGTGATCACTTGTCTCTGTGGGTTCGACCCTTGCTTCCAATACTATTCTATAATAGTCTTGTTCACTTGCAAGGAAAAAGATTAAATAAAACATCGATCAACCCTATAAAGTACATCTTCGGCGCAAGCCATCACTGTCTAGCCGACTGGCTAAATGGTCCTTTCTTCTCAACGAGTTTGAAATAACTTATGTCACACTCAAATCTATCTAAGGCAGCATGATTGCAGACCACTTAGCCGATCTGCCCTTAAAAGCCGAAGATGCAACTGAGCCTGACATATACCGGACGAATGTGTCTTGGAAATCACTAACCATGACACCAGCTGGCAGATGTTCTTTGACGGAGCCACAAATAAAAGAGGCTTTGGCATAGGAATCTTGATAATTGACCCAGCCGATTCTCATACTCCGCTAGCCATAAGATTGGAGTTCAAATGCTCAAATAACACGGCGGTGTATGAAGCATGTATTGCTGGCTTAGAAGAAGCTCTCCAAAGGGGAGCCAAAGATCTCGAGGTCTATGGAGATTTTGCCCTAATTGTAAATCAAGTCGAAGGAAAATGGAGGACCCAAGATCCCCGGCTGCAGCTCTATCATGCCAAACTAACAGCACTTGCCGCCCGATTTGACTCTATCTCGTTCCACTATCTGCCACGAGATAAAAATCAATTTGCCGATGCCTTGGCCACTCTGGCATCACTAGTCCAAATTCCCGTGGAAACTAATGTTCAACCATTCGTAGTCGAGAAAAAGGTCACTCCGGCATATTGCTTCAAAATTAATGCGCCCAAGCGGATCACGAGCCACAGTACGTCGATATTCTAAATCTGCTTCAGAAAGGGATCTATCCTCCCGGCCTAGACAAAAGAGGGAAAGTCTCCCTGCGGAGATGGGCCTCACAATTTGTACTCAGCAGTGGCAGCTTATATAAAAGGCACTATCAAGGCCTTAACTTATTATGCGTCGATCATGCCAAAGCTGAGCAAATCATGGATCAACTGCATGGTGGTACCTGCGGGCCCCACATAGTTATCCAGCAGGGGTACTATTGGAGTATGCTTGAAACCGATTGTATTCGGTGGGTGCGTCATTGCGACAAGTACCAACGCTTTGCAAAAAGACACGTACGCCCCATATAACTCCACAGCCCCCTGGCCCTTCTCAACATGGGCAATCGACGTCATAGGCCAAATTCACCCGAAGGGATCCAATGGCCACGAATACGTCCTAGTAGCCGTCAACTACTTTACAAGGTGGGTGGAAGCATCTTCCTATAAAATCTCAATGCAGAAAGGTGTCAAATTCATCCGAACCAACATAATATATCGCTTCCGGGTGCCTTTCGAAATAATCTCTGACAATGGCACGCATTTTGAAGGGGACGTGAATCGTCTGCTCGACGAATCATGTTTTTCAATTAAATGGTTTTTGGAGCGATCGGGAATTCTTTAGGCAATTTTTTACGAGTAGATGAAAAACTCTAACCCTAGTTCGACCCATGTTTGCAAGAATGTGTATCGAGATAGACGTCTCTCATCCATTACCGACTAGAGTATGGATTGGCTCGAGTAAGGAGAAAGGTTTCTGGCAGCCTCTTGAGTTTGAAGGTAACATATGGTATTGCGTAGGGTGTGGCCTCTTAGGGCATATTAAGAGCCAATGCAAGAAAGGGCAACATCGAGAGATGATGTCTAAGAAAAGTGACATCCCTCTTGTGCAAGATCAAAATTTGTATGGGCCATGGCAAGAGATGACAAGGGATAAGGGAAAGAATGTTATGCATACTAGTGTGGGTGATACAGGTATTCAGACTGGCAAGGCTTTTGTTCCACCTTCTAATCCTCCCAAAGCACAACAACGGTGGACTCCAGTTAAATGGGATGGAGGGTCAGTCTCAATGGCCAAAAATGCTCAAGGCGATTCTATGGAAACTGAGCATATAGATATAGTCAGACCTGAAGCTTCGAGGGAAGGGCATACGAGGGTAGCGACACATGCTAATATCACTCAAGGAAAATTGGTCACCCTGATAAATTCTTTTGGTTTGTTAGAAAGCTTGGAGGAGGATAATGTCGGTAAGGTTGGAACTGGGATAGCGTCTTCAAAGGTTTTGTATGAGGAGCTTCTAGGCAGTATCAGTGTGGTTATAAGGAAAGCTTACAAGGATTCAGTTTACATTGGGGACTTTTGGAATGGTATACTGCATGAGGTCCTGAGGAAATTTGGGAAGGCTCATTCCACAAATGGAGATTATGAGGATAAATCGGTGGAAATTCGTCGCATTTTTAGAGATGCAGATGTGGGTAAATTTTCTCTTTGTAATTCTTTTCCGGATTATTGTGTCGTGCTACACACGAAGGCGAAAAAAATGTAGTTTTTGAAGGAGAATGTTAGAGTTACTAGGGCTGCCAGTAAAGCCCGGACAGCCACCCTTGCATAATTTTTTTTTTATGACAATCGTTATATGGAACGCTAGGGAAGTTTTTTTTTTTTTTTTTTTTAGAGAAGCAGGGCGGCACCTGTGGAGATTTATTAAAAACAAAACCAGGAGAACAAACGAGAGGGGGACAACCAGCCTTACCCAAAAACAGGGGGGACAAAGGAGCCTGACCTCTGAAACAGAAGATACAAAAAGGCCTAACTATGATTTCTAAACTTATACAGGCCTAACCTATCATGAAACAAAGCTCTGCTAACATCACTAGGAAGATCAATCTCCAAATTATAACTCTTAAAGCCTTTATGAACATGAGCAACAGCAGCAAGCCTGTCAGCAACTGAATTTTGTTCCCTGAAAACATGAGAAATAGGGAAGTCTCCAAGAAAAACGGAGCAATCTCGTAAATCATACTGATATTTCCAAGGCGCCTTATGACCCTGGGAAAGAACCATGACTGCAACCAAAGAGTCTGACTCCACTATAACATTTTGAAAGTTCAGAAGACGACATAACCAGAGATCATCCCAAAGAGCCTTAATCTCTGCACCTGTATTAGTACCATAACCATAGAAGGCTGAGAAAGCCGTGATCAACCTCCCTGAGGAGTCACGCACAATACCACCACCAGAATGAATACCCCGAACTGCAGAACCATCCGTATTAAGTTTATAAAAATTAACCGGAGGGAAAAGCCATCGAACCCAGCTGCCCCTTTTCAACTTGGGAGACACAATAGGAAGACCAAGATGATCCAATCCCAGACGGTCCAAAAAAGATAGAGAAGCTTTGGGCCGGTAAATTGAGAACATATCAAACAGACTACCTTTAACCTTGGCAATAATACTATCTTCTTTCATCTGATGATTATCAAAGACCGCGCCACACCGAGCTTTCCAGATCTCCTAACAAGAAAAAACAAAAACACCCAATCTACACACTCCCATCTAGTTACGAGATGAAATATTACCACACCAAGTGACATACAAATGATCCATAGAAACAAATCTGCTTGGGACGTTTAGAATACGCCCAAAAAAACTCCAAACTTTCTGAGCTATATCCGAGACAAGAAATAGATGCACTAGAGATTCACAATCTGGCAGCAAGCAGTATCGACATTTCGAAACCATAGGAATCATCTTAATCCAAAGTTGCTGATCCACCGGGACTGCCCCATGAAATAATTTCCATATGAAACAACTGACCTTGGAAGGAATCCAAGGTTGCCATATTTTAGATGCCCAAGAAACTGTCGGAGAAGAAGACCGAAGACTGTTCAGAAAAGCCGAGGAAAGAAAGGACCCAGAATTGGAGAGCGTATAGATTAACTTGTCTGGCACCTGGGGATCACAAACTACACTGCGAACCAATTGATGATAGTCCCGAGGGATCAAGGGAAGCAGGTGATCAATATTAAGCAAGGCCTGACGAACAGACAAAGTAGCATCCACTGGCCGAGGACCTACCAGCTCCTCACCACACCAGTTCGCAAGCCAAAAGGAGATAGAACCCTCTCCAACAATCCACCTACTTTGGGCAGCCACCAGAGGAATCTGATTCAAAATAGCCCGCCATTGAGGGGCAGCCGACCCATTGCAAGAGAAACCAGTCTCACCATCATACTTAGAGTGAAGAAATCGAGCCCATAAACTATGGCCTTTCAAGGCACCCCAGGCCATCTTAGCATGTAAAGCGGTCATAACCTGATGCAAAGAATGAATACCGAGCCCACCCTCATTAATAGGGCGGCATATAGCAGACCAAGAGACCCAATGAGATCGAGACATTCCCGCCGAACTCCACAGAAAATCAGCCATGATAGATTCCAAACGACAAAGAATTACTCGTTTGACGCGCGAACAATGCTAATATATGGATGGGGATACTGCTCAAGACCGATTTAATCAAAGTCACCCTACCTCCCATCGAAAGAAGCCGCCCCTTCCAACCAGCAAGCCGTCGACGAAATTTAAACTCGATGTCCTCAAAGTATGAACATTTAACTATTCCATAAAATATAGGAATGCCTAGATACCGCATCGGGAAAAATTGCCTAGTACACCCCGACCATTCAGAAATCCGACGAGAATTGACAAGAGAACAAGAGCCGTGAACATAAAACCCACTTTTGCTAAGGTTGATCAGTTGACCCGAGCTCCGCTCATACCGGGAGATAATCTGACGAAGGGCTAAAATGGACTTTTTTGAAGCATTACAAAATATCAACATATCGTCTGCGTATAGTAAGTAAGATGTAAGAAGACCACCTCGACCATGAGAATACGGGGTGATTATCTGCTCCTGAACAACTTTCGAAAGAGCATACGATAAAATCTCTTGTGCCAAAATGAATAGAAGCGGAGAAAGAGGGTCCCCCTGACGAAGCCCCCGAGACGATTGGAAAAAACCATAGCTTTCCCCCTGAATCCTAACAGAATACCATACATTACCAATCAGCCGCATAATGAGGTCACAAAACTCCGAGCAAAAACCGAGAGCCAGAAGAGCACCCCTAAGAAAGTCCCACTCCATTCTATCATATGCCTTAGACATATCCATTTTGAAGGCCACATTACCTCCCCGGCATTTCTGACCAATACGATGTATCAACTCCTGAGCAAGAGCAATATTTTCATGGATATTTCTCCCCTTGACAAAACCCGACTGCTCCCAAGCAACAATATCAGGCAAGATCAACGCCAGCCGAGACGCAATGATCTTAGAGATAATCTTGCTCGAGAAGTTGCACAAACTGATAGGTCGAAGATCAGATAAAACTCTCGGGTTATCAACCTTAGGAATGAGAACCAAAGTGGTGGCAGACATACCCCTGGCCAACAAAGATCCGGAGAAAAATTCAACCACCGCCGCAATAACATCATCCTTAATTATCTCCCAACAACCCACGAAGAAATAGCCAGTAAAGCCGTCTGGGCCAGGAGCACTATTTGGGTTAAGGTCCTTAATAGCTTGCCATATTTCTGTTTCCCCAGGAATGCGCATGAGATCCTCATTAAAACGGGCAGTCACCCTAGGAAGGACATCAGCCAGAAGAGACTCATCTATTGCATGCAGACTAGTAGAGAAAAGGGAAGAGAAATGAGAAGCCGCAACCTCCCCTATTCTTTCAGGATCAGAACACCGAGACCCATCCTCCATGCACAATGTTATTGAGTTAACCCGTGCCCGATTACGGAGACTGGCGTGAAAATAAGAGGTGTTACGGTCCCCGTCTTTCAACCAATGTTGTCTCGCCTTCTGTTGAATGAGCTCATTATCCCACGAAAGTAACTGATTAACCTCGTGCTTAACCAATTCAAGGCTCCTAGCAGTCGATGAATCCCACCGCTGTTGAAGGACCAACTCCAGTCTGTTAACTTCATCCTGTTTAGAGGCAAGCTGCCGCTGCACATGACCAAAAATATTCCAGTTCCACCATCTTAAACTCTTACGGAGAAGCTGAAGTTTTTTGTGAAGAATTTCCATAGCCGAACCACCAATGGGCCTATCCCATTGGCTTTTCACAAAGTCCTGAAAATTGGCATGATCCAACCACATTCTCTGGAAACGAAATAAGCCTTTAGGCCATTTGGTACACGGGAGTTCCACCAATAAAGGGGCGTGATCTGAGTAAATCCTGCTTATGTGAGTAACTCTCAAAGCCTGAAAACTGGATTGATACAAGCCATTTACTAGGACCCTATCAAGCCGCTGCCAAATACGTTGCAGACCCTCTTGATTATTACACCACGTATACTGACTGCCCTCAAAACCCGCGTCATCCATGCCAGCCCGAGTCAAAAAATCATTAAAATCTTGAATACTAGGCCAATCAAAACCCGCACCACCAAGTTTCTCCCCCGATTGAGCAATGACATTGAAGTCGCGCCCGACAATCCACGGTTCCGGAAACTGACTACAAACATGAATCAAATTGTCCCAAAGCTCTTGTCTATCCAACCGATCACACTTTGCATAAACACATGAGACCAAAACCTTAAAATTGTCACCTACCGTACATCTAACCGTAACATGTTGAGCAGAGGCACATATGAAAGACACCTGAATACGGCTATCCCACAACAACCAAATATGTTTGTTCTCTGGATTACACTGGAGATAAGAATCAAACTGTAACTTCCTGGCCAACTTCACTATTTTGTCCCCTGTTAATTTCGGCTCCATAAGAACATAAAGCATAACATTATGTTGAGACTTTAACAACTTCAGATAGTCCCGGGTATCTTTATTACCAACTCCCCTAGCATTCCAAAAAACTACCGCCATAAGGAAACTATTGAGAAGGATTGGAAACGGGGGCTTTAGAGGCAGCCCTAGTAATACGTTTATTGGTATCAAGGAAGACACGCTCCTTAAATTTTTGGATAAGCACTTTACATTTCTTGCGGAAAATCTGTGTAGAGTGCTCCGATGGTGGAAAGTTCGTCAAGTCATCAATAGAATTCGACCTCGTTAATTTATGAGTGTATAGAGGCATGCAAGCCCCTTCAAATGATAGAGATCGAGTCAAAACCCGTTGACCCTCAACCGATCCCTCATCAGTGCACGGCTCCGGAGGATCCGACTCCTCGTCTTCTAACTCAAATAGCACTGCAAAAGGATTATGTGTTGGGACTACGTGTGGCACATTGCCCTTCTCACCATGCAAACCCTGCCGTCCATCCATAACATCAACCCTAATTCCCACCCCCATAGCCCCTGGAGCCTCTACATTTACTGGAGGGGCATTAGCAACAGGTGTAGGAGATGAAACAATAACAGGAGAAGATTGAGGGCTCACAGAACTGGGGATACCCTACAAAGTAGACGTAGTATGGGTCGATGTTGGGGCCATCATGCCCGACGTAGTAACTGGCCGCCATTGTACGTTCGTAACTTTAGGGCTAACTTTAGGCGGTGCGTTTTGATTGCTTGTAACTTCAATATGTGGCCTCGGAAGAGGGGCTTCATTAATTGGTTCATTAACTGGTTTCGAATTGATCACTGGATCTTTCCCTTTCTGAGCAGGATGAGCATTAAACTGTGGCCGATCTCTACCATTACTAACCCTACGTTGAACTTTCCTGCAAACTAACAGAGAATGACCCAATAAACCACAGCCGGAACAAAACTGTATATTGCCTTCGAAATCCAAAGCTTGCCAATAACCATCTTCTTTAGAAGTCCCGATCCAGATGCGAGTAGGAAGGGGCTTGGAAACATCTATTTCAATGCAAATCCGTGCATGCATCGGGTGAGAGAGAGCCAAAGTTTTATCGTCCGCTCGAAGGAATAGACCAAAAGTGTTACCAATCCGCTTCAGATATGAGGGAGTGAAAAAAGGTAATGGTAAATGTGGGAGGCGAACCCACACCGCCACATACAAACTGTCTTTACCAAGTGAAAAATTCGGGGACCAACGGAAGGATCGATACATATAGTTGTTGATCATGTGCGATTCCTTTGACAATGCGAGCACTAGATCTTCAGCTGAAGCTAAATGGACCATGACATGTCTAGGGTCGAGCAATCCAGCCACAAACGAACCCTTAAGCTTCCATGAAGATGAGATATGCTCCCGAATCACGAATAGCGATGGACGGCCTGCTGAAAATTTCAGGATGATTGTATTCTGGAACTGTTTCTCCGCCATCTCCATCTCTATCGGAGAGAATAAACAGCCCAGATCATTATCCACCGTGACAGGTTGTCGAGGAGCCAAGGTTATATCCTTAAGAATGGGAGACACATTAGGATTAAGACATTGAGGAGAGGCCGATTGGGATAGAATAGAGGCATACGAGGCTGGACCCTTAGAAGAAGAAGGCACTGGCTGACTGGGATCATGGGCGGTGGC
Source organism: Codonopsis lanceolata (assembly GCA_013146195.2). NCBI lineage: Eukaryota > Viridiplantae > Streptophyta > Magnoliopsida > Asterales > Campanulaceae > Codonopsis > Codonopsis lanceolata. The sequence continues at coordinate 114,017,140 of CM028381.1, read as the reverse complement.
CGGAGGAGGCGCCTCCGGCGGTGGACAGTCCGGCGGCATAGCCGCAAAAGGTAAACCCTAGCCCGAACAAACAAGGAAAACCTAGAGAGAGAAAACCTAGAGGAGTCACCGCTAGGGAAGTTTGTAACAAGGATACTCGCACATATCTGAAGCTTCTAATCTGGAAGCATCGGCCTTTTTTGTGTGTTGTCTTAGAGCCAAAGACTAGTGGAGATAGACTTCTTAAATTTTGTCGTCCTGTGGGTTTTGATTTTAATTTGCATGCCAATCCTATTAATAAACACATATGGCTTTTATGGAATAACCCCGTTGATGTTAGTTTGGTGAGTAGCTCGTCGCAGCAAGCTACGGTTATGGTAAATATGCCCGCTCGTATTTCTACTATGGCTTCCTTTATTTACGCTAAATGTAACAGACAAGCTAGGAATGATTTGTGGGTGGATCTAATGAATCTTTCTGTTAGATGTACAATGTCGTGGTTTTTCGGGGGTGACTTTAATGTCATTTGTCAACCAGTGGAAAAATTGGGAGGTGCTCCGTGTGATTTAGGCGAAATGGAAGATTTTAATAATTGCATTAATCAAACTGGTTTGGTGGATGCAGGTTTTGAGGGTTCTCGTTTCACTTGGTGCAATAATCATTCTGGGGGACATCGTATCTGGAAGAGATTGGACAGGGTCATAGTGAATGGTGCATTTAAGCTTGCTTTTCCGAGGCTGATGGTTACTCATTTAGTTACATCTGTTTTAGACCATACCCCCATTTTGCTTGATTTTCAAGATACAGTTAAATGCAAGAGTGGGTTTCGTTTCCAGAGAATGTGGTTAGATCAAAAAAAACTTCTTACCTTTTGTGGCGGAACAATGGAATCGGCCTTCGTGGGGAACAGGTATGGCTCTCCTTTACGGAAAATTAAAGCGTCCTCGTTCAGCCTTGCGTGATTGGAATTGGAGAGTTTTTGGGCATGTATAGCGTAATATTGCGGCTACTCAGGATGATATTCTTAACCTGGAGATGGATTTGCAAAATGGGGGCGGTTTAGCAGTGTTAGATGGCCTGGGGATAGTGAAAAAATGGCTTACTCAACTTCTTGGATGGGAAGCGGAGATGGCAGAAGCTAAATCTCGTCAATTATGGGTATCTGAAGGTGATCGAAACACCGCTTTTTTCCATGCTAGTATAAAAGATAGAGGACAACAGACTGTGCTCCGCCTTCGTCAGTCTGATGGAACGTTTAGCGAAGACCCGGTGAAAATCGGTGCTATGGATGAAGCTTACTTTTCGGATTTATTCACATCTACAGATCCTATAATTGAATAGGCCTTGTTTGAAGACTTTCCAGCTAATGTCACATTGGCTGACAATAATTTTTTGATTGTGCTATCGAATGAAGAGGAGGTCTGGGAAACGATTAAGTCTCTCAATCCTAACAGTGCCCCGGGGCTGGATGGTTTCACGGGTTGGTTTTTTCAAGGATGCTAGCCGATTATTAAGATGGATGTTATGGAAGCAGTCTGGGATTTTTTAAACGGGAGTGTGGTTCATCGTGGATTGTCCTCAGCTATGGTCGTTCTTCTTCCAAAGGTGGAGAGGCCATATTGTTTGAGTGATTTACGCCCGATAAGTCTTCGTAACTTCGCAGCGAAGTTAATATCCAAGATTCTAACTATTCGTCTGGCCCCAATTCTTCCGCAGTTGATATCTGTTTAACAGTCCGACTTTGTAAAGGGACGTAGCATTCAAGAAAATATTCTTTCAGCACATGAGTTAGTCCAACGCCCAGTGAGGTAACCTTGTTTTAAAAATAGACATGTCAAAGGCATACGACAGAATGGAGTGGTGTTTTTTGGAACATGCTCTGAAAGATTTCGGCTTCAGTTTGGGTTTTAGTAGATTGATTAATAATATGCTCACAAATTGTTGGTATTCCTTTAAGATCAACAGAGCTACTTTGGGTTTTTTCAAGGATGGTCGAGGAGTGAAACAAGGAGATCCAATATCTTCCATGTTATTTATCCTAGCTCAAGAAGTTCTGTCACATAATCTCAATCGGGCAGTTTTACGAGGTCAGTTCTAGCCCTTCATTCACGGTCGGAGGGGTCCTTTAATCACACATTTGTTATATGCCGACGACATGCTCCCCTTTTGTAATGGTTCTAAAAGGTCGGTTTTGGGTTTTAAAAACATTTTGAGAGCTTATGAATCTTCGTCTGGGCAGCAAGTTAATGTCAGCAAAAGCGGGTTTTATCTATCGCAGAGATGCATGCATAGGCAGGTCCTGAACATAGAGGGGTGGTCGGGATTTACACATAGGACCTGGCCATTGAACTACTTGGGTTTACCTTTATATAAAGGACGGGTAAGGAGAATTTACTTTGAGGAATTAGAGAGGAAAGTAACGGGAAGGATATACAATTGGTGAAATAAATTGTTATCTTTTGGTGCTAGAGTTACGCTTCTAAAGGAAATTTTGTGTAGACTTCCTATTGATGCTATGGCAGTGCTAAAGGTCTCTAAGTCGGTTCTTCGTAGTATAGAGCAGAAAATGGCGAATTTTCTTTGGAGTGATCGGGGAGATCTTCAATATCATTGGATAGCTTGGCATCGGGTTTGTCGGCCTTTGAACGAAGGGGGTCTTGGCATTCGTCCTCTGCACCAGATTATGGCTTCGTTACATGCTAAGCTCGCTTGGAAGGCTCTTAACCATCAGTGGCAGTGGGCTCAGTTTTGCATTGAAAAATATGGCTTAAATCAACCGGTTGGTTTTCGGTGTGTCACTCGGTCTTGGCAGGCGGTTTTGGATCAGATTCCTTTGGTCCGAGAGTCTAGTCGTTGGGTTGTCGGTCAAGGGAGCATCTCTTTTTGGGATGATAATTGGTGCGGCACTCGTCTAATTGGGCCTCTTCCGGTGGACAGAAATCTTACGGTAGCCTCTGCGATGTTCAGATTGTTCCTTCGGATGTTCAGTGCTTGGTTCATTAAATTCGCTATGACGCATCAATTTCTGACAGGTTGATCTGCGAGCTCACTGCTTCGGGTGATTTCAAGGCTAGTGCATTCTTGCATCGTTACAGGGTCCTTGGGCAGATTCAGAGATGGGCTCAACTCATTTGGCAGATATGGCTACCTATGCGGGTAAGTTGTTTCCTTTGGAGATTGTTTCATAATGCCTTACCTCTTGATGCAAATGTTTAAGCTCACCATCTACAGTTAGCCTCCAGATGTTGTTGCTGTATCGATACACCTGAAGTGGAAACCATTTCTCATTTGTTCGTTGGTTCTCAGATTGCTCGATAATTATGGACAAGTTTTGCGACTCGTTTTCATTTAATTACTCATTATGAGAGCTTTCATCACCTCTTCACTGTTTGGTCTTCTGTTTCGCTGCGGTCACAAATCGGGGTGACTATGTTTAGTGTCTTTGCTCTTACATGTTGGGAGATATGGAAGGCGCGTTGTGCGGCGATTTTTGAGGACAACGGGATGATTAAGGATCGTATAGCTTCTCGGATTTATGAAGGTGTTTGAGAGGCAAATCTTTGCTTTGTTCCAAAATCTAGAAGTGGTAGGGCAGCGTGTGCTGCCATTCAGTCTTATCAGTTGTGGGTTAGTTCGGTGCTTGTTAAAAGAGGAATGTGGGTTCGCTGGCTTCCTCCGACTGTTAGTTACAAACTTAACATGGACGGTTCGTCAAAGGATGGGAGATGTACAGGTGGAGGGGTGATTCGCAATGCTTCAGGGACTTTTGTTTGTGCCTTTTCTAGTGATTATGGCCATGGTACGAATATGAGAGCAGAAATAATGGCTCTTAGAGAAGGTCTTCAGCTTTGTCATTCGCTTCTTCTGGATAATTTTGTAGTGGAATCTGATTCCCTTATGGCTGTTAATGTGTTAGCTGGAGGGCTTCATGAACCTTGGCAATCCATATATTTACTTCGGGACTGTAGGGGTCTTCTGGGTGGATTCATGTTGAGGCATGTTTTTAGAGAGCAAAATAGGATAGCTGGCATATTAGCGGCTTTTTCGCATGAGCATGGGAGTCAACTTGTGATTTCAGACTATGTTAATCTACCGGTCACTATTAAAAAAGTCATAGCTTTTGATAGGGATGATCTGTATAGTTTCAGGAAATAGTTTCCTTTGTATTCCTTTCGAGGTAAGGTTCCTTGTCTCCAGTTTTTGGGTTGGCAGGTTGTCCCCCTCTGGTTTGTATTTTTGTATTTTTAATAATATCCTCGCAGGTGCCGCCCTGCTTCCTTTAAATAAAAAAAAGATCCAAAGGCATAAATCCTCCCCCTACCGGCCGCAAGGCAATAGTGCCGTTGAAGCAGCCAACAAAATGCTCGAAAACATCATCAGAAAAATGGCTGATAAAGGAAGAGACTGGCCAGAAAAATTACCGCTAGCCCTCTGGGGCTATCGCACCTCAGTTCGCACACCCACTTGGGCTACACCCTATACCTTGGCATATGGCATGGAGGCAGTGCTGCCTATTGAAGTTAAAATACCATCATTAAGAGTAATGATGGAATATGGCATAACAGAAATTGACTGGGTCAAAGGGCAATTTGAAGAATTAGCCCTAATCGACGAACGACGCCTACTAGCCCTGGAGCATAACCGACCGTATCAAAGGCGCATAGTCCAGGCCTTCAATAAAAAGTCAAAGGCCGCGACATCCAAGTCGGGGATATCGTGCTTCGAGAAAAACCACCTAGTTATGTTGATACTAGGGGGAAATGGAAATCTCCATGGATGGGACCGTATATTGTCAAAGAGATCCGGTCAGGAGGTGTCGTACTTCTCACAAACCAAGAAGGAGGAGACCTTGTTCAGCCATTCAACCTCGACAAGCTCAAAAGGTACTATGCTTGAGCTAATTTATCCAGCAGTTGCTTCCCTCTCCAGCTCGCTAGGCTGAATACCCGAAAGGGCGGCCTAGGTAAAAATTAGAGCATATAAAAAAAACAACAAAAATAAGAAATAAGGGCTCGCTAGGTTGAAAACCCGGAAGGGCAGCCTAGGCAAAAATTAGAGCATATAAAAAAAATCAGGCGAAAAAGGGGAGGAAAAGCACTATTTGAATCCTCGGCATTCCATCTCCAGTCTTCAGTATGCAAGGGGCTCGACTGACAGGAAAAGAAAAACCACGATAGAAGGTCACATTAAAACACTAAAATATAAAATCACAGGTCCTAAGGTGCAACTTAGGGATAATTGTTAAGATATTTGAACTATGCATTATTTGCCCTGTACATATATATTATTGCCTCTACCCCCTTTTGTTCCCCTAAAACTATCCTTCTTTTGCAGCTTAAGCCCCAGAGTGGTCCATCAGTGTCTGTGGCGTCCGCCCAGCCGGGCCCATATACTCCTCCTGCGAGGCGCAGAAGAAGCTCTGGTCTTATCTGCATGAGAGCCCCCGGAAGTGTCCTCTTCTTCATCATCGGCATCCCCATTTTCCTGGGTAGCTGTGTTACTTGGACCGGCCCCATCATTTCTAAAAGCAATGCTCCATCCAGTTTGAGGGGGAGGGACAGCCTCCTCTGGCTCCGAAGGATTATGTTGCCTGCTTGCATTGCTCAACCGAGGAAGCTCGTGGCCATCATTCCTGAAAGCTGTGCCCCATCCACTCTGAGGGGGAGGAGCAGCCACTTCTGGTTCCCAAGGGTTGTGCTTCCTCCTTGCGTTGCTTAGCCGGGGTGGCACATTACTAGGACCTGCTGTATTTGATCCAGGAGCTGTCTTGGCACCAAGATTATGCACCCGCCTGAATTCCTCTTGTAAGGCCTAAGGGACGACTAGCCCCGAACTATTAATGTCCTCGCCTATTTCCATTAGGCGAGCGTCTATGCCGCTAGAAATATGACGGCCCAGTATTCGCCTCAGTCCACGCCTGATCACGCGGGATGACCCATCAGCACCCACCATGATCCACGACAGATACTCGTGAGAGAGGAGCATATAATCAGAGAACAGATAGGCCACCTCTAGCCTATCAAAATCCCTTGCCACATTCCTTAGATAGTGGTACCCAGGTCACCGTTATTATTATCCACCTCCAGATATACAGGACGGGTTGTGTGATGACCCGAAATGGATCCCAATACGAGACACCAAGGTTGTGCTGTCAGAACACACAAATAGCAAGCAAAGAGCAAGGCTATAACAATGATACACCAACGAGATAGTAAATTTCTCGGCCCAAAAATTCGACGCACGTGACACAACATTGGGCACGTACTACAAACTCCCTGTAACAATTTTATAAACAATATTATAAGCAAGTCATCGGCGACGTTACAGCCGAAACCCAACATTAAACTAAGTCTACAACTCTAGTCTACACACTCAATGGCTAAACATACCGGAGTACAACAACCAACAATAATATTAATAACTTGAGGTGAATAAAATATGTAATTAAATAACATGGCTCGACGAACATATGTCGGCTCACAAAATCCAAGTACTAATTAAATATTACAAGTACATGAACCAATAAAAACACAACTTTACTACACATAGCGAAGTCTATATAACTTCACTTCCCAAACGTCCTTTCCAATAAACTAAGGCTACAATAATAAATTAAAGTAGCAACCTTTACAAAAATTACACTTCTATCGTAGGCTCGGCGGTTTCCTTCGAATTACTAGCTCGGCTCGAATCTAAGGAAAACAAGGAAATCGAGTAAGTCATAATGACTTAGTAAGCTACTAAAGAAGCAATGTCATGGCATGGCATAATGCTCAAATAAAACTTGTACATCTCATGTCATACTTATAATATGTCATGTCATGATATAATTCTCAACATAAACTCACTTTTCATCTATAGTCTTAGAACACAATTCTACATAATTTATCATGAAGTAATCCATATCATATAAAGTATGCATCTCACATCCAAAAATGTGTGGCATGTTAATTCCACATTTTAACTTATCATCAAGCCACATAACCGCATCATACCATGAGTCTCATAATTCTTCATTTATCACAACTCATAAAATCATTCATATATGGGAGACTATTGTTTCCATTCTAATCATGAATAACATGTTATATTTTTAGTATAACATCGTATCATAAAAATCATCATTTCATTAGCATGTTATATTTTTTACTATAACATTTCATCAAGTAATCATCATCTCATGTAAATCATATCATAACCACGTAGCACAACAATTCATATACGTGCTCGTAAAATAAACCACATAAGTAAGAGAAGATGATTTCCCTTTTTCCGTTTCCATCGTGTAACTCCTGCGGAAACAAACGTGTCCTCAATAACCCTTTCGTGGCATCTGTGACGACCCGACCCGGATCCCAAGACGAAATCCCAAGGTCGTGCCGCCAGAAAGCAAATAACAACAAACAAGTAACAAATAATGGGTAGGGCCATAACGGCGATACACCGACAACTTAAAACACATGCGGAAGCAAATGAAATAAAACAGTGGCGCCCGAGCTAACAAGCTCAAACTAAAACAACCAAAGAGATGATTAATCTCTCGGTCCCAAAAATTCGACTTCGTGCGCATAACATTGGGCACGTAGGACAAACTCCCTGTTATGCAATTCAAATATATAGCATAAAATAAAACCAAGTCATCGGCGAAACTACGGCCGGAACCCAACATTAAACTAAGTCTAAGACTCTAGTCTAACAACTCAACGGCTAAACACATGCCGGAGAACAAACATATTAATAACTAGCAATATAGCATGCTAAACATTTTTCACCAATAAACCAAGCGCGACTAAAACTTGTCGGCTACCAACAACTTAAGTACTAACAATCAAAAGTACCAACACAAGTAAGCATATGGAGATAAAGCCATAAATATACATCAAGCACAACCACCACCGGTTGGCTACCAAAAGAATAAGCTAACATCATAAATACAACATTACAATCATATTAAGGTTTGCTACCCAAATCATGAAGTTTACATAACTTCATCATCCCAACGACCTCACCAAAAACAAAATGAACAACTATGTAGCAACCTTGCCAACGCAACCTCCTGGATTTACTTGGATCCGCTCGAGCGACTCGGATCTAGGGAAACACAACCAACAAATAAAAGTAAGTCACAATGACTTAGTAAGTTACTAACCATAACTTCCTATCATGGCATAATGCTCAATCATAAAATATATCATGCTATTGTCATGAAATAACCTCATAATAAATCATGTATGGCATCCATGCTCATCATTAAATAAATATGTTATCGTTAAAGTATAACATCTCATCATAAAACCATGTCAAGGCATTTTAGTCCTAAACAACAATAATTATACCTTTGGCAATAAAACCATTCCCATAATATTCATGTGGTAGCATATATGCTTAACAACTTAAATCAATATGTTATCTATTAAGTATAACATGTAAGAAACCAACACAAACATCATATCATATCCAAATTCACCAAGCACGTTATTTACTTAAGCACTTGTGAAACAATTCATATATATAAGGGATATGATACCATTACCGAAATTCCTCCGCGCGTGTCGCTCCTGCAAAAACACGTGCAAAACCCTTATGTGCCCTCGATATCCCTCTCGTAGATATCGGCGTCCCCGAGATGATCTCCGCTCGAGTTCCATAGTTATCAAAGTCATGTGTATTACTACAACTAAGATAAACTACTTCCCCACCGTGGCCATCGATGGAGGGGTGTGTGCAAACCCGGCACGGCGATACATCGCGATCACGAATCCCATAATTCGTGAAGACGATGTATCGTCCCCAAAAGACTCAAGCATCGACGCCGGCCTATTGACTTAAAACCCAAGCACAAGTAATATATACTCATATGCTCAAAACAAGTAGGTAAACACTCTACTATCAAACTAGTCATGCAATTCATCCACAACTAGCATAAACATCATAACCGAGAATCATATAAGCTCTCATAATCAAGTGTGCTTCACACACTTCAAAACTTCTTGGAGGCTCGACCTCCATGAATTCTACCCAAAATTCCGTAGGACTTAAAATTATAGTTCCTAGGATTCATACTAACCCAAAGGTTAACTCCGTTGAGTTCAATCTAAGCTTTCCGAAAATTCAAGGATTAGAAGCTTAGGCTTCATCAACCCCTATGTTCATAACTATCGCCCAAAACCACAATCCCAATGTTCAATATACTCATATAAACCCAACAAACTAATTAACAATGCAACTTAGAATAATTTAGCCATCTTGTGCATAATATCATCCAAGTCATCATACAAATCATAACATTCAATTCATGATTAAAATTCACAACATGGTTCAATATGTTCTATTAAGCTTGTAAAACATATTAATCAAGCTAACATCATTAGATTGCAAGCTAAAACCAAATTAGGGCAATTCACCCTCCAAGCATCTCAACCAAACTAACATCAATCTTCATGAAAATCAACATAATCAAGTTCAATAGGCAATTTAGAACATGAATTTCACATAGACATGGTCTCACATAGGCCAATCAAGTTCTAACATAAATTTGAAATCCTAGGGTTCATACATTTTCTATAAACCCTAACAATGGCTTCCATTGACCCAAATAGCACACATGGTTGATTCCCTAGGGTCAATGGAGCCTAAAAAGAGGGAGAAGAAAGGTAGAAACTTACACAACTTAGCCCTAACAAATCTGAAAATTCGTGCCCTAGAGATGATGTCTTCTCTTCATCTCCTTCTTCAAGTTTGTAGGTAGAATGGGGAAGATGAAGACCCAGCTATGGCTTCCAAGCTTGGTCCCTTTGAAACCCTTTAATCAACTCTCTCAAGCCCTCTCTCAAGCTCCCTGTTGAGAGCTCCCAGAATTCGCAAGAAAAGAAGAAGGGAAGTCGACTTACTGCCTGGCCGAACTATGGAGAGAATGCGGCAGCTTCTTGGGTTTTATATGGGGATTAAATCCTCTAATTACCTCACTAATTAGCCCCTAATACTCTAATAGGTGTTTAGGATTAGTGTTAGGGTAATTAAGTGGGGTTAGGATGGGTTTAGATTAGGTTTAATTGGTCAAAAAGTCGGACAGTGAGAAGGGGGATAAAAAATCCCGTAATCTGCAAATAAGGACCTTGCGGTCGCTTGGGGTGTAAGTGATGCGACCGCATCACTTGCAATTTCAGCATTTAGGGTTTTCTGCTTTCCTTGCTCGGTCCCGGACTCTCCCGCGTGCAATCTCGAGTCCTTCCAAACCAAAAATGGTCTACAATTCAACCTTAATATCCTCCAATCTATAACCAAAGGAATCAAGTCTCAAACCTCATCAAAGCGACAGGGCCAAGAACTCGAGGCGAGAACTCGCCGAGCGACGGCCGGGAAAAGTGAAACCGAAAAGGGTTTTCGCTAGAATCCAACTAGCAACTAAACCGTCGATGCAACTAGCATCTAACAAACATCCAAGGCATGTAAATGATGTTTTGAATGCCTTCTAACAAATAACCATGAAGTTACAACATAAAACATAAACCCGAGATTCAAAGCATCTCGCGAAAGAAAAGTGCATACATGCATCTCAAATGACGTCAACGATCATGCTAATGACTCTAAACATATACGGGAGCTAAATGAACATGTTTATGATGATTATCAATGTATGAATCCATGCATAACACAATCAAGCAACATTTTAGGGTTTTACATTCTCCCCTACTTTAAGGAATTTAGCCCCTAAATTCTTACCGTAGTCATCAAACAAATGAGGATATTTCTCTCGCATCTCCAACTCAGTCTCCCAAGTTGCCTCCTCGATCTCGTGATTCTTCCAAAGGACTTTCACCAATGGAATTCTCTTGCTCCTCAAAACTTGCTCTTTCGTGTCAAGTATCTTCACCGGGCTTGCTCCACATAAGACAAATCTAAAAGTAATCTCCTCATACTCAAGAACATGGGAATCATCCTTAAGATATTTCTCGAAGCATAGACACATGAAATACATTATGGATCTCGACAAAGCGGCGGTAAAGCCACCCATATGCCAAACTCCCAACTCGCTCGAGAATCTCAAAAGGCCCAACAAACCTTGGTGATAATTTCCCTTTCTTCCGAATCTCTTGGTACCCCTTCTGGCGATACCTTAAGAAACACAAAGTCTCAACACGAAACTCCAAATCTCTCCTTCTATTATCCGCGTAGCTTTACGTCGACTTTGAGCGGTGAGCAATCTATCTCGAATTATCTTCACACTCTCAGCAGGATCATTCTGCTGAACAATTTCTGAACCCCATAATTTAGCTTCTCCAACCTCGTCCCAGCAAATAGGAGATCTACACTTCCTCCCATAAAGAGCCTCATACGGTGCCATCTCGATGCTCGGTGTAACTATTGTTGTATGCAAACTCGCCAAAGGAAGATGTGTATCCCAACTCCCTTTAAAATCAATCGTACGAGCCCTTGATGCATATCCTCAAGTATACGAATCGTTATCTCTCTCGGATGTCAGTCGGATGAGGGTGAAAAATGTGCTAAAGTTCAACTTGGTCCCCATAGCCTCTTGCAAAGCCACCAAAACCTCGATGTAAACCTCGGATCGGTCGAAACAATACTACTTGGAACCCGTGCAATCTAACAATCTCCTGCACATACAACGCCGCTAAGCCGACTCAAAGAATAAGTCATAGCAATCGGAATAAAATGAGCCGACTTGAGCCGATCAACAACAACCAGACGGCATCAAAACCTCTGAGTGCGTGGAAATCCCGAAACAAAGTCCATCGTAACATGTTCCCATTTCCACTCCGGAATATCAGCAATTTGTAACAACCCGCGGGCCTTTGGTGTTCCGCCTTTACCTGCGACAAGTGAGACACCTCGACACATAATACGCTATACGTAAGCTTCATGCCACTCCACCAAAATTGTTTCTTCAAATCTCTATACATTTTCGTACTCCCAGGATGGATAGTATACTTTGCCTTGTGAGCCTCATCCAATACAAGCGCTTCACATCTTCAAGCGATGGAACACAAACTCTACCTTTAAATGTCAAAATCCCATCTGGTTCATCGCAAACTCATTCTCCTTATTCTCACCCAAACCATCAATAATTTTCACCAACTCGGATCTTTCTTACGAGTCTCCTTAATTCTCTCAATAAAATTTGGAATAGCCGCACACTAGCAAATAATACTCCATGATTAACCTCGCTAGGATTCCAATCACGAACATCTTCCAACATTTTCCATTCCGCATCATCAAACAAGACAAGTGCACTTTTCTACTCAAAGCATCTGCAACAACGTTCGCTTTCCCGGATGATACAATATCGTGCAATCGTGATCCTTCAATTTCTCCATCCATCTCCATTGTCTCATGTTCAACTCTTTACGAGAGAAGAGATATTTCAAACTCTTATGATCCGTGAAAATCTCAAATTTCGAACCATACAAATAATGCTTCCACTTGTGCAAAGCAAATATAATCGCCCGACTCAAGATCATGCGTAGGATAATTCATCTCATACGGAGACAACTTCCTTGAAGCATAAGCAATCACTTTCCCATTTATAAGCACACATCCCAATCCTTCTTTCGAAGCATCACTATAAACAACAAAATTATCACCTCCGCTAGGCAATGCTAACACCGGGTGCCGTAGTCAACCTCCTCTTCAATT
>CM028381.1:113979315-114004407 GCA_013146195.2 Codonopsis lanceolata | reverse complement strand
TTCTTCTTCTTTTCTTCATCAATTTTCATTACGGCCCTTCTTGCATTTTGCATATAAAAGCCTTGTGCTTTGCATATTTTCACTAAAAACCACGAAACTCACAAAACTCACTAAAAACACATATCGGTCCAAAAGCCTCATGAAATAGCATAATTTAAGTCATAGAAGTATAGGAAATCGGCGTGTAAAATACATCGATCATATAGATAGTGTCAAGAAATCCCAAGCAGAGAAGGCCTTTTGTACGACTAATCAATAAATATGCTGTTGTGCAACAACTACTCCATCTCCAAACGTGTATTTCCCTTGGAACTCTGGCCGATCAAGAAGTCCATCCAGTTCACCAATACTTTTATATCCTTAACTAGCAACCGAGGAATGAAAAACTGAGCGGCAAGGACCGTCACCCTTGTTTCATCGTTATCAATCCACCTCCCTTGGTTGTCATAAGGATTAATCCAAAGACTACGGATGATGCCTTCATTTCCATGCTTGACAAAGCCGAAGAAGGATGTTGCTAAAGACACGCTCTAGTCAAATTGCTGCAGGACCATCAGATCTTCCTTCTCCCCCTTCCAAACAATCCAAGAGACATCACTCTGCTATTGAGGAGGAGCATGCATCCAAGACAAAGTACAAATCTTCTGACTCTACTCCTATATCAACATCGATCTTTGCCGGCCAAGACTAAGAAAGCGTCTTTGCTTCCACCAGCATTGCATACTCTCGTGGCAAAAGAGACCCCTGAACAAGAACCAACCCCTCTTCGCCCCGAAAATGTAAATAAAACACTCAGAACCTTGAACCGCCATCCCTTTTGTCCCACCTTCCTCTCTAACCTCTTCAACATCACCGCCACTTCCCTCGTCAAGCGGCCCACCTGCTCTGTTGGGGAGGAGCCTTGCAGAAAATTTTCCTACTCCTTCTTTCTCAACTACCCTTGCTATTGTTGTGGAGGAGCCTACTTCTTCCCCTCTTAAGAAGAAGAAACGCAGACTTCGTAAAAAGCCTGTGGCTCCACAATCTTTCTCACATCCTCCAGTCACTCCAGAAGCCATCCTTTCTCCACCCTTCTCACCAGAACCCTTTTCCTCCACTTTTCCTGACTTATCATCACTAGCCATCGTTCCTTCTTTCTCTACTTCTACCTCTCCTTCGCTTTCTTCTTTCTATATCTTTGACGCTTTATCTCTTCCCTCCCTTGACCTTCATCTTTCCTCTCTTCTATACCAAACCGCCTTCCTTCCCGAACTCTTTCCTCCTATATCTAAGTACCTTACACCCATCCCCATCTCTACTGATCTCTATCAACATCTCTTTCCCTCTATCTCTTCTATTACTTATACGTTCCTATTTGATCTCACCTCCATTTTCGATCTTCTTTACCCTTCCTCTTCTCCTCCAAATTTTATCCTTCTTCCTGAATCTCCTTTTCCATCTTATTTTCTTGAAGTCTCCTCGTCTTCCTCTTCCTCTCTCTGTATCAGTGATTCGGACACTGATATCGAACTTGATCCTAAGCCTTCACCTCCTTCTTCTCCATCTAACCCTGTTGCTCCCAACGTTGCTTCCTCCTCTACTTTCCCCGCATATGCTCGTTCTCACCCTACTGAAACCGCCATCCCCCTCAACCTTACCCCTGGCTCCCTTCCTTCCAACTCTGCTGACCCTGCCTTTCTTGACCTCCTTTGTGCCAACAACACCTAGCTTGAGTGTCTTAACATCACTGTCTCTTCGATGGCACAGCAGATCGATGTGCTTAATTAAGGTATGAACGCTACTCATGCCACAATCTTCGATCTTTGGAAGATCGTTGAGTAGTTTGTGAATGACACTGGTCAAGCATTCACTTCCCATCACTTTCTCGTTGAAGACCAGCAGGAGTCGTTGATGGGCATGCTTCACTTTCAGCGGCGGATCGACATCTGTGCCATTTTTAATGAACTACGGACTTCCACTGGGCTAGCGGTCATTACTAGGCGTGAAGTTCCCGACTTCACCGCTTCTTGTCACATGTTGAACAGCGCCAAGCGAGAGCTGGAAATTTCTGCTGCTGAACAACGCCGGGTTGCTACCATCAGGGAGGAGAGAGCTGCTCATCTCTTGAATCAAGCACTCATTGAAGAATAGAACCGATTGCGTGAACGCCTCAATGACCGTGTCGAAATTTGGGTTGGTGACTACTTAGAAAGGCCTTGAGAACCCATCCAAACCTCTTCGATCTAGTATGACCCTTCTGTTCTAGCCCTTGTGATTCAAACTTAGCTTTTGGAAAACTCTGCTGTTAAACAGCTTGTTTAACTTATCATGATCTTGTCCATTTAAACTTTGTGTTTAAATCTTTAAACTGCTTATATCATACCTATTATTAAGATTTAAACTCTGCTTAACTTTGTACCTGATTCTTCTTCTCTTTACCCTTGTAAGTACATAGTTTGGCTATCTCTCTACTTAGACTTCTGCTCTGAGAGGCATGTCTGCTCTTCTTAATAAAACTTATAAAGACATGTTATTATCTCAATGCTTGATTCAAAGTCTGCTAGTAGCTGAGATGATGAAATCAACCAAATAGGAGGAGATTGTTGACCCTCATAGGTTCTAGATTTGGTTGAAGTCATCCTCCGATTCTACTGGTCAATGGCTAATAGGTCTGCGTACCGATTAGTGTGGCAACTGTATTAGAATCAAGGGTGTTTAGAACTAGTTTATTGTTAGTTCATTTTAGGCGCGGACAAGCAGACTTCAACAGCAGCCTTGAAAGCACAATTCGAACAACATACTTGGAAGTCTGCTCAAGGTTCAAAATCAAAGACAGTCAAATCAAGGAATTAAGTCACATATTATTTGATTTAGATATTTTTAAAATATCTAAATCAGATAATATTCAAAAAAATATCTTCATCAGATTTCCCTCCAAAGAAGTCAACTTTGTAGATAACTCGATATATGTCCAGTCTGTCTCACCAATAATGACATCTAAAGACATTTCTTTATTTGGCTAAGAAGACTTTCAAGCTGAAACGCCTGCAAGACTGAAAACTTAGTCTGTTTGGAATAGCTGCCTCTGCAACTCTGAATCTCTGATATCTCTGTTGCTGCACGCATCCTACAAGGCGCCAAAATGCATTTAATGCATTATAACGTTGGACACAACCTGTCTATCCTCAGTCCAACGATCTGAAAGATCTCCCCTGGTATTTATTCGAGTTTTGAAGATCTGAACAACAACTCTTGCACATTAAACATTCAAGCTTCATCTTCATAACTCAAGTATTTAAGAGATGAAAGGACAAGAACTAACAACTTCACCAAACTTCCTGAAGCTGCAGATCTACTAGTTTTTTACTCTGTTTCAGCTTCATCTAGTTTGCATTTAAAATGTTCTTTACTTTAGCACTTGAGAGGACAATTATTCATTAATTGTTTCTCTCATCATCATACACTTGGTTGAAAACTATTTTGTACACGATCCATTAGAGATCTTACTCTTACACCTAGTGGATAAACAAGTGCACCTTTAAAAATTCAAAGCTAACCACTTTGGTACTGGACGTAGTACTATTCACAGTACGAACCACTTCTAAACTCTATGTTCTGTCTGAACTGTTTCTGCTTTTCTTATAACTGCTACTGCATTTATTTATTAAGTCTGCCACTGTGTTTGTATAAACAGCTGACCTTGATCTGTTTCCTCTTATAAGTATTCCGCTGCACTATCCCTTCTTGAAAACATTGTTTAAAAGAAAAGAAGAAAGACTGTTATAAGAAACATTATAAACAGAATTTAATTATATCTACTAGTCTATTCAATCCCCCTTCTAGCCTAGATTGTGCCTATTTTGGGACCAAAAGCATCTATTGTGTATTTATTCCTACTTAGATTGTGCTTTTCCATGAGTTTTAGAATACTAATATGGGTCTGTAGTGTTTTTATTTTATTATTTTTTTTAGGAAGCAGGGCGGCACCTGCGAGGATATTATTAAAAACAGAAAAATACAAACCAGAGGGGGACAACCTGCCAACCCAAAAACGGGAGACAAGGAACCTTACCTCGAAAGGAATACAAAGGAAACTATTTCCTGAAACTATACAGACCATCCCTATCAAAAGCTATAGCTATTTTAACAGATACAGGAAGATTAACATAGTCTGAAATCACAAATTGACTCACATGCTCGTGCGCAAAAGCCGCTAATCTGTCAGCTACCCTATTTTGCTCTCTAAAAACATGCCTCAACATGAAACCACCCAAAAGACCCCTACAGTCCCGAAGCAAATATATGTATTGCCAAGGTTCATGAAGCCCTCCGACTAACACATTAACATCCGTAAGGGAATCAGATTCCACTACAACATTATCCAGAAGAAGCGAATGACAAAGCTGAAGACCCTCTCTAAGAGCCAAAATTTCTACTCTCATATTCGTACCATGCCCATAATCACTAGAAAAGGCACAAACAAAAGTCCCTGAAGCATCGCAAATCACCCCTCCACCTATACATCTCCCATCCTTTGATGAACCATCTGTGTTAAGTTTGTAACCAACAGTCGGAGGAAGCCAACGAACCCACATACATCTTTTAACAAGCACCGGCTAACCCGCAACTGATAAGACTGAATGGCAGCATACGCTGCCCTGCCACTTATAGATTTTGGAACAAAGCAAAGATTTGCCTCTCGAACACCTTCATAAATCCGAGAAGCTATTCAATCCTTAATCATCCTGTTGTCCTCAAAAACCACCGCACAACGCGCCTTCCATATCTCCCAACATGTAAGAGCAAAGATACTAAACATAGTCACCCCAATTTGTGACGGCAGCGAAACAGAAGACCAAACAGAGAAGAGGTGATGAAAGCTCTCATAATGTGTAATTAAATGAAAACGAGTCGTAAAACTTGTCCATAATTGTCGAGCAATCTGAGAACCAACGAACAAATGAGAAATGGTTTCCACTGCAGGTGTATCGAAACAACAATGACATCTGGAGGCCAACTGAACATGGCGAGCTTGAACGTTTGCATCAAGAGGCAAGGCATTATGAAACAATCTCCAAAGGAAACAACTCACTCGCATAGGCAGCCATGTCGGCCAAATGAGTTGAGCCCACCTCTGAATCTGCCCAGGGACCCTGTAACGATGCACGAAAGCACTAGCCTTGAAATCACCCGAAGTAGTGAGTTCACAGATCAATCTGTCAGAAATAGATTCGTCACAGTGAATTTGATGACCCAGGTGCTGAACAGCCAAAGGAACAATCTGAATAATACTACTATACCGTTGCATCGCAGAAGCTACCGTAAGATTTATGTCCACTGGAAGAGGCCCGATTAGACGAGTGCCGCACCAATTATCATCCCAAAAGGAGATGTTTCCTCGACCGACAACCCAACGACTAGACTCTCGAACCAAAGGAATCTGATCCAAAACCGCCTGCTAAGACCGAGTGACACACCGAAAACAAACCTGTTGATTTAAGCCATATTTTTCAATGCAAAACTGAGCCCATTGCCCCTGATGATTAAGAGCCTTCTAAGCAAGCTTAGCATGTAACGAAGCCATAATCTGGTGCAGAGGATGAATGCCAAGACCCCCTTCATTCAAAGGCTGACAAACTCGATGCCATGCTATCCAATGATATCGATGATTTCCCCGATCACTCCAAAGAAAATTCACCATTTTCTGCTCTATACTACGAAGAACCGACTTAGAGACCTTTAACGCTGCCATAGCATATACTGGAAGACTGCACAAAATAGCTTTTAGAAGCGTAACTCTAGCACCAAAAGATAATAATTTATTTCGCCAATTGTATATCCTTCTCGTTACTTTCCTCTCTATTTCCTCAAAGTAAATTCTCCTTAGCCGACCTTTATATAAAGGTAAACCCAAGTAGTTCAATGGCCAGGTCCTGTGTGTAAATCCCAACCACCCTTCTATGTTCAGGACCTGCCTATGCGTGCATCTGTGTGATAGGTAAAACCCGCTTTTGCTGGCATTCACTCGCTGCCCAGACGAAGATTCATAAGCTCGCAGAATGTTTTTCAAACCCAAAACCGACCTTTTAGAACCATTACAAAAGAGGAGCATGTCGTCGGCATATAACAAATGAGTGATTAAAGGACCCCTCTGGCAGTGAATGAAGGGCTGGAACTGACCTCGCAAAATTGCCCGATTGAGATTATGCGACAGAACTTCTTGAGCTAGGATAAATAACATGGAAGATATCGGATCTCCTCGTTTCACTCCTCGACCAGCCTTGAAAAAACCCGAAATAGCTCCGTTCATCTTAAAGGAGTACCAACTGTTTGTGAGCATATTATTAATCAGTCTACTAAAACCCGAACTGAAGCCGAAAGCCTTCAGAGCATGTTCCAAAAAACTCCACTCCATTCTGTCGTATGCCTTTGACATATCGATTTTGAAAACAAGGTTACCTCCCCGGGTCTTATAGTCTATGTGTTGGACTAACTCATGTGCTAACATAATATTTTCTTGAATGCTACGTCCCTTTACAAAGCTGGACTGTTGAACAGATATCAACCTCGAAAGAATTGAGGCCAGACGAATAGTTAGAATCTTGGAGATTAACTTCGCTGCGAAGTTACAAAGACTTATCGGTCGTAAATCACTCAAACTATCTGGCTTCTCCACCTTCAGAAGAAGAACTACCATAGCCAAGGACAATCCACGATGAACCACACTCCCGTTAAAAAAATCTTAGACTGCTTCCATAACATCCATCTTAATAATCGGCCAGAATCCTTGAAAAAACCAACCCGTGAAACCATCCGGCCCCGGGGCACTATTAGGATTGAGAGACTTAATTGCTGCCCAAACCTCCTCTTCATTCGGTAGCGCAGTCAATAAATTATTGTCAGCCAATGTGACATTAGCTGGAAAGTCTTCAAACAAGGCCTCATCAATAATAGGATCTGTAGATGCAAAAATGTCAGAAAAATAAGCTTCAGCTAGCCATAGCACCGATTTTCACCGGATGTTCGCTAAACGTTCCATCAGATTGACAAAGGCGGAGCACATTTTGTTGCCCTCTATCTTTTATACTAGCATGGAAAAAAGCGGTGTTACGATCACCTTCAGATACCCACAATTGACGAGATTTAGCTTCTGCCATCTCCATTTCCCATCCAAGAAGTTGAGTAAGCCGTTTCTTCGCTACCCCCAAGCCATCTAACACTGCTAAACTGCCCCCATTTTGTAAATCCATCTCCAGTTTAAGAATATCATCTTGAGTAGCAACAATGTTACGCTGTACATGCCCAAAAACTCTCCAATTCCAATCACGCAAGGCTGGACGAAGACTCTTTAATTTTCCGTAAAGGAGAGCCATACTTGTTCCCCACGAAGGTCTACTCCATTGTTCCGCCACAAAAGGTAAGACCTCTTTGTGATCTAACCATATTCGCTGGAAACGAAACTCACTCTTGCTTTTAACTGTATCTTGAAAATCAAGCAAAAGGGGGGGGGGTATGGTCTGAAACAGAAGTAACCAAATGAGTAACCATCAACCTCAGAAAAGCGAGCTTAAATGCACCATTCACTAAGACCCTATCCAATCTCTTCCAGATACGATGTCCCCCAGAATGATTATTGCACCAAGTGAAACGAGAACCCTCGAAACCTGCATCTACCAAACCAGTTTGATTAATGCAATTTTTAAAATCTTCCATTTCACCTAAGTCACACGGGTCGCCTCCCAATTTTTCCACCAGCTGACAAATGACATTAAAGTCACCCCCGACAAACCAAGGCACTGTACATCCAACAGAAAGATTCATTAGATCCGCCCACAAATCATTCCTAGCTTGTCTGTTACATTTAGCGTAAACAAAGGAAGCCATAGTAGAAATACGAGCGGGCATATTTACCATAACCGTAACTTGCTGCGACGAGCTACTCACCAAACTAACATCAACGGGGTTATTCCAGAAAAGCCATATGTGTTTATTAATAGGATTGGCATGCAAATTAAAATCAAAACCCACTCAACGAAAGAATTTAAGAAGATGATCTCCACTAGTCTTGGGCTCTAAGACATCACACAAAAAAGGCCGATGTTGCTGGATTAGAAACTTCAGATATGTGCGAGTATCCTTGTTACAAACTCCCCTAGCGTTCCATATAACGATCGTCATAAAAATAAATTATGCAAGGGTGGCTGTTCGGGCTTTACTGGCAGGCCTAGTAACTCTAACATTCTCCTTCAAAAACCTCATTTTTTTTCACCTCCGTGTGTAGCACGACACAATAGTCCGGAAAAGAATTACGAAGAGAAATTTTACCCAAATCTGCATCTGTAAAAATGCGACGAGTTTCCACTGATTTATCCTCATAATCTCCATTTGTGGAATGAGCTTTCCCAAATTTCCTCGGGACTTCATGCAGTATATCATTCCAAAATTCTCCAATGTAAATTGAATCCTTGTAAGCTCTCCTTGTAACCACACTGACACCGCCTGAATGCTCCTCATGCAAAACCTTCGAGGACGCTATCCCAGTTTTAACCTTACCGACATTATCCTTCTTCAGGCTTTCTAACAAACCAAAAGAATTTGTCAGGGTGACCGATTGTCCTTGAATGATATTACCTTGTGCCGTTACCCTTGTATGCCCTTCCCTCGAAACTTCGGGGCTGACTATATCTATATGCTCAGTCTCCACAGATCCACCTTGAGCATTTTTGGCCATTGAGACTGACCCTCCATCCCGTTTAACTGGAGTCCATCGTTGTTGCGCTTTTGGAGGATTAGAAGGGGGAACAAAAGCCTTGCCAGTCTGAATTCCTGTATCCCCCACGATGTTATGCATAACATTCTTTCCTTTATCCTTTGTCATCACTTGCCGTGGCCCATACGAATTTGGATCTTGCACAAGAGGGATGTCACTTTTCTTAGACATCATCTCTCGATGTTGCCCTTTCTTGCATTGGCTCTGAAAATGCCCTAAGAGTCCACACCCTACACAACACCTTATGTTACCTTCAAACTCAAGAGGCTACCAGAACCCGTCCTCCTTACTCGAGCCAATCCATACTCTAGTTGGTAACGGATGAGAGACGTCTATCTCGATACAAATTCTTGCAACCATGGGCCGAACTAGGGTTAGCGTTTTCTCATCCACTCGTAAAAAATTGCCTAAATAATTCCCAATACGCTCCAAAAACGATGGATTGAAAAACATGAGAGGTAGATGGGGCAATCGGACCTAGACCGCAGCCCTATTAACATCCTTCCGAAATGCAAAATTAGCAGACCACCGAAATGATCTATACATACATGATTGAATCATGTGTGATTCTTTGGATAAAGCTAGAATGAAATCTTCCGGCGACGATAACCGAACCATAACATGCCTCAGATCCAATAAACCAACCACAAACGGTCCTTTAAGATTCCAATTCCTAGCAATATCTGCCTGTATTACGTTCACTGTTGGTCTGCCTCACAAGAATTTGAGAATCAAAGTGTTCTCAAATTGTTTTGCAGAAGCGTCCATCTCCATTGACGAAAAAAGACAGCCAGGATCTCTGTCTACTACCACCGCCTGTCTGGGTGCTAAGGGAACAGCTTGCAGAATTGGTTCTGCATTACCCACGAAGGGCTTAGGTTGAGCCACAACATTGGCGTAAGACACTGAAGGACCATGAACATCCCGATCGAAACCACGCGTACATGGATCTGGTGGGCTGGGAGGCGGAGCCTCCATGGCTGCCGCCATGCACGTCCAAAACCCTAAAGAAGATGGAAGTTGTAATTTGTCAACTTTAAGGTCTTTTCTATGTATTTGGAAACTTCAGAGACCTAGGTGCAAATTACAGAAGATGGAAGCTGTTCAGAGCCAAAAAGAAGGTCAAGCAGTCGCCTAACCCCAACTGCTCAGCGACCGACTTTAGTCAAGACAAAATTTAGAAATTGAGTTGGTGCTCGCCTACTCCCATGCCTGAGCCCTCACGTAAATTCCAGTAAGGCATGTTTAGAAGAAAATCTTCACGCGATCGCCTACTCCAAATCCTTCAGCGATCGCGCATTTTCCAGTAGTGCACTCCCGAAGTAAAGTCCTTAAGTGATCGCCTAGCCTCAACTACTTGGCGACCGCTTAACCCCGTTTTTCAGCCTAACCTGTTTAGTAATTTATCCATTTTGTAAACCAAGTATAAATACAACCCTAGTAGTTTAGTTTTAGAGATCCAAAAATTATCAGCTTTTGAGCCGTTCTCAAGACTTGAAAGATACTTTGTTTATTTTCTTTTCCGATTATTGAAGATTGATGATGTGTTCTTCATCCATAATTGTTTCTTCATCAATTGTGATGAACTAACCGCCTCTATCTAGGAGTTGGAGGTAACTTGCATCAAATCTTATGTTTTAGTATTAAATTTCATTCAATCAATTATTGTTTATCAATTAGATTATCTCTGGTTTGCATTGAAACTCTCGCATAATGGATGTGTTAGTGAATTTATAAGCTCTTTGGGTATACTGAACTACATGATCCATATACGTAAGTTATATATTGGCCACCCTAATTGATAAATAGATCTATCTAATTTCCTGATCGGGCTAAGGTTAGATGTAGGTTCGTGTGTGTTCTTTGAGTACTTAATGGACCTTTAATTACTGTGTGGACTGATCAAGAAAGCACAACTAAAGCGAGATACTAAGAATTGCAATTCATGATCCATGCGTCCCAATCTTTACATTAGTGAACGAACCCTTGATTGATTGAGACTTAAAGTTAGATAAACATAAGATGAGATATAAGTGAATCCCAATTCCTAGAATCATTTCCCCATATATTAATCTTTGATTAATCAGTGATCTTTGCATTCAGTTAATTCCTTCTTTAAATTAGTTTAAATAGTCAGTATTTAGTTTTTAATTAATTACAAATCAAAACCCCCCTTTAGGTAAATTGTTTCTATTTTTTTCCGATTAAATTCTATTGATTGCTCTTTCTCTTTGTGGTTCGACCCTTGCTACCGCGCACACCTATACTTCTATTGACTTGTGCACTTGCGAGGTTAATTTAAAACACATCAATATCTATCCTTAGAACACATCTATCAAGTATGCAAACTGTTCAGCTCATATTCCAAGGACATTCTTCACAGAACATGTGACAACCCGACCCAGACCCTGAGGAGGAATCACGAGTCAAGTTGTCCAAATAGGACTACAAATCATGCAAGGACTCAATTATAGAAAACGATGTGACGCAACATTGTAGATGAAGCGCGACTCGGCACTAAAAAGGCCATAATAATTTAAAACTTTTTAAACCTGATATAGCAATTAAAGACAAGTATACCAATTCATCGGTGACTTTACAACCGGAACTCAACACTAAACAGTTCATGCTAATATACCTCGATGGCTACAACATGCCGGAGAAACAACATAAGTAAATAAGAGCTAATGTGATGCTCAGCGGAAGACTTAGACATGTGAACCAACTACACTATACAAGGCTCGGCGTACATGCACCGGCACTCAAAATAGGATACAAGTTACTACAAGTAATAGACGTCAATACAAAGACCAAGTTACCAAAAGTGCAGTCTAAATGACTTGCTATACCCAACGTCCTTACAAAAGTGATCAAAAGAAGGACATCTATAACAACCTCATCGCGAGTAATCTCAAACAAGCACAAACCCTGCAACGTCTCAACGAGAAGTACCTAGACGGCTCGGATATAAAGCAGTAAAAGGGAGGGGGTAAGTCATAAAGACTTTGTGAGTTAACAATTATGCATGTCATGGCATCATGCAACATACATAGCAAGATATCATCATTAATATCAAGTCAATCAAGCATTCATTTATATAAACACTTAGTTCACATATCCATGGTAGCACATTGTTTCACATAGGTGCTATAAAGTAAATCACACATTAAGAGGATATGTTATGGAACCGGTACCGCTACGTAGCTCCTACAATACACATCGTTAACTTGTCCTGCCAATGATACCCATGATAGATGTATCAAAGTACCGAGCACTCTACTCGGGTACCAAGCTCTCTACTTGGTAATTAGACTTGCCAATGTGCTCTGTTGGTTACAACAAAGGGGCCACTGTGGCCAACAGTGGAGGGGTGTGTGATAAAAACCCGGTATAACAACCCATCACTATCACGAGTCCCATAACTCGTGATGGCGATGCATTTTCACACCATCGACTCAACCAAATATGCCAGCTGGACTAATGCAATGCCAAGTAGATGTTTACTCGTCATATAAACTCAAATAAGGAACAAGTTTGACAAGAGCGAACTTATTCAACAAGTAGGTGTTTACTCATTAAGAAATCAAATAGGAATTCGACAAGAGCGAATTCAACATGTCAAATAGATATATCATTCTACAACATGCTCTCAATTATGCATTTCTTTCACACAATCATATAAACCACATAAGAACTCGATTGAGTCTTATAAGCACACATATCAAACATACACTTCAATTCATCCCAAAGTCACGTAAGCTAATACATTAGTCTAACGAACTACAAACGTTGTAGGGATTAAATGTGGAGTCGGTATTGTTCAATAACTCCCAAATCTCAACTCCGATGAGTCATTACTAAAAGTGCAACTAGTAGAGCATTGATACTATATGCATCCCATTGCTCTTCCCTATGTTCTCCGTTCATTTAGAACTTAATAACTAAGCCGTTCATGACCTTAAACTACCATAAACCAGATCCCGAGTTTCAAACCCTAGAATTGTCGATTTTGCTAAACCTACAATTGAAACATATTCTTTCACAAGAGTTGATCCTAGGCACATTTAGAACTACATTCATGCTTTACACAAAGTCAAAATCATAACTTCATATAGAAATCATAAAATCCTACACACTTTTCATAGGTTGAATTTAAGAATTCCACTTCACTAGAAGTGTTCCTAAGCATCATTAGAACAACTATAATGAAGGGAGCATGTCATAATATTGAACATGAAATTTCTGGGAATTGAAAACTCCCTTTAGCCTAAGAATAATGGTTGGAAGGAATAATAAACCAAGGATTGTTGAAGAGGAGGGCAAGGCCTTCGATTCGGCGGTCTCGGATCGCCGATCGGATCACCGGAACTCCGGCAAATGGTCTCACAAGTTAGGGTTCTTCCCAAGGACGAAAATGGAGACTTACTCTCAGCAAATATGCAGGTTGGTGGTCACCAATGGCTGAAAATAGCTTATATACCTTCCAACTAAACCACAATCCAAGTATAGGGTGTTATGAGGCTTTCTATTGGTCAAGGGATGCTAGCCCTTGATAGCAACTCATCCAAGGGCTTAGGAGGCTTGGACTAAGGTCAACAAAGGGTGCTTGGGTCACTAAAGACGGCCAAGGGGCAAGGGCTTGGTGGTCATCAACCAAAACTTAACCAAAATCCTCTAAGTGTGAATTCTGAACCAATGCTGTCGCATGGGTAACAAACCATGCTAGTGCATGACACTATTCACAGCAGAATTTCGTTTTGTGAAGTTACTGGATAGTCGATCTTGTAAAATCGACCATAAATCGTTCACAACTCCAAATAAGGTGATTATTGATTTTTATGAAACTAGACTCATTAAAATATATTTTAGATTTTTTAAATTACTCAATTTGGACTTATATTCATCAAAATAAAGTTACAACAAAATCAAGTACAGAAGCTGATTTCCTGAAAATAGAATTCTGGCACAGCCGTAAGTCAAGACCTAAATGAGGTACTTAGACACCTTAGAAAATTAAATTTACAGGGAGTAACCTAACATATGAAGGTAAAACATAATAAATTTTTATAAAATTATCTTTAGTAGATTGGTACCAGAATTTTCCCGAAGTTCGCCCAAAAACAGGACTGAATCTGTGAAGTGATATGTTGGTCATCTTATTTCCAAATGCAACAAATCTATGAACATTGATTGTGCAATCATGAGAAATACTAGTACACTTGGTCTAGAACTTAAATGAAGTTCTCACAAGTTGAAAGCACAAACAATACAAGCAACGAAGGCAAACACGAGAAACCCTAAGACTCAAACAAAGCAACAATGCTTCTAATCTCTCAACCATTCATACTATGATCAAGATGAGCATTATAAGTCATATATGCAAGGTACTAAGACTCCCATGGAACTTAGTTAAGTTCTAACATGCTAAGATGAACTCTCAAAGCATTAACGACAAAGCATGCAACGCATGGAAGGCAATCACACTACTATGATCTTAACCAACTTAATGCAAGCATGTTACGAACAAAATGAAGTCTCTTAAGACATACAATAAACATGTTATAATGATGTTATACATGTAAAGGGGTTTGGGTTCTCATAGAACATCAAAATCTTCTTCAACCATGATCCTCTGTTGTGAAGGATACACCCAAGAACTCTAAGCTCATTTCTCACTTCCTATCCTCCTCGAGCAAGTTATATCAAAGGAAGATAAAAGTGATAATCTCTATTTCCTCGCGATTATTTATTTGAGATTTATCTTGAATTCTTACTATGTATCTATGCTTTTCTGGAGCTTTTTTAAGCTCGCAAATGTTGCTAATGATTTGTTGAGAGTTCTATAGGTAGGAACACTGATGCATATAGATCACAAAACAACTCTTATCTCTCTTTGCAAGTTGATTATATGAATCCACTCACTTGTAAAGACTGCTGCTTGGAACATTTACATATTCCTTCCAGTCTTCACTCATTCCTTGTCGTGCCAACGATATGCCAAATCTCCTCGGTTCAATCATCATAATTGACCAAGATTGTAAGTATATCTTCACAGTGATTAGCATACACTCTAAGGTTGATAGCCTTGTTTGATATGCTCGCATTTATATATGTTGTGTCTACTTTTGACAATTCTCTAACATATATAATACTTAAGTAATGTTATATCATACTATGCGTTACTCATACACAATTCATCTATTAGTATGATATACTTTACTTATCAGTTTCGATACATAAGCATCAGATTAATCGTCTATTCTTCTGACCCGAGCTTATCCTTCTTCATATCAAAACTATGCCTTCGGAGTCTCTCTCCCTCTGTTGGCAACACTTCATAAGATCAGTTATATGTGATGACTTATAGGAGTTTTTATCTTAGTAGACATTTAAACAAAGACATGGGTATCTTAGTGCTATTTCTACAAAGGTCAAGGTTCAACTTTTCGAATCTGACTTATTTCGAAAAAGTTAAAGACTGTTCCCCTGATTCTCGGTAAAAGACTAAATCTTCTGAAAAGGCTATATTGTCAAATAAAAAACCTTTTCTCTTTTCAAAACAGAGTCTTGTCGAATCTCTAGGAATAAACCTACTCCCAAGTCAACCAGCTTGACTTTATTAGAGTCGTTGAAAAGGCGTCACTTTTAATTAATTCATTCAATGAACCGTCCTTTCGTCTTGTCTCAGTGAGTACAAATAGAGACCTTCCTTCTTCGTCTCCATCACACTCACCAACTGCTTCAGAACCCTATGATAAACTTTGATACAAACATTTTATCAAAAAATGTTACTTAGCACAAATCCTAGATTCCGATCAAGTTTCTCTCTCAATAACTTGATACAAATCTTTCTACATTCCGAAAGTTGTTTGGTTCATTTTGAGAAATCCTCTAGCCAAAAGAACCACTTAGCTTGCCCCTCCCAGACCATCTT
This sequence comes from Codonopsis lanceolata, assembly GCA_013146195.2. Classification (NCBI taxonomy): domain Eukaryota; kingdom Viridiplantae; phylum Streptophyta; class Magnoliopsida; order Asterales; family Campanulaceae; genus Codonopsis; species Codonopsis lanceolata. The sequence continues at coordinate 113,988,724 of CM028381.1, read as the reverse complement.
GATCGTGCCCACGTTTGGTTGCTTTGTATTGGAATAAGGAAGTTAATCTGTACTTTTACCAAATGTGATTTCCCCTGATTGTTGCTTCTTCCCAACTTTCTTGGAGAAGCACCATCACTGCAGTCGACATTCAAAATGTCGTCACTACTTATGAAGGTCACCTTGGCTGGAGAGTGCGCTAATGAGGAGAGAAAAAAGAGCCCTGCTTTTTTTTTTTTTTTTTTTTTTATGGCTCAATCCTGAAAAAGTTAGTGCTACTTCTTTGATATATAGAAAATATTCCTAAAATATTAAACCATGATCTCCACATAAGATAACAGTCTTATGAATCTGACCTACTCATGTTGGTTAAAGATCATTAAACAACATAGCTCATCATACAAGAAATGACCTTTCATGTCTACAACTTTACTGATATGCTGAAGACTAAATTCAATCTTATCATAATGATAGTTCAGGCCAAATATCTACTTTCAATGGTATTTAGTGTTTGAATCAACAATATCTACTCTGTTGTTTAAAAAATTGGTATCTATCAATTAAAATTACAACTAGTATATATTAATTGGTATCTTTATGATTAAATTTAATTGGTATCAAGACTGAATTCAACTCAGCTTGATTACCCTTATCCCACATAAGATTATACAAGGAGCTCTGGTAAGTCTCATTGGAAGAAATCTTAAAATAGTGTTAAGAAGTACTGATATTTTTGGATTTGTTTAGAAAGGTTGATGCTCTCAATGCAACTCCTTTTTAGGAATGCAAAATAGCTTTAACCTCTATTGTTTTAGCCAATCTTCATTCACTCCAAGATCTATCGAAGATCAGGTCCTGTTGTAGAATGTTATATCAGTAGACTTCAAAACTCTGGTGGTAACATTTTGACTTGATGAAAGATCAGCAATGCATGCACCTCTTTCTAGGTTAATACCTTCCTTTTCTTCCTGCTTATCCTTTCCATCAAGACAATGCTAATCTTAAACTCTTCATTCATATCTTTTTGTTAGTCCCAAAAGGCACAATAATAAGCTAGAAGGGGGGGCGGTTGAATAGCTTATTAAACACTTAAAACTTTTCGTATTGATTCCTAAAACAAGCACTTGCAATCTATTGAAAAGATTGAAGTAGCGGAAGACTTGCAAGGAAGACAGATTAAGTCTGCTGGTGAAGCACTACCGGTAGACTTAGCTAGTTACTCAAGTTTGCTGCTAAGGAGTAAGTTAACAGATATGTAAACTGTTGAATGTAGTAAGTAAAGAACACATGTATTTTGAGATGGTTCACACTATAAAGAGTGCTACGTCCACCACCAAGGCAGTCAACCTTGGATTTAAATGTGCACTATGTTTTACACTAGTTCTATTACAGAAATGTCCAATGGATCGTGTACAAAATATTTGACTTGTGTTTGGGGGTGGGGGTATTGATTATCTAGATAAAACAGAATATTCAACGTGCAGAAGAATAGTAGAAAGAACAACAATAAGAAGCAAAAGATTAATGGTTGATGCAGATCTTCTTGTTGTTATTGAGGACTTCGTTGATTAGTTGATGATCTCATGAATGCACTGAGTATATACAGCTTGATGTTGTTGTGTAGATTCAAAGCATTGTTTTCATCAGTCTTTAATGGCAGCATTTATAGCTTGGGCATTCTTGATATCGTTGGAGAATACGAAGTGAGTAACAACTCTATTAGGTTGAATGCATTAAATGCCTGGAGCTGTTTGTGAACTTCTTCTTCAACTGATACTGAGCAGGGAATGGTCAAGAGTTGTTGCAGTAACTAGCAGGTGAGCAATCAGAGTTGCAGACCTGCAATAGTTGGTACAGTCTGTATGTGTCAGTATGTTCACCTGTTCTGTTACTTTTCAGGAGACGAAAGTCTTCATGCTTTTATGGAAAAGCTGGAGGAACGTGTCTGAGAAGTCAGGAGATGATTTAATTCAAATTCAAACTGATTTAGGCTTGAATTAAATAATCCACTTAAGCTTTGAAGTCTGGAAGTCTTTGGACACGTCATGCTTTCCTGATGCAGATAAGGTCTGCCACTGGGGGCTGCTTGAAGTCTTTCGCTGAACCTGTGAAGTCTAGAAAACTATTCTAAGGCAAAGTTCTAGACACAGTTGCCACGCTAACTAGTACGCAGCCCAATTAGCCACTAAGCATATAACCTAATGTAATGAATGACCAAATGAAAATCAAGATACAATGAGAAACAACAATCTCCTCCTATTTGCATGTGGTCATCATTACTTACAAGTGAGGGCTATGAAAACTTTGGGATAGATAATAGCATGTCAGAAAATGCTTTAGTTTTATAACTGCATACATGCCTCTATCAAAAAGAAAACACCTCAAGTGTAAAAGCTAATCTAAGTTCTTACAAACAGAAGAGATGAAGGAACAACACAAGGATTAGTAATAAACAGTTCAAATAGATTTAAACTGGATGTTTAAATTCTAAGCAGATATATGAATTTAAGTAACAAGAATTTAAACAAGAGATGGCTTTTTTGAAAAGGGAGAACATTTGTATTTTAAACCAGAAGTTTAATGTTTATAGAGTTTTCAAAAAAGATAGGTACAAAGGATTAGGGATAGAAAAATATGAGCTACCATGACCTTTTCCCTTTTCCTTTGTCTGCTCTGTCAGCTGCTTCTCTTTCTCTGTGTTGGCGTTCGAGTTCTTCAACTTTTCTGGTGTATTCATCATCGGTAGAGGTTGGTTGTCTGGTGGAGCGAGAACGGTAGTCGAGTTCTTCACGAAGTCTGTTGTTCTCCTCCATCAGAGTTTGGTTCGTAGACCGAAGTCGTCTCTCCTCCGTGATGGCCAGATCATGTTCATGCTCGTCATTGTTTTACGATCATGGGATGCGTTGAGAGCGAGATCATTGAGTTCTAGAACAGGAGGGCATCTGTGACCAAGATGAAGAGTTACGTTGTGGAAGAGCTGCCAAAAGAGAGTTGAGCAGAGTCTGACGCACTCGTTGCGTTGAGCTTCCAGGTTGACTTTGAGGTCAGTGGACTCGTGCTGTATTTCTCCAACCTTTGTCCACACATCCTCTTGAAATTGGCGAAGGATGGCGGCATTCCTGTCGGCAGGCTTGGACGTTGCAGTTGCAAGTTCAACAGCAGCTGTGGAGATACTGGTAAGTTCTCCCACTCTGTTGTAAATATCGTCTAGGTGACTGAGGATTTCTGAGTTGGCCGGTTGGGATGGAGAAGGGTCGAGACCTATGTGAATTTGTGTAATGCCGATAGACGAGGTGGCATCGACAAAGGTGATAGGACGGAAGGGTTGCTGGAGAGGTGGAGTGGCTGAGTTGGAGGAAGAAGAGTCGGGTTTAGGAAAGGTATCGGTTGCAGATGACTTAGATGATGGTGGGGTGGGGGGAGAGTCAAGTTCAATATCAGTGTCGGAGTTATCACTAATTATTGAAGGTTGCGGGAGGGGGTCGGTAGAGAACCAGAAGTGGGGAGTGGGATAGAAAAGGGATTTTGGTTTAACTGGGGTAGATTGTGAAGTGGGTTTGGGGAAGAGATCTGCTACCGACGGAAGTTCAAATAAGAACTTCGTGGCAGCAAAGTCTAAGGTTTGGTGAAGTTGAGAGGTAGATGGGTTGGTTTGGATGGGAATGGTGTGGTTTCGTTCGGATGGTGTAGTTGGGTTGGTTGAATTTCGAGGGGGTGAAGACGGGGTAGAAGGGTTTGGTGAGTAGTTGAAGGGAGAAGGAGGGGCTGGAGAAGGTGATTTGGTAGGCTCCTCCTGAGTTATTGACTCCTCCTGAGGGATAAGCTCCTCCGGAGGGGTTGATTCCCTCTGAGTAGATGACTCAGTAGGATTGGGTTGAGAAGAGGTAGAAGGTTGGGTGCCAGCAGACTTCCTTCGCTGCCTTAGCTGCTGGACAGGAGATCCAATAGCTTCATCGGCAGAGTTCATAGGGTCTGCTGGTGGCTTGGTCGGAAGACCTTTACGTAGTCGTCTACGTTTGGCTTGGGTGAAGGAGAGGGTTGGTTGGATGATGGTTTTCGTTTTGGGGTTTGGGATGGCTGGGGTGTGGAGGTTGTTGGTTTAGGGTGAGAAGGTTAAGGAGAAGAAGGTTGTCCAGCAGTGGCAGAGGAGCTGCTAGCAGACTTTGCACGTCTACTGGCTTTCAGTTCCTTCCGTATCCAATCTACCTGAAGCTCTTCAATGTCTTCCTCAGCTTCTTTCCTTGCCTTGGCACCAACAATAGCTTTTTCCTTGGCGAAGATGTTAGCCAAAACCTCATTCTCATCTGGTGAGAAACCAGCTGCCTTCTGATGTGTTCGTATTTTTATATATTTTTCCCCATGTTTTATTCCCAATTTATATGATTTTCGTATTTATTTTGCCCAAAGAATTGTATTTATTGTGATTTTATTATGTTTAAGGTACTTGGGCATGAATTCAAGCTTTAAAGGATTAATTCATAGCAAATTGGGAAGATTCAAATCAATTATTGAAGTTTGAAGTCAATGAATCAAGGTCCGTTAGCTTTCCGTTGAGCATTTGTAAAGCAAAGGACTGAATTGATAGAATAAAAGGGCTAACGGGTGCTAACGGACGTTAAAAGAAGAGCTAGAAGAACTAACGGAGGCTGAAAAAGCTAACTGAGGACCTAATTGCAAAGTCTGGATGAGGCTGGAAAGCGGCGCAAACTTTCGAAGTTGAGGCAGGAGTAAAGTTTATAATTGCGGGGAGACCGGCGCTAATTCCCGATTCTCGTAATCTTCGCGTTGTCGATTCCGAAGCTGCCACGTCGCTCCCTCCACTACCATCAACCCACGTGCACTTAAGCGGAGCCAAGTCCACCGGCCCACTCGCCCACATGCCCGCGTCCCGGCCCATTCTCTCTCTCATCCTTCGCCCATTTAACCCATTTGAGTCCTGGGCTCACCCGCGAAATCTTCTTGGTCGACCCTTCAGCCAGCCGCGACCCAGCCTCTCTTTCTCTCCCATTTTTGCCCTTATAACTCCATTGTTCTTCCAGTTTTACCCCTAACAGCCTACAACATCCTTTCTTCCCTCCATTTTGATCAGGCAATCCAGATTATTCACCAAGTCTTGTGAGATACACGGCTGGAACAAAGTGAAGGAAGAAAGAAGCATTTTCCTTCTTAGTTTATTCATCTTTAATTAGGATTTTGTCAAGAAATGCAAAAGAACATCCATCCAAATATCCATTGAAGTATTGTATCTCCTACTCTTCATTTTTAATATCATTATGCAATATTTTCTTGGAATATTTGTGTGTGATTTCTTTTACATTATGAGCTAAATATTTATTGTTAGGATTGTGATGAATCTCTAAATTTGAAGCATGCTCTAATATTTTTCTTTCTCTCTCAATATCACTTTAATTTATTTTAGGGTTATTATTTTGTTGTATTTAATGCTTCTAATTATTGGATCAATAGTTAGATGATTTTAGAATTGTTTTGGATCCGCGAGAGCTACCATTATTTTTCGGACTTAGCAATTTAATTGTTGGTATTTTGTAGCATAGAGATATAGCACAAAATCCGATAGTCATGTTAGAGAACTTATTCTTATTGCAATTTACACATTTAGCTATAGGTTGCGAGACCCCGTAGGTAGATGTGTAACTTAGGGTTGCTATAAGATGTGATAGCCCGTGGCGACTAAATTTGTGTTCTCGACTACCCTAGATGAATTATAGAAAATTGAGAGAGAAGATAAATTGAGCATGTGGATAATTGGAGTGAAATTACAATCCTAACATTTTCATCCTTGAGAAAACTCGTCATCAATCGCGCGTAGTTAATAATTTTTATTTCCTGTTTATTTTAATTGCTTTAGTTTTAATTGCATCGCTAAAATCGATTGTTTAGATAAAGTCATTAAATCCATAATTTTAGTAATTAGGAAAATATACGTCATAATTGTCTCTGTGGGATCGATACTTGTGCTTACGCACTATATTACTTGTGAACGACCGAGTATTCTTGCCCGTTGCGATTTTCGCCCGTTCAAGTTTTTGGCGCCGTTGCCAGGGACAATTTAGTTTATTTTCTTAATATTAATACCAAGGATTTGTGGCTTTAATTTAGACGCTTTTAATTTTTGTTGTTCATCTAATTGCTTGGTTGGAGTTTGTTTTGTGAAACTCTTTTGTAGGTTTACGCGAAAGACCCGAAGTCAAGGTTTGATTCAATTAAATCTTGACCCAAAAATCGAGCGCACATTTCGAACTCGAAGGAGGCAAGCAATGGAAAATCAAGAAAATCAAGCCGCCGAAAGGACATTAAGGGAATTTGCGACACCATCTATGGCCGGTTTCCAAGAAAGCATAAGGAGACCGACCGTAGAAGCAAACAATTTTGAACTCAAGCCCGCTCTTATCCAAATGGTGATGGCAAAACAATTCATGGGTTTGCCGAATGAAAATGCAAGTTCACATCTCAAGAATTTCCTCCAAATTTGTGACACATTCAAGTTTAATGGGGTCTCCTCCGACGCAATCCGTCTTCGTTTATTTCCATTTAGTTTGTGGGAGGTTGCTAGTGATTGGTTAGCATCTTTGCCGGCTCAATCTATCACTACTTGGGATGCGGTCGCACAAAAATTTCTTGAGAAATATTTTCCTCCTGGCAAGACAAATAAAATGATGAATGAAATCACTAGTTTCACACAATGGAGTGGTGAATCTCTTTATGAAGCTTGGATGAGGTATAAGGATTTACTCCGACAATGCCCTCACCATGGACTTCCAAAGTGGATGATCGTGCAAACATTTTACAATGGGGTTGAGCCTACTATCCGTTGCACAATTGATGCGGCGACGGGTTGAGCTTTGATGAGTAAACCGGTTGATGCGGCATATGATTTTTTGGAAGAAATGGCAAGCAACAATTATCAATGGGGTGGTGAAAGACTTACACTCAAGAAAGTTGAATCGGAGTCGGATAGAGTTCAAAAGTTAGAAGCTCAAGTTGCAATGTTAACAAAAAGACTTGAAGCATCCATGATCCAACCCGTGCAAGTGTGTGAGCTTTGTCGAGGTAACCATGTTACGGATGTTTGTGCTTTAAATTCTGAATCAATTCAATTTATTTCAAATTTTAATAAGAATAATAATCCGTATTCGAGCACTTATAATCGGGTTGGAGAAACCACCCAAATTTTTCTTGGAGTAACAATGCGGGGCACATCTCAACAACAAAGCTTCGAATCAAAACCAGTGAATGCACCACCACCGGGCTTCCAAAATTCACAAGCCCAAGTGAACAACAATCATTCTCCCGATGACTTAATGACTCTCTTCAAGCAACAACAAGCTCACATGGAATCATGTGGCAAAGAATTTTGAGCAGTTGGGCAAGACCATTGCATCGACACTTTCTTCTCGACCTCAAGGGACTTTACCTAGTGACACCGAGCCAAATCTAAAGGGTAAAGAGCATTGTATGGCAGTCACTACTCGAAGTGGAAAAAGCTCCGGGGTTGAAACAGAAAATGATGAAGCGGAAATTCAGAAAAATAGTGAAGATGAAAAAGTTGAGGATGAGCAACATGTCACACCAACTCCTCCCGTTGCTCAGAAAATATTTCCACCTCCACCTTTCCCTCAAAGGCTCCAAAAGAAATCCGATGATCAACAGTTTACAAAGTTTCTTGAGATTTTTAAGTCCCAACGGATTAATCTCCTCTTCTTGATGCTATCCAAGAAATGCCCAAGTATGCAAATTTTTGAAAGATCTTGTCACAAAGAGGAGATTAGAGGATCATGAAACAATTGCTTTGACGGAGGAGTGTAGTTCTATGCTTAGTCACAAGCTTCCTCCAAAATTGAAGGATCAGGAAATTCACTATTCCTTGCACTATTGGTGAGCTTCATGGGTAAGGCTCTTTGTGACCTTGGTGCTAGTATCAATCTCATGCCGTGGTCCATCTTTCAAAAATTGGGGCTCGGTGAGCCTATGCCTACATCGGTGATACTTCAACTTGCGGATCGCTCGGTAGTTCAACCAAGGGGTGTTGTGGAAAATGTTTTGGTGAAAGTGGATAAATTCATACTTAAATTTCATTGTGCTAGACATGGAGGAAGATAGAGATGTTCCAATCATTCTTGGGCGACCTTTTCTTGCTACCAGGCAAAACCAACATTGATGTGGCAAAGGGAGAATTGACAATGAAAGTTCATGACCAAACAATCACCTTTAACATGTATGAAGCAATGAAGCATCCGACCAATGAGGAAGAATGTGCTAGGATGGATATCATTCATGATTGTGTGGAAGAGGTATTTCGTGCTAGCCATCCAAGAGATCCGGTAGAAAAAGTTCTTGTGAATGAAAATCTTGGGGAAAGTGAGGAAATCATGCAAGTGAAAGCTCAATTTGATTGTCAATGGGGTGAGGTGATTCCGAGAGCAAAATGGGAACCGTTAGAGTTGCAAAGAGATTTTTCAAAATCCATGAAGCCGTCAAGCATTGATCCACCAACTCTAGAACTCAAGCCACTTCCTAAACATCTCAAGTATGTATTTTTAGGAGATTCTAACACATTACGGTTATTATTTCCTCTTTTCTTACGATGTGCATGAACAAAAATTGATACGGGTTCTTAAGGAGCACAAGGAAGCTATTGGTTGGACTTTGGCGGATATCAAAGGCATTAATCCTTCTCTATGCACTCATAAAATCTATCTTGAGGAGGAATGCAAGCCATCGGTAGAAGCCAAAGGAGACTTCACCCACCATGAAAGAAGTTGTTAAAAGGAGATTATCAAGTGGCTCGATCACGGGCATCATTTATCCTATCTCGATAGCAAGTGGGTGAGTCGATTCAATGTACCAGAAAAAAGGAGGCATGACCGTGGTGACTAATGATGATAATGAGCTCATTCCAACAAGAATAGTGGTGGGTTGGCGAGTTTGTATTGACTACCGGAAGCTTAACAAGGCCACTCGCAAGGATCATTTTCCTCTTCCCTTCATCGACCAAATGATTGATCGGTTGGCATGCCATGAGTTCTATTGTTTTCTTGATGGATTCTCCGGGTATCATCAAATTGAAATTGCTCCTGAAGATCAAGAGAAGACTACATTCACATGTCCGTATGGTACTTTTGCTTTTAGACGGATGCCTTTCGGGTTGTGTAATGCACCGCCACATTTCAAAGGTGTATGATGTCTATTTTTCGGATATGGTGGAGCAACAAATTGAGGTCTTCATGGATGATTTTCGGTGTTTGGAGATAGTTTTGACTCATGCTTGCATAATCTCTCCAGTTCTTAAAAGGTGCAGAGCACAAATCTTGTGTTGAATTGGGAAAAGTGTCATTTCATGGTGACCGAGGGGTGTGGTTCTAGGCCACAAAATTTCTTCGAAGAAAGGGATTGAGGTTGATCGAGCAAA